>JAWWEU010000068.1:683028-748149 GCA_035583155.1 Acropternis orthonyx
CCCCCTGCCTGCTCTCCCTGCCTCCCTCTCTCCAGTCCCCCCAACTTGTGAACCTCTCACCCCCAATTGCCACTGAATTTGACAAGTGGGACAGATGAGTTTTGAGGAGTTCCTGCCAATTTGAAGGAAACTGTGGGGAAAGAGGAGCGATTTTGCAGCCTTGATGGTTATAAAAGCAGCTGCGTGGACTCATATTTTGTGAGGTACCAGGGAACTGGTGTGAGAGAGATTTTATTGATGCTCCAACGCCAGGAAACTCTTTCTTAGGGGTTTACAATGAACATGGGTCCAAATCCACAGGAACCCACACTAGGTGGATTTCAGGACTCACTGGTTTATTTGGTTTCTTAAATTTGCCAACGACCCAACAAACCATACAAGCAAACAGACCTTAAACCCAAACACCCTTATTGTTCACACAACCACTTCTGTAACATTAATATAAACATGGGACAGCCACAGACTTAACATTTAAAATTCACCTCCTCCATCCATATTCGTGTATTCACATCTAGATTTCTTCCCTCTTTGAAAATGCAGGTGGCACATCAGTTTTTCCTGTGCTCTGCTTGAATTTGGGTTGGATTTATGAGGCTCTGGGATGGTTTCCCACTGCTCTCAACCAGCTCCAGGAGGCACCTTCCCACTCTGTACACTCCCTGACAGGAGGGGGCGTGGGGTGGAACAAGAGACAGGGCAAGAGGGAAGAGCTTCAAGCTGTGCCAGGGGAGTTTCAGGTTGGACATCAGGAGGAATTTCAGCACTGAAAGGGTTGTTAAACCTTGGAATGGGCTGCCCAGGGAGGTGGTGGAGTCTCCATGCCTGGAGGTGCCCAAGGACGTGGCACTCAGTGCTCTGGGCTGGGTGAGAAGGCGGGCATCAGGCACAGGGTGGGCTCCGTGGACTGGGAGGGCTTTTCCAACCCGAATGATTCTGGGATTCTCCTGCCTTGGGCTGAGCCTGGTGTGGGCAGAGGACAGTGCTGAATCCAGCACTTTAATCAAAGTCATACCTGTAAGCTGGAGGCAACAGCCACAGAAGTAACTCTGGTAACTCCTCACATGTGACACTGAGCCTTCCTTCACCCCAACCTGCACAACCCCCACCTCACTGGGCATCAGCACATCAAAAAGCACCACACACACCCCAACCAGGAACCCCCACATGCCTGTTTGAACACGTGTGACTTTACACACCAACACTCCACGACTCTGCCTCCTTGGACATGACCAGCTCTGCCCTGCTTGGATTCAACCCCTGCACAGAATTTTCTGTACTAAACACACGAATTACGCAGACCCTGACACACTCCAAAGCAAGCACAGCCCTTCAAAATGTGCTGGAGCGAGGCCAGAGTGCTCACGGCCACATGGGACACAGCCCTGTGGCCTCGGAATGTTATTGGATGTGGATATACTTTCCATCTCCCTATGGAAACCTACTGAAATGACACCATTCTGCAGGAGAGCAATTTAAATTCTCCCTGGCCTCAGATTCCTGTCCTGTGTCTCCAGAACCTACAGCAGGTCAATCCTTGCTCCAAACAGTCATGGAGAATGAAGCAGCTCCTTCTCTCCACTGGGGTGCTGGAGGGGCACACAAATCTTTCCATTCAGCAACATTACAATTCCCAGAAAACCGCTCTCCGGCCAGAAAATCCTGGTGATTTTCATTAGGGCAATTTATTCCTCCCAGGCAGCTGAAGACAATTTGTCCCAGTGACGCTGAATCCCATCCTTTGGAAGGTTTATGAGGCTGAGAGCAGAGGAAGCTCAGGCAACAAGAGCCCTTTGAACAGCACGAGATTTGTACCTGGCCCATCTGAGAGCAAAGCTCGGCTGCCCCGTGCCCCAGCCCTGCAAGTTCGTGGAAGCACTTTATGGAAGGAGTTTATGGGGGCAGTTTAGCTGCCCCAAAGCAGCACTGTGGGTCCTGCTGTTTGCAGAGGAGAAGTGAGAGGGCAGAAAATAGAAGGGGGAAAGGGAGTCAAGTCTGCAGCTGCAAGAGCTGAGGCAGCTCTGGGTGCAGAGCCAGGGCACGAAACCCAGCCCTGGGACAGCCCTGGGACACGGGCCAGGGGCTCCTGTGCCACCAGCCTGCTGCCCTGCTCTGTCTGCAGCCACTCTGGGAGGCCTGTGCTGCATCTGGAACATCTGCATCTGCCTGTGCTGCAGCTGTGCCTCGCAGAGCCTTTTGTGCAGC
Source organism: Acropternis orthonyx (assembly GCA_035583155.1). Classification (NCBI taxonomy): domain Eukaryota; kingdom Metazoa; phylum Chordata; class Aves; order Passeriformes; family Rhinocryptidae; genus Acropternis; species Acropternis orthonyx. The sequence goes on from JAWWEU010000068.1 coordinate 685,231, forward strand.
CATGGCTGGGCAGGGCTGGGTAAAGCAGTGTCGGTGTGTGCAGAGCGTGTGGCCTTCCCTGCACCCTGCACAGGCAGGTTGTTTGCATCAGTTCCGTGCTATGTGCAAGAAAAATTACAGCAGGAGTGAAGAAAATGGTATTTTTTTTCCCCTGTTCACTGTGCTGTTTCATCACATCCTCCTGCTTTTGAATCCTCAAGGGAAGGTGGTTAGAAAAATTTGTCTGTTTTTATTCACAGGCATAAAGAGAAGAAATACTTACAGGATTAGTAGATTCAAGATGCATTGACATGAAAAAAAAAATTGTGTGAGAGGCTAACATTAAAAAATCATGATTTTGAACCTGAAATTTGTTTTCCAAAAATAACAGCATCACCTTGACATGAACCCACTAAAAATCTTTAAAAGGAAGGCAGGAAAATCACATTGCCTGATGGACTAGACCAAGGCTAAGGAATCCCAAGTCCAGTTTTATGTTCATCACAAGTTTCTTCTGTGATACTGGATGAGACACTTCATTCTACTCCCCCAATTCCTTATCTGCCAGCCTGTCATGTTCTCCTGCCTCTTATCCTGACATCTTATTTCACCAGTAACATTTGGAGCATGAAACAGCTCCAGTGGGTTGAAGTGGGTTGGTTTATCCTACAGCAGATGCAACATCCAAGGAACAACGAGGAAATTTATGCATTGCAGGAAGAAATGGGAGAGGAATAGATGGGATTTCAACGTTTCTGTGCAGTCCTTAGTTTTTATTTGGCTGTCCCGGGGGTGTGCTTAGTCCTTTATGGCCACATGATGAAAGTACCATGTGAAGTTAAGAACACCAGGCTGACAGAAATCAACCCAAAGCTCTGTCGGCTGCACTAAAGGGACACCCTCAAGGCCAGTAAAAATGGAGAGGGAGGAACACTTTTCCCCTCAAATTTCTTTCTGCCTGAATGACTCAAGGCCCAAGTCACAAAGATAAAAGGTTTAAGAAATTCAGAGAAGTGCAATTTTATGCAGAGAGTTTCTCTTTAATAATAAATAAATAAATAAATAAATAAAATGTGTGGTTTCTTCTCTTTATTTTTAGCAACCACCTGGCCAGAGACTGAAAGAGCAGAGAGTTGGGTGTGTGTGTGTTTAGGGGGAAATTGTGGCAGAACATGTGTGTGCTTTATTCACATTTGAGCAGGCCTAGCTCTTCTTAATCCTAAATACACTGTCAGTGGCAAAGCAGTCACAGCAGAGCCTGAATGGCTTTGTCCCTGTAATGTCCCAGCTTTTATCAAGCAGGGAACAGTGTGTCAGGGAACACAGAGCTCAAGTGGATATTCACATGCTGGACAAAAGGAGCTGTTGGAAAAACCAGCCCTGGTGTCGTGTCCAAGACAGATGTTGGAGATGAAATGCCAGGGGAAAGAAGGGCTGGCTCTGAGAGCAGCCAGACACTCCTGCAGGAGCTTATTAAATGTGTGAGCTCTTTGCTGCAGCTTTCAGGGAAATGGGAGGGTTTGTCTCTCCAGCTGCTGAAATAAAAGAACTTCTGCCTTCCCCCACTATTCTTTGAAATGCAGACTTGGGGCTCATCCATGAAGCCACGTTCTCCTGGAAAGCACAGAGCTGTTTGTGTGTGAGGTGAGGACACTGCCTGGGCATGGGAGCAGGCTGGGGCTGGAGGGGTTATCCCACAGGATCAGGCTGGGGCTGGAGGGGTTATCCCACAGGATCAGGCTGGGGCTGGGGGGGTTATCCCACAGGACCAGGCTGGGGCTGGGGGGGTTATCCCAAATGGCAGGCAGGAGATGGCACATTTTACACAGGGACTTTTTGAATGAGGAGCTGAACACAGTGCAAGGAACAAACTCAGTGTTCTTGCAATTGCACAAAGGCAAAGGAAGACCAAATTCCCAAACTCAAGGCTCCCAGTCCTACACAGTGAGTTAGAGAGCACAATAGCACAGTTTTGCTCCTTTATTACCCTATTTGGCCTTTATCAGTTCAGCTGGGACTTGCTGTCTCATGTGGGCCAGGGTTGTGCATCATCAAGAGTGTCCCTGCACATGGCAGGGGATTGGAAGGGGATGATCCTCAAGGTCCCTTCCAACCCAAACCAAATTCTGGGATTCTGTGATCACACCCATCACATCAACTCTCATGACTTTATCATGACTGACAATCCAGTTTTTCATTAAAAATAAGAAAAAGGAGCAGGGCTGGAGCTGCAGAGGAAACCTGAAACATCTGATTGAAGAATACACAAACAACTCAAAAGTCTGAAGGAGCCTTAAGAGTGTTACTAACTTTCAAACTTCAAGGTTTACATCATCAGAATTACTAACAGATAAAAAAAATTGGGGTGGCTGTTTGAATAAAGGAAATCAAAATGTTCCAAAATGGAAGTGTCAAAAAGATACATTTGGTCTTCCAAATGAAGCTGAAACCAGCTGACAGATTCCTGGGTGGTTTTGGAATTTATTGTGAGACGATTTTATCCTTTCAACTGTGAACTCAGAGGGAAATAGTGTCTCAGTCCTTGCTGTGTATCTGAGATGCTGAACTGTTCCGCTCCAAGAGCAGAAATTATGCTGTCAGTTCATCAGCTCAGCAACACACAAGTGTTGGCTGGACCAGCAGAGATGTGATTTTCACCATGTGAAATTATTCTATTCTAACCCTGCTGTGCAGGCAGAGCAGAGCAGAACATTTACACACCGAGGATATTATACAAAAAATCTGGTTTTTAACCCAATCATGACAGCACAGGGAGGCAGGACATTTATATGTAAAACACTGACCTTCTTTGGTAGCAAGACGTGAGGAAGGTTCTGTGTGGGATGGAGTGTTGTAGACCAGCAGTGAGCTACCTGCAAGGAAAAGGCAAGTTGTTATTGCAGCCTGAATGTGCTCTGCCGTGGGGAACCACGGAGGCAGGGAGGAAATGCTGTTGCTGGGATCTAAAGGCTGAGTTTTTCAGCCAATTAGGCACGTATTTTCAAAGAAATTTTAGTAAAAACTTGGTAGCTGCTGATTCTCTGCTTGCAAAAAATAAAGACATTTTTCTCCTTCACGGAGCACCTTGATGTCCCCTGTTGAAAACTGACATAAAAGCTGAGGTTGTACAGTACATTTTTCCAGGGGCATTATCTACGCCAGCAGAGCCTCCAGAAATGAGTGTGCACAGATTGTATTGCAGGATAAGGAAAGAGCTTTTCTCTCTCTGGCTGTGATGGAGAAATTTGCTGTTTGAGGAACATACAGTAGAAAAGGCGTGAATTGCACTGTCAGGACCTGGCCATTTTTAGCGTGTCACATGCTTGGTTTGGGGCCAGCAGCTGCACAAACCTCACGGGTATTCCAACATCTCTCATGCTCTGGGGATTCTGAAAGTTTTCTTGGTTCAGAGTGGTTTTCCACCCAGCCCCACTTGACACACAACTCTACAAGAGCAGCACAAAAAAAGAACTCATTGGAAGGGTCTCCTTTGCACAGTCTGTGGTGGAAATGTTGTTTTCTGAGCCTTTTACTTTGGTTCTCCTGGAAACTCTTCTGGAAATAGAGGAAGAGACCCTGTGAGTTCTCATAAGACAGCGTATAACACACATTTCATGGTTGTTCTGGTTATATGTGTTTGCATAATCTTCCAAGCTCATCTTTGCTCCAGTTCCTTGGAAAATATCTGCTGCATGAGGCAGGGACATCCCTAACAAGGCAGAGGGACTGGTGGTGGGAACTGGAGCAGCACCAGTCCTGCTGTGCAAAGTGCTTTTACAGGCGCTTTCTGCTCTTCATACCCACCCAGCCCCTCTCAGGGAGGTTCTGTCCCAGGGAAGGGGCTCAGTCCTAAGCACCACACAACAAGCAATGCAGAATTCCATATGTGCTGGCCCTGAGCATCCCAGATCCTTCGGCAGCACCAGGAGCACCTCCTTTGCAGGTCCTACAGTGCTCAGATCAGGATCTTGTGACTGAGCTGTGCACATGATCCCAAATAGCACTGACCTCACTTGCCCCTCAGGAGCCACAGCGTGTCCTGCTTTCCTGAGGCTGCCAGAATGCAGAACCACTGCAGGTGCCGGATCCTACTGGCCCCCTGCCCTCTGTTCCTATGGAATCCTTTCCTTCCCCAAATGCAAACAGAGCCAAAGACGTGCACAAGGCAGCATTTCCACAGAAGGTACTGGAAAACAAGGCCTGGAGCACGGATTCTACCAGATGTTGCAAGATGAGAGGTTTCAAAAGGCCAGGATGGATAACATGGCTAACTGGGAGGTAAAGAGTTCAAAGGGATCCCAAGGGCACCTTGGCTGGGAAAGCTGGGATAGCCAAAGGAATTGGCTTCAATATTTAGGGAGGTTTGCTGTTCTTTTGCTGCTGCTGGAGGAGTTGAAACAGCTTTGTCCGCAGAACTCATGTTTTCATCAGATGGTTTCTGGCTTCGGCATTTCTTTCCTTAAATATCTGTGGGGAAACTCCTGCCCACCACCCTCTCCTTTTTGGGGGATTTAAAGGAATCCTGCCAGACAAGGGAGTGCTGGGGAATTCAGAAACTCACTTTGCTATGACTACACAGGCTGCAAATGCCTGGTGGCACTGAGGAGGGGGAGGTGGGGTGATGAATAGGCTGAACAAGCCGGTAGGATCAACCTATAGCTACTTGAAGCTGAAAAATGCAGCCCAAGCCACTGGAAAGGGCCGGCGCCTCCCCCAGTTTAATTGCTAAAAGTTCTCACCTTTGCCCGACAGTCTGAGGTTTCTGGTGGGAACACCACAGAAAAGGAAATGTGTTTCCTATTAAGGCTTTCAATGAAGGAGGAAAAGAGAGAAAGCCAGAGACAGCTCAGGACAGAGGGAAGCAGACAGACAGACAGACAGACAGACAGACAGACAGAGGCCAGGCTGCTCCCTCCTTTGCTCCTTGGGCAAAGCTTTGGCTGGCATGAAGTTTGGGTCTGTTCTTATTCCCCCTCACTGGGTAGGTGACACTTTGGATTAGATCAGCTCTTTCTGGTGTTTTCAATACACTGCAGGGCTGTTCTCCAGTAATTAATAATAAACTTTTATCTTATGATTCCTCCCACCTTTCCCTTTCTTTTATTTCCCTTGCATTAATTGCAAAGGAAGATGGACAAGGAGTGGAAACCGGAGCAGGAGAGTGTTTCACCAAAGAGCCTCCCTTCTCACAAGGCAGCTCATCCTTCTGACATGCAGGAACATCTTAATTTCACAACCTTGGGGGTTTTTTTAAACAAAAAGCCGTTTTCCTCCTCTCTTTCTGAAGGCCTTCCCTCCACAGCTCCTGCTACAATCCAGGTTCTGCTGCATTTAGCAGGATAGTTTTGCTTGGCATTAATATATGGCTTCAAACCACCAGGCAGTTTTCTGCTTCTCACCACAGTCTCATTCTTTCCCCTTCAGGCTCTTTTTATTTGTACACCCCACACACCGACCCCATCACCAGGGGGAGGTGGCAGCCTGGGTTTCTTTTGATCTCTGACCCAAACATAGCATGGAAACATTAAATCTCCCTTCCTCTGGAGAAGATTCACCAGTCAGAATGTGTTTGAAAAAGATCAGCCAGTGAGTCTGGAGTCCCAAGGTGTGTGGGGATAAACAAAGACAAGGAAAACCAACGCACGGCTTCACAGTTTTGGGGAGAGAACTGGGAGAAACACATAAAGAGAGATGATTGTTTGGGGGGGATGGACGGTAAATCCCCTGAAAAAAAAAAACCCTCCTGGGGTGTTTTGAGAGACTCCGAAGGAGGGAGAATGCTGCAGAAGTGGGGCTGCAGTCTGAAATCTCCCAAAGATCAGAGACGCCGGAATTCCTGACGCCTTCAATAGCTCACGGAAACAGGAAACAACTGCAGCGTTCCGATCCGGACCGGAGTGCTGCCCGGAGACTCAAGGTGCTGTGACACGAGCTGGGTTTAGTCTTGACTATATTTAAGTAGCTCACCTGAACCTTCTATCTCCAAAACTAAGGCTGAGCTTTTGTTGTGGACTTGTGGATGGTACTCAATCAGGACTCAGGTGTGCCAAAATAAGATTCATAGGCAGGGTTGAGAAAGTTTTCACCCTGGTCAGGAGGGTAAAATGTTGAAAACCTTCTGAGGAAGCTTGTTTTGAGTGAGTCTCCTTGCCTGGTGAGCAAACAGCTCAGAAAGTTGAGATCAGCTTTGTTTCTTGGAAAACAAACACCAAAGCTGAGGATTCACTCTCATCACATATGCAGTTTTACACCCTGAGAGGATGAACACTTTACAAGAGAGGGACTGGGCAGGTGTAATTGAGCCTGTGGGTCTGCAATTCCCCCAAATTCTCCTTGCCATCACACATTCCCCACCCTGAACAGGAGCTGAGCTGGTGCCTCTGAAACAACCAACCTTCCAAAAGGGGAGAACTGCGGGGAAACCAGCCCATGTCCCCGTGGCACTGAGCTCAGAGGCTCGGCACTAAACATCCGCTGGAAGCCGGTCTGGAAAAACAATAAGCTCCTTTCGAAGGCGTTACTCCGTGAGGGAGTTAACCAGCAATCCAGAATCCAGACTGTCATTAGGCTGGGAACAGCTGCAGGGAAAGGAATGCTCTTGGAGGCTGGGCAGACAGGAGCTGCTTTAATAAGGACGATACTCGCATGACGTCCAGGGCTGAGCACAGAGGAACTCGGCATGGACTGGGGTTGAATCCTCCTTTCGTGTGAGGCCACGTGAAAAAGGGAGAAGGGATTTGCCTGAATCCAGCAAAGTTGCTGGGGTTTTGCCTGGGAGCACAGAAATCACTGCGGGCACTCCCCTGGCAGGGCATTATATTTTTATTGCCATTATTGCAGCAGCACCGGAACGTTGCAACTGCACCCTCATACTCCCCTGGGACACGGGAGGCACAATCCCTGCTCCACAGGCTTCCCGTCTCCAGGGAGGAGAGCAGTGAGAAGGCAGGAGGATTTGGCCCCATTTTGAGGCACAGAGGAAATGAGGAGAGGATTATTCCTGCTCATTTCAGGCATTTAAAGGCAAGGTGTGAACAAGGGGACTGTAATCCTGCATGTCAACATGCCCTGAGGCTTCTTTTCTATAAGTGGAGACCAGAGTGTGACCAGGCTTTGGGTGGTGGGATCAACTGGGAATGTGTTCCTGAGCAAAGGGACAGCAGCACATGGGAAAGGTGGCCATTGAATCTGGGTCTTCAGGCTTATGCCATGAGATCAACAGTGTAATTCCTCTGACACTGCCGTTGAACATCCCAAATACCGGGACATCAGGCACTGGAGACTCCCCTGGAGATGCCACATGGAGCTAAAGGAACAGAGGAATCCAACTCTTCTGCCAAGCCTTTCAGACTCAGCCTGGTGCTTTGATTAAAACCCACACAGCCTTGTCTCTCCCTGTCAATTCTCAAGTCTTATCAATAAGACAACTCAAGTGTCTCACTGGAGTGTTTATCTTGTGGGAATTTAGAAACCTTTCCGGTTCCAAAGTGCCCGCTTTGCCCAGCCAAAGTCAGCAGGTTGGACTAAAGCAGGATTGGCTTCATAAAACTGCCTTCCCTGCCCCAAAAAAGTGTGTAATCCTGGGAGCAAACCCGACTTAGAACGTTCCCTGTGAACGAGCAGCTCTTTGCTGATGAAACAGGATGAAATCCACCGATTCTTTCGGATGGGAAATTACTTTATTGTGAAGCCACGAGGGAGGAAAACTGTTCAAATCCAACAGCTTTTATTTGTTGTGAATCATTTCCTTGGCTCGGCTTCTCAAAAAAAAAAAAAAAAAAAAAAAAATAAAGGTGGGGCTTACAGAGGCACCCATCTGTGATCTAACTCCTGTGCCACTGGAATCTCCTAAACTCCCACTGATTTGAGGCAGGGAGAGACCAGCACTGAGCAGCTTGGAAGGAACACCCTAAATAAATGCTATCTCCCTCCTTCCCTGCCCTGCGAGTGTAGAAGTCTCCATCTGCCTTTCCACCCCAATTTGATTTTCTAGTGGAGAAGACATATATTTTCCTTTCTTTCTTCGTGCTCCCACCTTGATTTATGGCACCTTCTCCTGATTTTTGAGTCCTTAAATAATTATACTCTTCAAAAGCTGTTTCACTTGAAAGAACTGTGGAGCTTGTGGGACTCCGCTCCAGTTCTCTGGCCTCCTCACAGCACAATCATCCTTTGTGAGGGAAGGAGATGCTTTTAGCTCCACTTAGGGATGAAGAGGAGACATTTGGGAGCCATGGGCACACTCATGGCTGCACAGAAGTCTTGGAAAAGTCTGAAGCTAGAAGTCCAAGCCTCCAGAGCCTGTGCCATCCGTAAGGTGTCGTTCCTGGTTGGGCTGCTGGGATAATGCTTTTCCAGAAGCAGCTCTGCAGAGCCCTCACAGCTCCTCTTTTGGGGTTCAGTGCAGCAAAAAGGACTGTTGGATCCATCCCCCACTTTTCTGTGGGACAGAGAGGAGCGATAAGGAGCTTCCACAAACGTTGTTTGTGAGTTCTGGATCATTTGCACAACCTCTGCTTCAGCACCTTTGCATGTGGGGAACCACTCGTGTATTTATTCCTCTTTCCAACCAACCTGGGTTCCAGGAACACAGGAAATCTCCAGTTCTGTCCTATTTTGAAGAAGGATTTACCAGAAGCCTCAGGGGAAGGGCAGAGCCCTCCAACTGCAAAGTTCTGGGATAATTTGCCTGTGACACATCAGTTAATGTTTGGTTTAATCTCTACAGCAAATACATCTATATTTATCATATACCCACAGATGTTTTTATTATCTGTAGGACTGTCTAATCTCATTCAGAGTCCTGCTCAGTTCTCCACCTCCCTGATAGCACCAGTAACTCCATCTGAGTGAATTTTTGCTTTCCAGCCCACTTTTTATTCCTTGTTTCCACATTTGCTCCCTCTTGCCTGCCTTTCTCTCTTCATTTTCCCTCAGCCTTCCTACTCTTCATCCTGCAGGAAGAACCCTGGAAGCCCCACACCCAGGACAACTTATCTTACCCACGTGTCACCAGAGGGCTGGGCTGAGCCAGGGCAACACTTACTTTCCCTGAGGTAACTGAGGTGAGACAGCAGAACTTCTGTGTTGTAGAGGGAGGTGGTTCGCAGGAAGTCGTCCTTGCTCATTTTGCAGAGCTCTTTGCCATCCATGTTCTGGAAGATGGTGGCGTCGATCTCCATTAATCCGTACTCCTTGATGGCCCATTCCAGCCACTGGCGCACGTGCTCCTGGGTCCAGAGGGTGGGATCTGCCAGGAAAGTACAAGGGATGGTTACACACAAGGCTCAAGCCTGGTCAAAGCATTAAACACTCTTTCCACAAGCAAATAAATTTAATTTACTGATCCCAATATGTTTTGTGGGATGAGCAAGCTCTGTGCTATGACTTAGGGTGGATACACTGGCAGGATCACGGCTCTTCACTGTCTCCACCTGCCCAAATCTTATTCTTCTGCTTGCAAACATTTGACTGGGACTTTCCTCCTTCTGGAAAAAAGCTTCCCAAAGGCAACTCATCCCTTTGAGAAGACGATGCCTGTCCCAGCAGTGGCTCTGCAATGACATCAGAGGCTCTGTGAGTCCCACCACCCTTCACAAGTGCGCTGTGAAGGCCCCACAACCGGCTTTGGAAACTGAGCACTGGGGGTATTTATGGGCAGAAAAAAAGCCTTATTGCTTAAGCAGAGCAGCTGCCACGGCTGTGAGTCACACTTGCTCTGACAGGAACACAGTTCTACCTCCTGGAAAAGAGTCCCAGCTCTTGGAGGGCAATGTGGATTTTATCCTGGCTCGTGCATCATTAGGGACTGTCAGCAGAGCTCCAGCTGGGGAGTCTTTACTGCTGGCGGTGACGTAAGAGAGAGATTGAACCCGGCTGGAGACCCAGAGCCCGTGGCGAGGGGCTGCTGCATCAGGAGTTAAAAAAAGCAATCAGCCCCTGAGTTCTGAAAAGGGCATTAGATCAGAGAGTCCCAGCAAGACTTGGTGCCACGATACCGTTTTACAGAGTCATTTTCAGAGCATATCAGCGTTTTCAGATGTTTCCTGTGCTGCTTCTCCCCACGTATCCCATTTCAAATATTAAGCTGCAAATTCATGTCCTGTTGCAGCTGGAGAGGATTGCAAAGTGAAGTTTAAACTTTGGAGATGTTTGATGCGTCATTAGCAGCTGGTCCATCGCTCCAAGATGAACCTCCAACACCTCAGATCCCGAGAAATTGGGAATATGGATGAGAAAGATGCAGGATCACAGGGCTGGAGGGTGTGCCCTGGGCAGGGACAAGAAATGCCTCTGCCACATATTCATAAAGTAAATTTATTAAATAATTCCTCGGCCCAGGGCTGTAAGTTGTGTGTGCTTGGGCTGTGAGGATCCCTGGGCACAACAGGTCTGGCAGTGCCTGTACCTGGTGCATTCCTGGGCACCAAAATGCCAGAATAACAGCTTGAAATGGGGAACTGAGACCAAGGGAAATGGAAGTTATAACCATGACATTTCCCCACCAAGGCTCCAGTAAACTTGGGTTGCTTAAAGCTGAATTCTCAATGTGGAATTTACAACCCCAAACCTTTGCAAGTCCACTTTGGGAACTACAGATGGATTTCCGTCATGTCTTGGCAATAGTTAATTTAAATTTTGCTTTCTAAGCACTGGCAAAAGGCTGCACATTTTACAATGCAAGTATTCAAGAGAGGATTTATTTAATTTTTTTTCATTTTTAATTGAAAGACTTATTTGTCTTGAGTTTTGCAAAAAAGCCCAACATCTAGAGGGCAGAGTGAATTTGTGGCCTCCCTTTAAACACTGTAAAAGGCATTGAATGGCCTCTGAAAAAGGGCCATTCTTGAAACATGGCTTAGAGTTTGTTATTACTACTATTGTAAGCCTAATGTGACATTATTCTTGCTTATCTTCACCCTAATGCACTATAAATCTCAATTCTGGATTATATTAAACTTTCCAAATGCCTTTCTTGGATGAGCCTTCTCATATCCTGCGGCCAGAGGTCTGGGATGATGTTCATTATTGTCTTCCAAAGTCTGGTAAATCACTGCTCTTTCACAAGTATCTCAAGGGTTTCGCTTGTGGATGCTCCTGATGGGGGGGGAAAGTCCTTTTCTTCACTCTCTTTCAAAGAGAAGATCCCAAACCTTCTCTTCCACTGAGGGCTCTAAAAGCAATTTCCCTTATTCCAACAGTGCTAAACTTTAGCTCACCCTTGGTGTTTTTAAATAAGCTGTGGTGAGGAGCAGCATGAACAGTGAACATCTTTACTGCCCCAGGGACTGGCTGGCACCCTCTCCCAGTCTGTGGGCAGTGCTGACACTGCAGACAGCCCTGCTGCTGTCACCCACCAGCTCAGCCAGCCCCTCAAAGCACATCCCAACAGCAGCTTCAAAGGTGCTTGGAGATGTGCTGTCAATCTTTTATTGGCTTTCCCTCCCTACGCTCGGTTCAGGCTTTTCCTTTTCATCCTAAATGGCAAACAAATGCTCGGGAATTGTCATCTGTTCGTGGTCAAGCCACGATCAGGAAACAGAGCTGAATTCCACGAGTACATTTCTTCCTGCCAGCAGTTTTGTCTGTTGCGTTGGGTACGACACAACCCTCAGTGCGACCCCTGCCCTGCCCTGGGTGAAACCCTCAAAATCAGTGAGTTCTGGTACAGAAATTGGGCCAGCACTTGGCTCCTTGGCTGGGAAGTTCCTGGGCTTGACTGTTTATATGGATGGTGTTTATAAACTCCTCATTCCAGGTTCAGATTTCACCGGTTGCCTCCACAGCAGCTCACCCTGGACTATCCAAATCCATCCAATGCATCCTGCCAATTCCAGAGAGCAGATGTGGATATCAAATACAAACAGAGCTGGACAGGAATGTTTCTGTGTAACAGTTTTTGGAAGGATAATGTAGTTCCTGCAAAATATAATTTTTCTGCGTTTCTAATTCTAACAAAAAAATGAAAACAAAATAGCTCATTTTGAATCAATCAATATGACATGAAAGGGCATCTGGCTCCTGGGAGCATCATGGGAGTCACAATTTGGGCCCACTTCATGCTTGTTCATGCCTATGAACTGTGCTCTTTGATCATCCCCTGCGTGTCCCAGGAAGCAGATTCTCCTCTAATGCATGTCGGGAGATGGATTTGGTTCAACACACCAAAACAACGCTTCGTTCCAGGAAAAAAAAAAAAACCAAAAAGGAAGAAGCACTAATTGTCTGCTTCTTATCCTGATTCAGTGCGAGGAACCCTGACCCCAAGGGTTTGGTGGTACCTGCTGGGACGATGACTCTCCTCTCGTTGGTGGTCATGTTGGGAGGAGGCCCGTTCTTCTCATCCATGTAGGTGCTGTAGCTCATGGGGTTGGACTCTGTCCCTGCTCCCACGAGTTTGCCACACTTGTTCACGCTGCAGTCCACGGGGGACTCCCTGAAATGGGGAAGGAAACAGCTGAGTTACCATCACTGTGCCCCTTCCAGCCCTGCTGCAGCAGCAGGAGCTTTGGGTTAAACATGGCAACGATCTCGGAGGGGAAACATCAAGAGGAGTTTCTTTCCGTGTGGGAGAGGCCACTCCTGACCTGCCACGTGGATCTGTAAGGTGATCAACGGATCACAGGTCTCATGTGGAGGATCTCTGATAATGAAACCGGTTGGAGGAGGGAGAGTTGGAGACTCAAAGAGGAATGACTTGCAGGTCATACTCAATAGCTCTGAAATACCAAAATTGCCAAACCAGATGGAGAGCAAGTGCCTCTCACAGGGGCCTGTTGGCCACACCCCCCCCTCCCCTCCAATCCCTTGCTGCCCAGTGCATTTTAGCAATCCTGCAGATACAGCTGGGTACTCCTGGGAGCCCTTTGGGGCTGATTCACTCTCGCATTGGGTGAAAACAACCTTCCCTTTACAGTGGAGCCTGTCCACTGACAGACACTGCCCACCCTGTGTCCTAAGGGATTCCTGCAGAGGAACATGGAACTCAACAAACCCAACCAAAGTGGCAGGGTAGTCACAGGAGAATACTCAACATCAGCAGAAAGCCCTTGTCTGTTCTCAGAGCCTGTCTGAGCTCAGGGAGTGCTTGGACAATGTTCTCAGCCACATGGTGGGATTGTTGGGTGTCCTGTGCAGGGACAGGGGTTGGACTGGATGGTCCTGGTGGGTCCCTTCCAACTCAACACATGCTTTGATTCTGTGCTTAACAGTGCCACAGTCTTGGAGAGGAAATCTGGAAATCCTGGGTGCCTTGGGCACGGGTCAGGAACTTCAGACCACAGCAAAGGGGTGTGAAAAAGGCTCCAGTCCTAGCTTAACTTCTGAGGTGATGGAGTGAGGAGGAGGGAGCATTCAGCAGCTCGGGTGACTCTGTGCTAAAACCTGACCTACTTGCAGAGCCTTGGCAAGTCTCTGTCCTGCCCTGGGAGAATTGTGAGCCTCCAACCCCAGGCAGGGAGCATGGATTGTGTTTGTCTCCAGCTGTAGTAATCACTGAAAACACCAGCACAACCCAGTCTGAGGAACCTCCCAGGAAGGGCACATTGCTGCCCTCACCTTCCCAAGGGCGAATTAGTGCCCAGGCTGCACACAAAGCAAGCCCAGAGCCCACATCCAGGGCAGTTCAGGCCACTGCTTTAATCCCACAGCCTTCTCTGCCAGGAGCCAAGTGGTTTGGGAGGAAACCTCTCGCTGCAGGGTAAGAACTATGACAGTGCAGCAAATCCCACCCTCTGAGTTCAGCTGGCTAGGCTTCCAAGTTGGGACACTAAACAAATTTGTCTCTTAACCTGAACTGGGAAGGGGAGGAGGGAGAAATTACTGAGCTTCAGTTATCATGGCTGGGAGATAAATGCTCCACTGAGATATTCTAAGGCAGATGGTAATTTTTTCCTCATGTCTTACTAAGGGAATGCTGCTTGAAAATGGAAATAAGATGTATAACTTACACATGTTCGAATTTAAGGTTTTACTATTTCGCCTACTGTTTTTCCAGGCAGGGAACCAAAATCCGCCTTCGGAGAGGCAACTGCTGAAGGTTTAATGTCCCCGTGGCAGTCAGGAGAGTCTGAGCAACTGCAGGGACACGGGGTTTTCACAGGGAATGTGCTCCCTGCGAAGGCTCTGTTGAAATGCTCTGTGTCAGGTGTTAAACGCTGCCTGTGCTGGCAGAGAAAAAGCCCCGAGGCAGCACAAAAGATCTTATTCTGTGCTGAGGGACGGCCTGTCCTGGGAAGGCTCCATGAGATGGGAGAGCATCCATGTGCCAGGCTGTCCCTGGGAGGGGACCCACCTCCTCCTGCCCTACCTGGGGACCAGCTGCTGCTTTGGATGGTGTGGACAGAGCCAAACATACACTGCCCCACGTGTGGAATCCCACCTGCCTTTGGGATGAATTCCCTGCAATCAGCACATCCCAGGATCTCCCTGCTGCCTGAGGTCCTCCTACAGGCTTCACTCTGGCCCCCCTGCTCTGGAGTTAAAGTTCCCTGGAAAAATAACCCCAGCGGTTGAGACAAGCACTATTTATGATAAAATAATAGCATATATAATTCTCACACAGAATAAAGGATATTGTTCTGTCACAGACCCCACCTGCAGTACTATCTCCCACTCTGGTACCCCCAACATCAGAGGGACATGTAGCTGCTGGAGTAAATCAAGAGGCCATGGAGATGCTCCAAGGGTGGAGCCCCTCTGCCCTGGAGCCAGGCTGGGAGAGCTGGGGGGGCTCACCTGGAGAAGAGAAGGCTCCAGGGAGACGTGAGAGTCCCTACCAGAGCCTAAAGGGGCTCCAGGAGAGCAGGAGAGGGACTGGGAACAAGGGATGGAGGGACAGGACACAGGGAATGGCTTCCCACTGCCAGAGGGCAGGGATAGATGGGATGCTGGGGAGAAAATCCTCCCTGTGAGGTGAGGGTGGGGAGCCCTGGCACAGTTTGTCCAAAGAAGCTGTGGCTGCCCCTTTCCTGGAATTGTCCAAGGGCAGGTTGGACAGGGCTTGGAGCAACCTGGGCTAGTGGAAGGTGTCCCTGCCCTGGCAGGGGGTGGGACTGGACAGGCTTTGAGGTCCCTTCCAACTCAAACTATTCTGGGATTCTATGATTCTGTGATATCCACACTCTTGGAAAATAACACCTTCTAACCAGCTTATCCATGCTTTCTACTGGCATGAAATGACCCTCAGGAACAGACCACAGAGTCCTTGGCTGTCTCTGCTCCCTCTGCTCAGCATCATTCACGTGACCCACACAGCAGAGGAACAGAAATAACCCCAGGGCTGTAAGATCTCCTCGGTGGTTTCGGGGTGACTTTTCACATCACAGACTCTTGGTTTGGCAGTTTGGACCCTGCCTAAACCCTGCCTTGCTCTGGGAGTCTCAGCAGCCAAACCCAGACAGCCAAGTATCAGAAAAGATCTCAAAATAAGATCTGAAGAGAAGTTTAAGGGACTGAGGTGCCCCCACCAAGAAGCTGATCCATTAATCCTGCAGGATGCTCAATGTGCTCCATGGGGCCCTATAGCTGCTCCCTTCCCTCTGAGGAAGTTTTCTGCATCCAGAGCTAATCCCATTGGGCAGACGTAACTGGGAATAACATTACCCAAACTTCACTGGGCAGGAGATTGATCTGGCCCCGAGAAAATACCACGAAATCTTTAGTGACAAGTCCTTAATTTTGTGTCCCCTCTAACCCAGCATTTCCTACCAGTTCCAAACAGAGCCTTTTGCTGGGAAATCAGCACTCCCAGACTGAATCAGCGCTGCAGCTCCTGGACACCCAGCACTGCCCTGCTCCAGGCTCAGGTGAGGGATTTATCCCAGGAGAAGGTTTGTGGGGCTGTGGCCACACAGGGAATTCAGTGTGGGGAACAACAACAGTATCAAATGAGAGCAGGAGCTGTGAGCCATGAGTGGTGTATTTATTGAGGGAATATCAGCCCTTCCTTAGCTCAGGCACAGCCAGCCTTACATTCAGACAAATGTCTCCTCATTATTTGAAAAGCTTTGTGGGAGGCGATTTCAGATTCCAGGTTAATCCTTGATTTTTCACAGACTGCAGACTTCCAGGTGGTTCTACATGCTGGCTTTGCTCAGGCACTGGGCAGAAAATGTGGATCTACACAGGTAAGTGGATACAGGCGGTTTCACAAGTTCTCTGTGGCAGTGGCAGAGTCCAAGGACTATGAAGCAGAACTCAATCCCACTGTCTGTCCAAAGACTCCTCGTTCCAGCAGCTCCAGTGGCAGTCTCTGGGGATGCCAAGAGCCTGGTGTTTGGGAAAGTTTTGGACAGGCAGCTCTCCTGGCACTGACTAACAAACCCTCTGTACAGCTTCGGTCTGGGCTCCAGATACCTGGAAACAAAACAATTACTGTCCCAGGGCTCTGTCTAGGAATCACCTTTGCCTTCCTTTCCAAAGAACAAAATTAATGATTTCAGGATTTTCTGCCCCTGGCTCAGCTGTGATCAGGGGGTTATTTCCTCCTTTCTATCGCACTCTTCCTATCCTTTCAGTCCTCCTTTCTTCCAACCCTCTTTTCTTTTTAAATTTGCCACTTTTTGGCATAAAGCCCCATTTGGCCATCTCGGGGTTTCATAGTTACACTTGAAATTAGATTTTAGTTTCTTTTTTGATGTGCAGTGAAGGAGGGAAGCACAGACATGCTGGGATCCTGCTCGTGGTTCCCTCTTCCAGGCTGGGAACAGAGTCAGCTCCTCAAAACTTGCATCCACCTGCACTTGAACCGAGCTCACACTGAGAGACACTGGAAGCAGGGACAGCGGCAAGAAGGATGGAAAATTCAGGTTGTTTATCCCAGTGGGGTACATGGACGCAGGAGGGGGATGCTCGCGGCTGTGGCCGGGCACACATCAACCCCCGCATCCCACTAGAGGGCTCACACGCTGCTCCAAGGGGAGTTTATCCCGACGGGGATGGTCTCTTTGGTTTGGTGTGACACTTATCGAGGCACAAAAACCTTCTGAGGGACCTTGGGGACCTTCAGAACATATTTCAATGTTCTAAAGCTAGACAAACATGAAATCACAGAATGCCAGAATGGTTTGGGTTGGAAAGGACCTTAAAGATCATCTTGTTGCACCCCCTGCCGTGGGCAGGGACACCTCTCACCAGCCCAGGTTGCTCCAAGCCCCGTCCAACCTGGCCTTGGACACTTCCAGGGATGGGGCAGCCACAGCTTCTCTGGGATGTCTCCAAAGCCTTTTCAAGGCGCTGACTTCGTTATTTTAGCTGGACAAAATCCGTACCACAGCTGGCATTGCCCAGTGCAGTTTGCCCACATCCCTGCCCCCGTCAGCACGCTGGAACATTCTTTCACATTTGAAGATCAGACAAATTTTGTAACATCCCCTTAAAAATCGCTCCCTGAATTTAGCTACAAGAGCAGACCTGTAGCAGCTCAGTAAATACAGCCAATATTTAGAATTTCTATTGGCTGGTTCACTCTTTGCATTTGGAATTTATGTAACATCTAAGCAAAAATGTCTGTTATAAACATGGACTTTGAATTGAGTTAAATTTTGAGTTTAATTTTACCCAGCATTTTTCTAAATAGTCCTTCTCCTTTATTCACTGGAATTTAAAATGTGTAAGTTTTTTTGTTTGTGTATTCTGTTTTTTTAAATATAATTAAATGTAGCCCTGGATTTTACTCTGAGCAAGGGCAGATTTTTCAGGCCATAACCTGCATCTGGGTCTGATAATCCTAGAAATGGCCACAACATTTCTGTCTAAATCTTGCAATTATACAGAAGTCCCACCTTCTCCTCTGAAGTACAGATCTCTGCCCCTGCCTGAGCATCCCCTGTGCACAGTTATGGAGTTATCTGGGAAATTCTTTCCAGTTTGGGAACAAACCAGGAAAATATGATGTGGGGTTACAGAGCTGGCTGGTGTTTCTTGCAGGACTTTGAGGGCTCTGCCGACCAGGCTTGGAGAGGTTCCTCACAGACCCTTCTCCCACCCTGCTGAGGACCAGCCCAGCTCCCCACACACCCAGACCTGCTGCTGGTCTCTGAGAAGGAGAAGCCAAGCTGGGCACTGCCCCTTGCACTCACCAACCCCTCCCCTGCCCCGGCCCTGAAGCTGCTTTATCCCTGAGCACACAAACCACCCTCTCGACACAGCCCAGGTGAAAGGCAGCACAAAAGCACAACAAAAGCTGCTCCTGCCAAGAGGCAGCTGGAACTCGCTGGGAGAGTGTGCTTGAGAAACAAGAGGGAGCAGGAGAGGCAGGGACAGAGGGAGGGCGGCAGGGATTGGACTTAATTTGGGTTGGGGTTGGTGTTTGTCACTCACACGGGTGTTGGTTTTGCCAGGCAGCTGATGGGCAGAGAAACAAGCAACTGGAGTGGGTCAGTCCATCCCCACGGGCTGTGATGGACATGAGAGGAAAGGGTTTGAAATTTTTCGCCCTGACTAGCAGAGGATGGAGAAGTTGAGTGAATGTTCTCATGTCTGGGGTGGGTTGTAGCTCCTGTGCTTATAAATTATCAAAAGGCAAGGCTGGAAGCTGCTGCAGTGCTTGGTGCTGGCATGCAGAACAGTCCTTTCTTTCTTTCTGACAGGTTGGGAAGTTGTCACCCCTCTTTTGGAGACACTGAGGGCACATTTTCTGTCCAAGAACCTTGTAGTCTCAAGCAAGCCCATAAGGAAGGATTTCCTTTTTGCCCAGAACCAGCACACTCCTGGAGGACCTTTCTCTGTGGCTCCCAGGGCTCTCACAGTGCTTCATGAACTGCTTTTTCCAGGCAGTATTATTTCCCTTCTTTCCTGAGCAGATGAGGACACTGGCACACAAAGGTCACGAGGGCAGGACAGCCCAGGACATTTCATTCCAAAGGACGGAATGCAACACACGGACAATTTGGGGGTACAAGTACACACACACTCCAAATCTGCACAGCCTGAGCATCACAAACATGTGGTGCCTCTGGGTGGGACAGGACTAGTTGTCCCTTTGGCCCTCCAAAATTTCCCTGAGCGAGACAGACAAGCGTGGTGGGAGGAAAGAGTTGTGTGTGTGTCAGTCTGATACTGGGTGTGAGCGAGTGATGCGATCACAGAATCCCAGGATGGTTTGGGGTGGAAGGCACCTTAAAGCCCACCCAGTCCCACCCCCTGCCGTGGGCAGGGGCACCTCCCACTAGGTCTGCTTGCTCAGAGCCCCATCCAGCCTGGCCTTGATGTGGGCAGCCTGGCAGTGCCACAAAAGGCTTCCTCTTCCTAAGAAGACCAGCCTTGGTAGCCAAAAGTGTCCCCACGGCTATCAAACAACCTCAGCTGGTACTTGCAAGTTCCATCCCTTTCTCTGTGTTACCCAGGGATGGTGTTTTTCTGGAAATAACTACTTTTCCCACGTTTCAGCCTCAATTCTGAGGCTGGAAGCACTAGTGCAAGAATGCACATAGCTTTTATGAAGCTGAGAAATGATACTGAGGTACAACCAGGGCAAGGTCGAGTTCAGCCTGAAAATAATCACTTTGAGAGAGCAACTGCCGCAGAGACCTTTATCTGAGAGCCAAATCAGCATCTACTGTACACTTACGAGGAAAAAAAAACAGACTGCTGTTTGATGTCTTTAACACCATCATCTCACTGCAGAAGTCTGAAAGTGCAAGGCTGCTTTCTGTTTCCAACTCTGCATTTTGCTGTGTTCTCAGAAACCAGGAAAATATGCTGCTAAAGTAATCCTAAAGCAGAAAAACCCTTGAGGGTTTGTTAACACTCGCCTCTAAAGATGTTTGTGACTTTGAAATTAAAATCAAGTTTAAATTAATGAGCTCCGAAGCCTATAAATCTATATTGCATATATTTAAACTGAAAAAAATACTGAAATTTCTATACCTCAAGGTAATGTTCAAGAAGGTGAGATTTGCTTCTAGGCTTTAGGTTTGCAGTAATGGTCTGCAAAGAGACAACCTGAGCTGTGATAATAAAATGCTTTCAAGTCATTCAGTTTGTCACTGAGCAAGGAAATGATTCACCTCCTCCAGCTCTAACTACAAATGACTTTTTTGGCTGTGAGCTGGTGAGGTTACACCACAACCAGTGACCCTGGGGTGGTTAAAACACTGCTCCAACCTCTCCTGAGCTCTGGGTCACTGGTGGTCACCAATATCCACACAGAAGGTGTGGGTACAGACCTTTTGTTTTGCTTCACCTCATGGAACCCCATAAAGGACCTCAGTCTGCTCTATTTCCCTTCCCCATCAAACAGCTCTCCAGGTCCACAGGGTTGTTTCTGCCCTGGTGGAGCAGGAATGTAGTTCAGTTGCAGGAAAAAGGGCCCTCCGGTGATGCCCCTGCAGTCCAGCAGTGCGGCTTTCTCTGCTTCGCTCTGGTACAAACCCCAGCTCCACCTCCGTGAGCCCCTTGGACCACGGCACATCTTGGGATGCTGAGCTAGGGGATGGAATGTGGAGCTTCCAACAGCATTTGCAGCATGAACTCTCTGCCCTGGCAGTGCCCTCCCCCATCCTGTGCAGGGCTCATGGGGACTGGGGGCATCCATCCTGCAGAACTGGAAGAGCCAGATGCTCAGGACATTAAAAAATGAGTCACAGAGGAAGGGACTGCAGGGAGAGTGAGATATGATATGATACATGATATGATATGATATGATATGATATGAGATATTATATGATACGATACATGATATGCAGGACAAGAGCAGGAACGGAAGGTACGTGCTGTGCTTTTGTTTGAACTCGATGGAGTTTGAACTGAGAAGTTGGACTGATGATCCTTGCAGGGTCCCTTCCAACCCAGGACATTCCGTGATTCTATGATTAGGTGTGGAAAGGGCCTTTCCTTACCTGGATCCGTTCATGTGGTCATACTCCCTTTTGACACTGACCCGGACGGGCTGGTTGATCCACTCCTGCTGGGGGGGCAGGGGGTTGATTTTGTGGGGCTGTCCGTAGTCGGGGTTCCCTGAGGCTGTCATGTCTGCCTTGGGGACGTGGGGGGCAGCGTACGTGGAGTCGAACAGGGACTGGTCGTCGCTCACCACCGACAGAGCCTCCTGAGGAGAGACAAAACAAGCCCTCAGAGCCATGACTAAAGCAGAGACTCCTCCCTGGCTCTCCCTTTGAGCTGGAGAGCACCTGCAGGGCCCCCCAGCTGCCCAGCGCCGTCTGAAATCGCCACCTGCCACCATTGCAGGTTGAATCAGAGCCCTCGGGGGCCACCAACCCCTATGCAAAGCAGGGGCTCTTTGCTTTGCTGCCTGAGCTCGCCCTGGGTGGGGCCAGAGTTAAGGTTCATTTGACTTCTGCAAACACCAAGGTGCTGCTGGTGCCCTGTGCTCGCCTGGAAGCGCCTTTGTGTGCGTTTCATGCACTCGCTGCTCCGAGCCCAGCCAAAGGGGTGGGCAGTGGGCAGCACTGCTGCAGTGGCACTGGAGGTCTGGCCATCTCCTTGCACAGGGTTTGTGTGTTTGTGTTTTGAGGTTGCTGCAGAAGGAGAAGCAGCCAGCGCAGGTCAGGGTTACGGGGGTTCGCGGTGGGAGGAAAAAATGCATTACTTTACACTTTTTTGTTGATTTTGTGGGAAGTGAAGGACTGGTGCATTACCAAACTCTGCATTTCTAGAAATGCTTAAACCCAGGAAATTATTATCCTTTTTTATTTCTTGTCCCCACCCGGTGAAGCTCCAAACACTGACAAAAAGTGTTGATCGCCCCATCTCACTCAGGTTTTCTGAACAGAGAGAGCTGGCCTCTGGTGGCTTTGGCACAGACCTGGTGACTCAAAGTGCATCTGCCAAGGTCTGCATGTTCTTGCTGGAACTCCTTTAACCACACACAGCACAGCTGCCTTTATTACTGGCAGGGCACAAACCGAAGGAGGAACCTCCCAAACTAAGAGCACACGCTCTTTTTTAATATGAATTAATGGAGCAACCTTGGAAACAAAGGCAGCAACAGCCTGACCTGCTGTGTGCTCTGAGCACTCCGAAGGTGACAGGGCTGTGTGGGCAGCAGTGGCTCACTGTGGGCACACAGACAGTCTCTGGGGTGTGTGCTGAGCCCCCCGTGCTCAAAATTCCCAGGGCACAGCCCGAGTCATGAGCTTTTAAAAACCAGAAGTTTTGCCACCTCCCTCCCGGGTAGTTGTTTCTGAGGTTTGTTTTGTGAATTCTTCCGTAAGCAGGCAGGGAAACAGAAGTTCTGAAAGCTTAGAAAAGTGCAGTTGTGGGACCCTCCATGAGAATCGGAGTGCAAATCAGGTATCACCAGAGTCACGGTACTGTCCCAAAAAGTGGCAATAATTAGGAGTCTGCTGGGTAAGCATGAGAATCCCCCCCAGGATGAAGTTTTAACCCACTTAGGGAGAGTCAGATCAGGGCTCTGCATTTCCAGAAATCAGCACTTTGCTATCTCTGCTCTCAGATCACGTAACAAACCCAAAGAAGCCGAAGTGGCCTAGAATTTAAGTGGGCCTGGCTAAGGAGGAACCCTCAGACCTCTGCACAAGTCCTGCCGGAGTTACAGGGTTTGCTGTAAAAGTCCTGTGATCAGCCTCTCCTACTGGCTACATTAAACAACAAAACAGAGAGTTTTTACCCTTCTGAAAGGGAGGAGCTCACACTGTTCAACCTTTGAAGCAACTTTTGCTTGGTGAGTTCACAACCTTTCAAAAATACCGCCTCCCCTTTTCAGCTTTAATTAGAGTAAGGGAGGGAGTGGAAGGTGGTATAAATTGTGTCAGAAACCCCCCAGAGGGCTGGGACTATCTCCAGGCTTTGTGCAGGAAGGTACAAGATCACGAGACGGTTCAGCTCTTCAAAGACAGCAAAGCCTTCAGAGCTCAGACGAATCCAGGATGTCAGACAGGGTTCCTAAATGACACATTTTCTGTAAGTCTCCACTTCCTCTCAGCACAAAAAATGGGGGGTTCCCCATGTTATGGCCCGAGGTGGCAGGTGAACCCCACAGTCCTGGGCTGCTGGACTCACCTAGGACTGCCTAGACCCACCCTCAGCTAGGCAGGGACAAGGAGACCGTGAGCACCACTGCAAATTCATCAAAGGAAAATGTCCAGTGTTTGGGTTTGGAGATTTCCAGCCCAAAGATAAGTAAAAATTGGGGGTGTTTTAAAGGGAACCAGTATCTGGGAAAATAACTGTGACATCCCACAAAAACAGTGTGAGAGGTTGCTAAGAGGATTTTTACAGCAAATACTGTAACTTCAGCAAGACTTGTGCAGATGTTTGGGGTTTCTTCAAGCTGAGTCAGGACCACTTGATTCAAGGCCGCTTTTTCTGCCTAAAGCCATTTTTCTTCCAAAGAAGACGAAAAATAATTGGAAAGCAGAGATCTTTCTGGCTGTCCCCCCAAAAAACCCAGACCCAACAACACTCCAAAGGATGGCCCTGGCCCAGGATCAGTGACTGGGGCTGCATCCAAGTCCAACTGTCCTTACACAGGCAGGGAAGAACACAGTTCTGTGTGATACACGGAATATCTGATGAAGAACCCGCTTCCTCAGATAAGGATCTTCCTTGAAAGACAAAGTGGCTGCTGAGACCTGCCTACAACTGGTGTTAACTGGGGCAGTTCTGACCTCACAGGCAGGAGGCACTGGAACTGAGCAGCTCTGGGACTGAGCAGGTCTGGAACTGAGCAGATCTGGAACTGAGCAGCTCTGGAATTCAGCAGCTCTGGAACTGGGCAGTTCTGGAACTGGGCGGCTCCGGAATTGAGCAGCTCTGGAACTGGGCAGCTCTGCCTTTCGCTGCATTTTTGCTGTCTTGAAAACTCTGTGGCCCACAGGAAAAGAAATTCAAATGCTCTGGCTGCCACCATGGCACCTCCTGCACCAGGAATAGTTTAGTGAGAGCCACAAAAGGCAGTGAGAGCCACAGAAGCTCCAGGGCTCGGGCTGGGGCAGCTGAGCCGCCCCGAGCAGATGAGGCAGCGATAGCGGCTGTAGCACCTGCTCAGCTCGTGCAAACAGCAAACTTGTGGTGCTGGTGACATGCAAGGGAAGTCAGGTGGCACAGAGCCAACTCTGCTGCCATCAGCTCCACTGTGCTGTCACATCCATATCCTGGCAGGGCACCCCCAGGGTAACGTCCCAGCAGTGGGGACTCAGTTCAATGCCTTGCAAGAGCGCTGGGCCAAGCTGGTTTCAGACTACAGTGCCAGCTGAGGAATGTGTAGAACCTTCCCTGTGCTCGCTGTGAGGGGCTCTGCTCGGCCAGACGCAGCTCGGAAGGAGCAGTCTGTTCGGGGGCTGTTTGGCTGAGGCAGAGACCAGCAGCTAAACCCAACACCAGAGGGCAAGTCTCTCTCTCTGCTTGGTGTTGGGTGACGGGCAACTGGGAAAACACAGCGAGGTGTTTGGGTGCCAGCACAGCCTGCCCAGACAGACCCCGGCTCGCCAGGGCTCCCCCCACGCTCTGGCCTTGGGCTGCCCACACTGAGGCTGAGACAGGGGGCTTGTGTGTGCTACTCTGGCATATATGCTATGTTATATGGCCTCTGGGAATAGGCTAGCTTCAGTTTTTCCAGTTTTTAATCACATTCCTGGCATAAATGTGGCAAGTGCCGTCTGTGGCAGCTTGCACAGCCAGAGGCACGGCCAGCCCCAGCCCCACCACTGAACTGTGCAAACGAGGGGCTGAAACAGCTCTGCAAGGAGCTGACACACTCCTGCACCCCTCAGACCTGATTCTGTGCCATGGCTGTTATTTGTACAGCAGCTTAGGATTGTAAAAGGGCAAATTTGCTGTTTTTCCTTTCTATAGAGGAGCCATCTAGACCCAGGACCCAGGTGTAAGGGCTACAAAAGGTGAGGCGCAGTTTGGTTTTGGTCCTGCGTGCAGGGAACAGCCAGTCTGGTCTTCTGATCTCACACTGGGGCAGGCTGAGAGTCCATCAGTGCTCCCAGCAAGTTATTCTGGTTCCTTCCTGGGGGAGAAAGGTGACCTGAGTGCTTTAGGAAAGGCTCCGCTTAGTTAATGGATTGAGCAGGACATTTGAGAAAGGAGAAAGGTCAGGAGGTGACCACCAGCCCTGGTTCAGTGCTTTCCACCCAGGTATCACCACTGTCCTCAATGACAGCCCACTCCAGGTTCACTGAATATCGACCTGGAGCTCTTCACCTTCACTTTTCTGGCCATAACCACATTTAAAAGGCATTGCTAAAGATCAAAGCTTCACCCTCCTCCACAAAGTCTGACTTAGAAGAGACGAAAACGCTGAGTACCTCAAGCATCATGAGAAATTACTTCCACCTCAAGAGGAGTGACTTTTTTCCTCTCCTTTTCCCCCCTACAATAATATACTTTCTCCACTCCTAATCCTGTGAGAAATTCACTCCTGAAATATTTTTGTAAAGTGAATGTTACCAACACAGAGCCACCTCCAGAAGAGCCCAGACCCACGATGCAAAGCCCCAAAAGAGGAGGCAGGCACAAGCCTCACACACAGCCTGAAGTTTGCACTCCTTGAATAGAAATGACTTTGGCACTGCAGGGCTACAAGTCAGCACTTCTGCTGCCAACATCTCAGAGAGCAGAGAGATAACATCAGACTTACAAGAAAGTGAGTCAAATACGAAATTCAAAAAGGAGCAGGGGCTCTGTTGGTCTTGGGGCAGCAAATTTGGATGGATTGGGCACTGAATGGGGAGACAGGAAGGCAGAGTGTTATCTCATCCCTGCCCAACCTTTGGGAAGCATTCCCTTCCCTGGGCCTTTTCCCTGATCTCAGCCCTCTGTAGCCCTGACCTGTGCACACCGTGGGGCTCAGAGCCTCAGCTGGGACACAAACAAGGATCCTTGGGATACACTGTGATGTATCCACTCTTCCCAAAGGGCCTGAGCAAACCAAAAAGAAATGCCTTTGCAGCTTTTTCAAGGTTTGCTCCCACTGCTGCCCCTTCCTTCCAGGACAGGCTGGGACTGGGGCAGGAACTCCCCAGAACTCCTCTTGGAAGATGACAGCCATGGGCATTTTGTTGCCAACAAGCACAATCCATTTTGTGCCCTTCACAATCAGGTTAAGTCCTGCTTAGGAGGTTTCCAGGCTGCAACTGGAGATCCATCATAACATCCTGTGAATCCAACGGGATCAGAGCCATCCCTGACAAAGGGCATCGCTCTTCTCTCTTTTATCCACTTGCCCAGGGCCACCTTCCACTAGCCCAGGCTGCCCAGAGCCCCTTTCCCTTTCCAGCAGCCCTGAGGATTAAGAAGGCAGCAAACTTTCAGGACTGTGTCCAAGTTTCTGCAGATTTGAGGATTTCTGTGTGTATAAAGGAGGGTTTTCTTGAATTATTTCTTGTCTGCAATATTTGGCTCCAGTCTGCACTGGGGACTCGCTCACAGCTGCAGAGTGACATGGACAAAGTGCCACCTGAGCTTTCCCTGCAGCTCAGGCTGCCTTGCCTTGCCTTCCCCTTCCACCCAGGGTGCCTCATCCAGGGCAGTCTTGGAACATCATTCCTTCACAATTCAGATATATGGGAACTTGGTAATTCATGTTAGGGGCGAACAAAGCAGGAGGAAGAATGGCAGAAATAGCAAACCCACTGAAAAATAGTAAAAACCACTGAGATTAGGCAGCTAAAAATTGGGGCAAAATGATTTTTCAAAACTTCTCAGAAGGAAATCTACATATTTCTTTTTTGGTTTGTTTTTATGTTCACTACTCCTACAAAATTTCTTGTCAAGTGGGTAAAAAAAGGCTGCTAAAATCCACGGTCTATTATTTTGATCTAAAGATCCTGGACAAAACCTGACTCAAGAAGGATAAAAAAAGGAATCGTGTTTCTGCACCTCACTTTTCAGAGAAACACTTGACTTCAGACACACGTTTATAGGACCTGGACTAATGACTTTTTTTCCCTCAGTCTAGACTTCACATTAATGTTTCAGAGGGTCTTTTGTTTTGTTTCCAACCAAATGGGAATAACCAGGTGACAGTGCTCCTTCCCAACGAGTTGCTGCATTAAGGCTGATGATAAGGAGGCTCAGACCAGCCCTGGAGCCGTGGGAAATCCCCAGGAGAAGCCTCTGTGCAGTCTCAGCACAGGACCAGGAGAGGAGGTGGAATCAAAATAGAACCTGCCCAAATTATTGCTGTGGCCTCTTGACCTCTGGAAAGGAATCTGGTGGAATGTGGGGACGGAGAGCCTGGATGGGTCTGACGGGCCATCCCATCTCCATCATGTGCACCCCTAAATCCTGGAGGTGTGCTGCTGCTCTTCCTTCAGAGAGAACAGCAGCTGTGCCCTGAGCATGGACCATCACCCTGGGCTGGGACAGGGATTCCCTGAGCACTCCTGACTTCTCCAGTGCTTCCCACCCTGCTGGTACCAACGCTGGGAGCTGGGATGAAGTGTCTGCCCAGCAGGACAAATCACAACTTCTGGCTTCTGTTCCCCAGAAGATTTGGTAGAATTCCTGCCCAGTTCTACCAACCAGGACACCTGAGATGATTTAGGATGAGGTCTGAGCCATGTGGGTAGGGTGGGAATCCTGTCCCAAGTGCTGGAAGCTTTGCCATGGGCACAGCTTGAGCCGGGTTTCTTATTTTGGCAGCTAATTTCACTACAAGAGGACTCACCTCCACCAATTAACAGCCCAACCCCGCTGAGGCTGAGGACTGTAGGATCTCTCAAGGTCTTTTCCAAGCCATGTCACGTTCCCAGAAAATCAGTCAGCCTTTGCCACGTGTCAACACTCCCCTCAGCCACTTCTCTGTGCTCGTACCTCCACTCATCTCTGCCCACAGCTTTTCTCCTCCAAAGTTGTATTTTTCTTCTCACTAAGACTGGACACTGTGTGGGTGATTGCACTCAAATCCACCTGGTTTTAGCTCACCATCCCCTTGTTTTGTTTTTTCCCCTCAGGCTTGTAAAATAATTGCCTTGCACAGAGCAGATGTGTTTGTAAACAGACACACATGGATCCAACTGCGAACATTCCCACTTCAGTAAATATTATTGCAGCGTTTTTATGGGCTTTGCTGCTGAAGACACAACGAGGGAAACTGCGAGATGGTTTCAGTCTGGCTTCCTGACAAACCCAAAGCAGCCCCAAGCACAAATGCAGTTTTCTGCTACGCAGAAATCCTGTGCTGAGCTCAGCTTTGTCCTGCAGCACCCACTGCCTGCCTCGGGCCTTGATGTGGTGCCAGGGGCTGCTTTCCAGGGGCAAACATTTCATCTGGAGTTTGCAGACTGACCAGGCACTTTGGGTCAGGAAGCTTGGGCTCGCTTTGAACTGCATCTGCCTGTTCCAATAGTGCCACCTTTTCTCTCAAAGCAGAGCTTTTGGGTGGTATTTTTACTCACATCAGAAACTAAGACCATCTGAGGATGCTGCTGGTTTTGTTTTCCATATATTGGAGCTTTTAAATAAAATGATTCACCCTAGAAAGGAGAGCAATAAATGGAGAAACCCAAAAGCACTGGGGGGTTGAGTGAGAGAGTTTGTCCATCTCTGTGCCTCCTCATTAGCAGGGAACCTTGGAAAAGGACAGAGAGTCCTAAAAGCATGAGGGAATAGGTGCAAACCACAAATGCTTATCTTTCCAGTTTGCCAAAGCACCGGAAACCATGAAAAGACTGTTCTCCCAGGAATTCAAGATCAGGGAGGTGGCAGTTTAGGGAGACACAAATATTTCAGGTTCTGACTCACGGCCCCAGCAATGCCCATTCATTATTTTTTATTCCACTTTGATACCATTGTCCCGCTACATTCACAAACCCCGCCAGCGTATCCTGTTTTGTTCCCTGACACCATTCCCTGCACAATCGCAGGAAGCCCATCAGGAAACATTCACCGGGTGCTGTTTTGTTTCCATCCGCAGAGAACAAAACATGCACTTTCAGCCCAAGATGACTTAGCCCAGACTAAGGAAAAACAACAGCATGAAAGGATCAGAGCAGCTCCTCCAGGAGCGAGCCCAGAGCCCAGCACCTCTCACCTGGGAGTGCTCAGCCTTGGGAAGGGGCAGCCACGAGGAAATCAAGGGCACAATCCACTCCCGGACACCTGCAGTGCACAGTGCAGGCTGTGGGTGCTGGATCAGAGGGGCAAACACAAGCGCAGAGCAGTCCTGCAGCTGAATCCCAAACCAGACGTGACTTGGGATGTCCACATCTGTTTGTGTTCTGGGTTTGGCCACGGGCACTGAGCTGAGCTGGGTTAAATCTGTGTTCAGGGGCTTGGTGCTCGAGATATTCAGAGGATAAACTCGGGGGTTTGAGTCCAGAGCTGGTTACTTAGGCTTGGTATCAAGTGTGCATCACATGGAGCTTGGAGATAAGGGGAAAGGGAGGTGGTTCAGGACTCACAGGAACCTATTTCTTCCCCAAGAAGCATATGCAAGGTCCTGATACAGCCCTGGGAACCTGCTGAGTGCCTCTTAGCCAGGAAAACTGCTCTCACTGGGATGCACAAGTCCCCAGGTGGAGATTTCCAAAAGAGCCACACAAATCACTCTCACATTTAACAAGACTTGGGAGCCACTGAATCCCTCTCAAATATGAGGTTTAAACACTGAGTTTGCAGCAATACTGGGCCATGTTCCCCATTTCCTTGCCCCTGGCTTGGGTGCACACACAGGTAGGTGCCCCCTGTGCCCGGCTGGGTGCCCACTGGAGCTGTGCACGATGCCTTCGGCAGCACATCCAGCCTCTCCTGGCTCCTGATCCCCTTCCCAACTGGTCTCCTGTGCTTGGCAGCAGAACTGAGGCTGCCACCCTGCTGGGATGGCACGGATTCGTGTTTTCCTTGTGCTCCGAGCCTGGCCCCTGCGGCTCCAGGGCTGGGATTGTTTCTGCCTACGCCTATAGGAAAAGCAGAGATTTTGTGAACAAGCCTGCTCGTGGCATTCCAAGGAAAACAGAGCAGCAGGATTGCACGGAGATATTTTCTTTGTCAATCTCCATCGAGATATTTGAAGAGGAAAACCCAGTTTACACCAGTTCCCAGGGGCTCTTGATTCCTTTACAAAGACACGCTGATGTTTTCATTTCAGTGCAAGAGGAAGGTACTGGAAGGATCCAGGGATAACCATCACTGCTACCTCTTGGACACAAGCCCCGAATCCCATCCTGGCACCTGGGCTGGGACCCGAAGTTAACATTACACTCCAAAAAGGAGTTGACAAGGTGCTATTCTTCCTACTGATATCAAACATCACAGAGAAAAGACCACCCTACCAACACTCCTGTTGCAGTAGGAAAAGAGCTTCTGCTGCCTAATGCTGTGGTGACGCTGCTGCTGAGGACAAACACCCACACTAAACAAACCTGCAGTGGCACCTCTGGCGTTGCACCTCCAAGAATCAGGCAGTCAGTGCTGCCCCCTGGCTCACTCAACATCAAATGTGAGAGTAAAGGTTAAAAAAGGGCTCTTTGAAGATGTATTGATGGCCCCACACCTTGGTTTGGCTGCCCCTCAAAGAGCTCAGGTTTTGTAAAGTCATCCAATGCCCTTGGAGAAGGAGGTCACAACAGTGCCAAGTGCTACCCCAGGGCTGGAACTCAGAGACAAAGCAAAACTTACTTTCCTCTGAGGCTGAGCAAAACAAACCCTACCCAAATCTCTTATCAGTGCCCATTAACAGAAAGTCTGTTGGCGTTATCAGGGCTGAGAAGGGCTTTGAGCCTGGCTTGGATAAATGAGGTCTCTTGCTACTGATACGTTGAGAAGTGATAGAATCATAGAATGGTCTAAGCCTGGGCCCAGGGACAGTTTTCCACACCTGTGAGATCTCATGGCTGGCTCTTCCCAGCTGCCCCGGGGCCCTGGTGGAGGAGTGTCCATGGATGAGCCCATGGCAGGAGCTGGGAATGTCCTGCTGCAGGGAGAGCAGGCAGGAGGAGGAGCACGGGCTCCCAGTGTGTTTGGGAGGGAGGGGGCTGGGGGCAGGTAAGCCCAGCCCTGAGCCCGGCTCAGCACTGTGGCTTTGGGCAGGTCATTTAGCTCTGAACCCCAACCTTCTCCTGGGCTGGGGGTGATGCTAAAAATGTGTATCCAAGGGCCAGCTTGGGCTGATTCTCTCAGGTTTCTGTCACCTCCAGGCCCTTTGCTGAGACCTGCACGTGATCCACCCTATGCCCGCCTTCAGCGATTAATGTGATGGGTTTGGTTTTTACATGAAAATCACTGGTTCTGGCTTGATAACTGAAGTCTGGATCTGTCAGGCTCCCACTGTCACAGCAATAATTCCCAGGGGCAAAGTCACTATCTCAGGAGGCACACGAGCTCATTCCCTTAATTTTACAGCATGGAACCAACACACAGCAACCAAAGACTTTGCTCAAAGCAAACTGTAGTTAAACTAGGACTAAATCCCAGCCCCCCAAAACTCCTCCAGAGCAGAGGATCTGCCTTTCCATCCAGCACTTGAGGATGTTTTCTGAGATGACTGCAGCGTGTTTTCCTTTTGCTGAAGAGTTTCTTACACTCACACCACGTGAACTAACATGAATAAGGAGGCCTCTCAGCACATCTCCACGTTCTCAGCAGAGCTGATAGGGCTGCTCTTATCTCAAACGGGGCAAGTCCCCTGAGCTGCGTTGAAAAGCCCTTTATCAGATGAATTTCCAGAGAGTTCTCTCTCTGAGATGCAGTTCTGCAGCTCTGGCAGGAAAGTGGGGCTTCTGACTGAACCTCCCCTGGCTTAGTTTAGTGCTGGGGTGAGGGAGAAGGACAAGGTCCTATTTGTGGGGCTGCTCCTTGTGCCTTCCCGAAACAAGTCCGTGCTCCCCGAGCCAGAGGAAAACCCTGTCAGGAATGGCTTAACGATCTTCTAATATTTCCATGCAATTAAAGGCCACATCTGTCTCCCAGACCCCGTCCTCCTTTGCTAATGTACAGACATGAACTAAACAGTCTGTCTTGTCGCTCCACAGGGTAACAAAGGGGCCCATTCATAACACAGGCACTTGGGCTATTTTGTGTGTGTGAAATGAAATCAAGTTTGCATTTGGAGAATAACCTGTGTTGGAGCAAGCGAGAGGTTTCTGTTCTAATAAATCAATCAGCCTGCCTGGCTAATAAAGCTCCAAGTTCTGCCTGGGCTGCCCAAGCAGCCACCCTGCAGAGAGGCACCTACAGCTTGGGGGCTCAGGGAGAACCTCCTTGCTATTAAAGCTCTTAGGAGGAATCAAACAAGTAGGTATCAGCTTGGCTGGGATTTTTTAAGCCACTGAAGGGAAGGAGTTGTCCCTGCCCAAGGAATTTGGGTGTCACCTCCGTGGCCTGAGTTAGTCAGTGGGTTGGCATTTCACCACTGTCTCTTCAGCTGGTGTGGTTCTGTTCTTGTCATAAAAAAAGGGGGAGCACTGCAGAAAAAAATAACCCACCCCTCAAAGACCCATTTCTGATTTGAGTGAAACTGAGGGCTTAAAAATGACGAAAATACTTCGAGGCACAACTTGGCTTAGTCCCAAACCAACACCGACTGCGTGTTTTATCCTGACTAAGACTTTCAGGCAGTACCTGCACGTTTATCCAGATGGATTGCTTAATATATTACTTGGAATGCCTTTGGGAATGGGCTGTTGGTGGGGGGAGGTTCTCTTTTCTGGGCCCAGTTCTTGGCACATTTGGTCATGGTCTGTGTCTCTGTCATCTTTGTGCTTTCACAGGACAAATAAATGCACTACTAATGTTCACACCTCAACGTACCTCATTTCCTCAGCTTTCAAGCAAGCAGGAAATGTACAGGAAGCACAGACAAGATGCTCCTGTGGTTTCATACTAGAGTGATATTTGGGAAATGTGGGTTCATTTACCATCCAGGCAGCAAAAGTGTTTGTTGAACTCAAGCAAAAGTGTAAAATGAGGGGTAAAATTGGGTGTCAAGGCCAGGGGGTAAGAGATGGACAAACCTAGAACATTGTGACATATCCTTGTCATATCCTGAGAAAATTCTGGAGGCTGTGAGAAATTTTCCAGTCCTGATGTTGGACAGGTCAAAACAACTATCTATAGAAGTCCACCTTAAATTAACTGAAATATTTTGAGTATTCTGAACGCTTTGTTGCAGTTTTAACCTTTTCAGTTTGCTTGAAATATTGCAATTGGCTTATGTTTCCTACTGAAGAGTAGTTTCAAAAGAAAACTTGAGAAACTTGAGAAAGCACCAAGAAAGGCTGTCGAAAATCAGCCTTTCCAGTGGATAGGAGGGCTTTGATAAATTTGCATCTCTCTGACGAGAAGAGACTCGTTGTAAAGGTCAGACGTTATCTGACATGAATCTCCATGTACAGCCCCATACAGAGTGAATTCTGTCACAGCATTCAGAGACAAGGGCAAATGAAGCCTTTTTAGGTTTTTCACGGTGCCAGCCAAGCAGTGAAAGCTTTGCCTTTGGGTGCTGTGTGAGCCAACCTTCCCTGTAACTCCGTGCGTTTGTGCCTTTAAATACTCCAACCCAAATGCCCACAGTATCTGTCCTGGCAAAATTTCAGTATCCAAGCAGCTACAGCCTGTAGACTTTTAATTATGTTTTTTATAATTTATACAAACACCTAAAGAGGTAGTTAAAACCTTATAAATAATTTAAGAAAATTAGTTTTTTACTCTGGTCGATGCCATTTGCCTGTGAAGGTACCTCAATATCGTTAACATTTGGTATTTTTGATACCATGGTGACTAAAACTACACCAGATTCCTTTCCTGGAGGGAAATGAAGGTCTCAGAGAGACACACAGCAGGACCAAAAGAAAAGTGCTTTCCCCTTCTGGGATACCTGACCCATATTGGCCCTGAGCAGCTCTTGCAAACCTGAGCTTCCTTGGGGTGTCTGATCTTCCTCCCAGCCCTCAGCCCTCAGGAGCACGGTGTTGCTCCTATCAAAGCACAGGTTTGGGAAGATCCCACATGAATATCCAAGGGAAGACCCCTGTGTTCCTCATGGCAGGTCTAACAGGCACTTTTCCTCATCAGCATCCTCTTAAGAGGGAGGTTTATGCCAGCCAGCACCCAGGAATTCAGCAGTGTGTCCTGGTCAGCTGCCCCAGCTGTTCCCGGGAGCTTGTGGTGATGGGACAACGAAGAGATTTGAAACATTGCTCCAGATGATGTTCATAGGATGGACAGTAAGAAAGAAAATCAGTGTCTCACACACTTTGAAGGATTCTGAGACCTCTTTGGAGACTTGCTGACAAAACTCATGGAGATTCTACAAAACAGGGGGAACAGAGAAAACGACCTTTTGGCTCCAAATTAGAATCACAGAATCCCATGATGGTTTGGATTGGCAGGGACCTTAAAGATCAGCTCATTCCAACTCCCGTGTTATGGGCAGGGACACCTTCCACTGGAAATCAGTGGATGTAGAACACTATATAATAACTTAATAATCCAGAGAACTGCATATAATTTAATAATCCAGAGAGCACAGGAAGAAGGAGCTCATCTTAGTGTCACACACACACAGCAGCTGCAGTTTCAGAAGCAAACTCCACAGCTGGTGATATTGCAGCAGCACTGCAAGAGATTTGGGGAGATTTTGGAGCCACTCCTGTGCCTTGGAGCTATAAATTTTCAGCTTTTCCCCCCAAACTCCCTCCTTTTTGTTGGGAATGAGAAGGTGAGACAAGCAGAATTCACTAACCAAAGACATTAGCACCCACAAAAATCAGTATTAATGTCACAGCCTGCAGGTGTGAGAATCCGGAATCCCAGAAATAACCTGCAATGAGAAGGGTGTATGAACATGACTTGTTATATCATGGAATCCCAGAATGGTTTGGGTTGGAAGGGACCTTAAAACTCATCCAGTCCCACCCCCTGCCATGGGCAGGGATACCTTCCACCAGCCCAGGTTGCTCCAAGTCCCATCCAACCTGGCCTTGGGCACTTCCAGGGATGAGGCAGAGGGGAGGATTAGATTGGGCTACCTGGAATTAGGAGTCATCTCCCAGCAAGAGCTGGCAGGACAAGAGCTTATATGTGGTAATATTCTAATTATACAGATGAAGGTAGGTGTGGAGAAGCAGAGACCATGGAGATCATGGCCAGGCACATTTACACACCTTTCACTGATGTAATTACAGATACTTTACTGTCCCCTGCTACTTCTCCATGTCACAGCAGACATAACACATCTAGGAATGCCAGGGGACCTCAGGGTTAACCAGGGAAGCAATTTGTTCAGTGTCATCAAAGAAAAATGTTGGTGGGGGTTGTTAAACGTATCAAAATATTGCCTGGCTTAATCTCACAACTAAAGGTTCAGTTTAGGAGTGGATTTCACGTTTAGGGGTGGATTTCATGTTTATGGGTAAATTTCATGTTTAGGGGTGGATTTCATGTTTAGGGGTAAATATCATGTTTAGGGGTGGATTTCATGTTTAGGGGTGGATTTCACATTTAGGGGTAGCTTTCATGTTTAGGGGTGGATTTCATGTTTTGGGGGTAGATTTCATGCCACTTTTCTCCATGTAAGAGACTTTTCTTTAACACACAATCCCATGAGGCACAAGGATGTCACTCACTGAGGGTCAAACAGCACAACTGCAGCAAAATCAGGCTGAGTGCCCAGTTATTTGGATTCTCCTGATGCTGAGCCAGAGTGTGACGTGTAAACAAGGTGTTTTCTTTAGGGATGCCTTCAAACACAAAAATATGAACCAGGCAAGCAAAGCACATATTATCCTTCATTAAAGCTTTTAAAATCCCCCTCCCTGCCTTAACTCTGTTCATGTACAATTGCATGGAGGCAAAATCTCCATGAGCAGAGCAGGGACAGAGCATTCTGTCCCTGTTTCATTCATCAGGCCTTTCTCCCCAGCCTTGCCTGCTATTCCCATTTCCTTCCTCGCCTCTCACATGAAACATATCCATTGCACACACCCACTCTGCCTCATTTGCTCGCATTCTGAAATTGTTTTACAATGATCTTTTTTAAAAATATGCTGCTTTTTTCCTCATGCAGAGCAGCAAAGGGATTAGCTGGTCCTGGTTCCTTCCTTCGGTCTGTCCATCTCATGACAAAATTCCCTTTAATCATTTTCTCATATAACCCAAAGAAACAATTTTTAATTGCTTTGGTGTAATAAAGATGGGATTGGTTATCTGATTAGAACCAAGCTCATACTTAAAAGACAAATCCAAGCTTAATAAGTCTGAGTAATGTAAATCTGGGTTTGCTTTTCACTTTAGGAGGGAGCCTCTTAAGTCTCAAGCAGTACAATATCTTCTTTAGACGTGCCCAAGTTATTTTTAATATATGACCCTAAGTTTTTGGCTTAATTTGGATGGAAAATCTAAGCCATGTAGCAAGTATTTATAATCCAAGCTCTTAGTTCGTTCTGTTTAGTAAAAAGCACGTTGCCAACACTCTGTAAAAAAATGAGCTGTTTGAATGAAATTGCTGAGTTCAAAATTATATAGTTACAGGGACTTTCGGTCTACTTGTGCAAAGATCTAATTCATACATTAGGATCCAGGGGCTTCCATCTGCAATTTGTTTCCTTTCTTCTTGTGGTATTTCTGTGATTAACAGGCAGATGCAAGTGTGACTTTTGCTTCCGTTTTCACTGAAATAAAAATCCACTTCCACAAGATACACAATTCAGTGAATATCGAGTATAAAACGTGCTGGGAGGAGTTTGCATTTTGGCTTCTCTCAACTCATGTTTTAAGGGGCTTAAATTTTTACGTGTGGCAATCAAAATTAAGAATCATATAAACAGAAAAAACCTGGGATGGGAAGAGTGTATGAACGTGGCTTCTTTTATCACAGAATTATGGAATGGTTTCAGTCGGGTGGGACCTTAAAGCCCACCCAGTGCCACCCCCTGCCATGGGCAGGGACACCTTCCACTAGCCCAGGTCGCTCCAAGCCCCATCCAACCTGGCCTTGAACACTTCCAGGAATGGGAAGAGTATATTAAAGTGTAATTAAGTAATTAAGTGCAATTAATTGAAGTGTGTTTAATACAAGTGTATATAAATTTTCAGGTCAATCATTCACTCACTGCCACAAGCCTTTACCATTTTGCTGCCCTGAATTCTTTACATAAGGAATATTGCTGGATTCATTACTGATGAACATTAAGCCCAGTGGAACAAGCCACAGGTTAAGTGAGGTTTAGACAGAAAAAAGACATTTTAACCCAAGCCCAGAGCAGGAGCAGCGAGAGCAGCAGAGAAGAAGGTGAATGCATGTGCTGCTCTGTGGATTGGAGTCACACCCTCACCCAGACACAAACCCTGTGCAAGCAGCAGTGAGAACAACAGGAAATGGCCAGCGGTATTTATAGCATTGTTGTGTTTATCCTGAAGTGATGTTCTGCACAGATTATGATGAAGCTTTTCGTGGGAGAGGATACAGCTTGTATCAGCTGGAGCTCTGCATGCACTTCACCCCATGTGCTCCCTGCCAGGCTCTCCTCGTCCCCCCTCTGCCTTTCTTTGCCTCTTTAAAGCTTTGCTGTGCCAGGACTCCCCTCCAGCCTTCTCCTCCCCGGAGCAAACAGGAGCCCTGGTAACCAGCACGTTTGGCCCAGAACTATTTGTGTCACCAAATTTGCAAATCCACGCTGAGATGTCTTGAGAGAAGACAAACCCTCACACCCCAGGGGTCCTGAATTTCTGCAAAATGAAGCCCCTGCTGCGACAATTCAAACGTTCTTCTTGCATTTTGGGTCCTATTACCAAAGAAATGGATGACATCAAACCCCTTTTATCAGAGCCCAGGGCTCTTCAGGACAGAATCGTCCTTTCCTTAGATTCTCTTGGGGAATCTTTCCCATGTCCTTTATTTTCAGGTAGGGTATTAAAATACCTTCCCATTTATCCCTTTCTCCCAGGGAGGCACTCAGCAAAAAGTAGCAATTATCATGGGTAGATCATCTCCACAGCCTCAGCTCTGCATCTCTCTCTGATTTGAACATGTAAAGAGACTTTTTCTAAGTCATTTCCATTGTCTATATTTCTCTGAAGAGGAAGAAAAAAACCCCCAAATATGGGAGATGACATAGATAGTATAAAAACTGAATATCTCTGTGGGGTTAAGAACCCTCCACCCACTCACACAACCTGTGCAAGCACATCTCCACCTCTGCAGAGCAGTTTATCTCAGCCAGAGATACAGAATATGGAACAGTAGAATAATAATGATAAAAAAGTGGAACTCAAGAAGCAAAGAACCTGCTATTACTTCATCGTCAGAACAGTTTTTTCTTATCTTAGTCACATCTCCTGAGGTTTGTTCAGCTCATGAACGTTCGGCCCATTTCTCTGTTTACACCCCATGATATCTGAAAACCTTGATTAAAAGCAATCAGAAAAATCCATCATATGACACTGAGGCCATTTACAGCCTGTGACAGTTATTAACAAATGTTAACCTTTCCTTTGAGAAAACAGAAGGAAATCCTGCTTTAATTTAAGCTTTCAAACATCATCCCTCTCTATCTCTGCAGCAAATCAGAGCATCTCCATGATGCCATTGTTTGCAAATATAATAAGTCCCGGGTTTGTCTGTTTAAAAAACAAACAGCGAGAGAAAAGCATCAGGAAGTGGCTCTGAATGGGAGCAGCCCTGGACGGCCGCATTAATTACTGCAATTGAGCCAATGCCCCGGCAGAGCTCGGCCCTGCAAATCATTATCACTTCTATTAGCGCATCATTGTGGTCGCGCCGATCGAGACCAGCTTCCCTGGGCTGATTTGCATCGTGTTCTGACAGGTGCTGGTCCAGGTGTCCTATTGTCGTTCGGAATTAATAAACATGATTCAACTCCCTCTTGCTTTTATCATCTGCGTGATAGAGGGAATAATAGAAACGGAGTGGGCTGGGGGCAGAGGGGGGGCAAAACAATATCTCCGACCTCATCTCTCGGAAAAGCTTTTCCTGGGGGCTTGCCAGGTTTAATTTTAAAATTATGAGCTCTCCCACTGCCTCCTCTGCATCACCTACCTGGCAGATAACTCCCCTGCCCTCCCCTCCCGGGGCTGAGGCAGGGCTAAAGCTGGCACGGTGGGTTCCTTTCTCCATCAAACAATCCACCCTGCAGCTCTTTCTGGTTTGCCCAGCCCTGCTCTAAGGTTTAAATCTCCTTGGATCTCCTTCGTACAGTTATGGTTGTGCATCCTTCGCTCTGTTTGCATCTCAGATTCTACCTGACCCTTCCTTGTCTAAAATTTCACGGCCTAAAATTAGACCCCTGAAGCCATCCTGTTGTTGTTTTTGCTTTATATTAATTAAAGGTGATGCTGATCATTGGTAGGATGCACACAGCAAACAATGAAGGGCTTCGTTTTACAGCCCTGTATTGAACATAGTATTAATTAAACATGGAATTGTATTTACAGGTGGATTTTTAGTCTTTTTAGGATGTAATTTCTAGCTCTTCCCTGAAATCTTAGGAAGCTCACTTTTATTAGAAAAATGCTGATATTCTTATGTAATTCGAATGCAATTCAGGTTTTCCAGCTGAAACCCAAATAGCACAAGAGCTGGGCCCAGCCCTGCTGTGTCCCCCAACATTCCCCTTCCTACAGCAGTTTACTGTCCCCACACTGTCCCCTCTCTTGCTTCCCTTTCATACCCTCATTTCTCAAAGCCTCCCTGGCCATGTGGTGCCCAGACCCAAAGGGCTCTGCCACGTGCACTCTGTCACACAGGGTGTTCCTTGTGAGCCCAGCTCGGTGACACTAGAGCAGTTGCTGCAGGGCCAGCTCACAGCTGGCCTTGTTGGCCGCTCTCACCTGCCTGAGGACTCTCCTCACATTCCTCAGGGCTCTGCTGGCAACGAGGAGATGCATTTAAGCCTTGTGTCAGTCAGGGCTGCCCTTTGGGTGGGTGCAGCAGCTTCATCAAATCTGCAATATCATTGTCCACATAAAAATGCAGGAGGCAAACCCCAGGCTGTTTTCATTCCCTTCATGGAATTAAGGGAACAATTGAAGCTCCAGATGTTTGTGTGCAAGGAATACATCAGAATTATAGAGTCTTATAATATGCTGAGTTGGGAGGGACACATAAGGATCATCCAGTCCAACTCCTGGCCCTGCACAGCAGACACCCCAACAATCCTCTCCTGTCCCTTAGAGGATCATCCAAACCCTCCTGCAGCTCTGGCAGCCTTGGGGCCGTGCCCACTGCCCTGGGGAGCCTGGTCAGTGCCCACCACCCTCTGGGGGGAACAACCTTGTCCTGATATTTCTAGACATTCATTTCCCTGCCTCACTCCACTAAGGTACAAGGGGAGAGAGAAAACCTGGACTTCATGGCACCTTTCTGAGCTCCTGCACTAAGGAAGGTCCTGTGTGCCTTGACCCAGCATGAGAAGGAGCACTTTTCTAAAACAGACTCATTTGTGCCCAGAGGAGCAGGTGAATGCCCATGTCAGGACACCAGGTCTGTGCCTCAGGTTGCCTGTCTGGCTTGATTTTTTATTTACCTTGTGCATTCATTTTATATAGCTTGTGCATCTTTTCATTTACTTTCTGCATCTTTTTGTTTAACTTGTGCATCTTCTATACACCTGCATATTTTTAGATCACTTATGCATCATTTTATATAACTTGTGCATATTTTTATTTGCCTTGTGCATCTTCTGTACACCTTGTACTTCTTTTTTATATAACCTCTGCATCTTTTTATTTACCTTCTGCATCGATTTTATACAACCTGTGCATATTTTTATTTATTTTCTTCATATTTTTATTTACTTGTGTATCTTTTTATTACCTTGTGCATCCTTTTTACGTAACTTGTGTATATTTTATTTACTTTTTTTCACCTTTTTATTCACTTGTGCATCCTTTTTATATAACTTCTCTGTATTTTTGTTTGCCTTCTGCATCTTTCTGTTTAGCTTGTGCGTCTTCTATACACCTGCATCTCTTTATATCACTTATGCATCATTTTATATAACCGGTGCATCTTTTTATTTACCTTGCACATCCTGTTTTATTCAGACGACTGAAAAACCAGCCTCTCGCACCCACGAGGGTTTCCACTCCCGCACCGCCCCCGTGCCCAACCTCCACAGCTCCGCGGAGGGCTCTGAGCTTGTTCAAAGGGCAAAACTCATTTTAACTGCAATTTTTTTTCGCCCCTTTGTGTTTCGAGAGCCGGCTCGCAGCGAGTGGCACTGGCTGAATGAGGGTGGGGCAGACAAAGGCGCAGCCCGGGCCGTGCGCTCCCGGCCCGGCGGGTGCGGGCAGAGGAGCTGCCGCTTCTGTGCGGCATTGAGAGACAAGAGCTGCTCCTTGTTGTTGCAGCCCCGAATGAAAACTCGCCCGTCACGTACCCGAGTGTGATCGGGAGGCAGATTTGCACCTGCCCCGACAGCCCGTAATCGAACAATACCAGCGCTGAGGGCGAGGGGCGAGCGGGCAGCGGGGCAGGGCAGGGCTGAGCCCTCTCCTGCTCCTCTCAGTCTGCTGAGACACCATCCGAACAGGGATTTTCTGTGCTTCCCAGCCACGCCACACACCCGTCTGCTCAGGAAGAGCAACCCAACGTGAGCTTTGCATCTCTTATCGTCAGGGCTGGACATCAAGAAGTGTCCCTGAGGGTGTGCAGGGCTGGGCAGGCGGTGTCACTGCCCTGCCGTGGCATTCCCTGGGCTCCCTTTCTCTCCGTGCCTCCCTCCCTCCCAGGATGGGAGCTGTGACTCTACAAGCCCAGTACAACGTGTCACATGAGGCTTCTGTTAATGCAGTCGGTTTAGGTTGTAAGAGCTGTTTCTTTCTGTGTTTCATAAGTGACTAGAACACTTTATGTCCTATAAATAGTGTCTCTCCTAGTTGCAGAAACCCAACTCTTCATCCAGCTGCTTTGAACTTGATTTCAGAGTGATTTTCTACTGGCGTTTGAGGCACCTACACATTCCTTATCAGGGAATTAGGAAGCTCTTTGGGGAGACTTGTCAGTCTTCAGCCTCACCTCAGCAGAGCATTACCCATTATTGTTCTACAATTAGGAAAATCAAGGGCCAGAAACCTCTAATGGTTTGTTCAGGGATTCTGGGTAGGAAGGAGGAATCAAACCGAGGAGATTCCACTTGCAGTCTTTCATTCTTCACAAAGTCTGGAGTTTTTGAAAGAGGGACATGTGAGCTGATTGTTATCTGCTGAGAAGAGGAGATACCAGAAGAGAGATCTCTCCTCTTTATCTTCTCACTAAATAATAGATGACTAATTATGATCTTAGATGCCAAGAAAACTTTGTTACAGATAACATCAGGTTTCTGAACGTTTCTCTTCTGGAAGTCTCCTTATCTACATAACCCATTAACTAAGTCACAACAAAGAGTGAATAACCAAGTGCAGGTCTTGGACACAATTCCTGGGGAAATACTCCACCACCTGACTGAGGATGAGGAAGCCTCAAGTTGCTCCTGGGTTAATACACCCTGGAGGAAGGCTCCTATTCCAAACAGCTCAAGG
The DNA here is from genome assembly GCA_035583155.1 of Acropternis orthonyx. Lineage (NCBI taxonomy): Eukaryota > Metazoa > Chordata > Aves > Passeriformes > Rhinocryptidae > Acropternis > Acropternis orthonyx. The sequence goes on from JAWWEU010000068.1 coordinate 727,621, forward strand.
AATCGTTAGGAAAGAAATAAACAGGGAATGTCCAGTCCTGCCTGAGAGTTCATTGGCTTCTTGAGGCTGTGCAGAAAGTCACTGGCAGAGCCAAGAATGGAAGTCCAGTATCCTGAATCATAATCTTATATTTTAAGCACAATACGTCATGTTTGGTTTGTTTTTTTTTTTCCCCACACATTTGTTACTCTTACAGCAAAAGTCTCCTTTGTAGGATTCCCTCAGGGTGTGGGAACTGGGCATCCTGCCCCCACTTCAGCACCTTATCAGAGCTTATCCTAAAGCAGGAATGGAGCTCCACGAATCCCTGTCCCTGCAGTGCAGGGTTTACTCATAGAGAGATTCAGATGAAAAACTAGAACCACAAAATGAGAGGGACTTTTGACAAGGGCATGGAGTGATAATTCAAGGGGGAATGATTTCCCACTGCCAGAGAGCAGGTTTAGGTGGTATTTTGGGAAGGAATTCTTCCCTGTGAGGGTGGGCAGGCCCTGGCACAGGTTGCCTGGAGAAGCTGTGGCTGCCCCGTCCCTGTGAGTGTCCAAGGCGAAGGGGGCAGATCTTTATGGTCCCTTCCCACCCAAACCATCCTGGGATTCTGTGATATATATAAAATTAGCATTGCCTGAGCCAGAACTGCTTTTTAACTGCTTGTTTAACTCCACCAGTTTAACCTGCAGTTTATGCAGGCTGAGGGCACAGCCACCCTCCTGCTGTCCCCTGTAGCTGATGACGGTCCCAAGCCCTTTGTTTACTCAGTGTCTTGCACACTCCTTGAGCCCCGTGGGGACAAACACTACCTGTGCCCACACCAGCTGTGTCAGACACTCTGCATGGGCAGAGCTCATGGTAGAAGAACCAAACACTCAGCTACAGTTAGAGGAGCCTTGGGAAGACACATCTGGAGGCAGGGATGGAAATCAGAGGGTGGTTCTTGAGTGAAAACAGCACTCACCTTCCTACTGATGATGTCCAGCTCCACAAGGGAGGGCTGTCCCTGCAGAGCTGAGCCCTTGGGCTCTGAAAGTAACTGTGGTTGTGATCTGGGTAAGGAAACACCTGCGAAACACTTGGGAGAATGGTCTGCCAGGACTTGGAGGGATTTCTTTCCATGGCCTGCTCGCTGACTACTCCCTTGGTACCCTGCCCTGTTCCGGACACTTTTCACCTCTGTGCTGGCACACACACCTTCCACCCCGCCCATTTCCCTGGCCACCTAAACTCCTTCAGGCTGGCACAGAAGGAGCACGTGGGGAGCAAAGTGCTGCTCACGAGGTAGAGTTTCTGTGGCTTAGGGTTATGGTAATTAATTATTTCTTTATTTTTGGAAGTCTGCAGCTGCTAGTTTTGAAACGAGCGAGCCAAGAGCTGCAAAAGGGTAAGAAATGGATGGAAGAAAGGGACAGGCAGAGCAGGGGCCTGAGCCTGCACTGGCTGCAAGTTTTTGAAACACATAAAAGCTTGGCTTATGTAAGAAGCCATCTGGTCTTTAGGCCTGCTTAAAATGCTGGCTGTGTGCGTGTGAATCAGTGGGGCAGCTCCACAGGCATGGGCTCTGCTGGCCTCCCTCACCAGGCAGGCCTGGGCACCTCCTGCAAAACCTGCTGCACTTCACACCCTCCCTGCTGCTCTGGGTGGCTCAGAATGGTCTTTGCTCCAAGGGAAAACATTCCTGCAGTTCTCCAAACCCACATTATGAATATGTGCAAGATCCAAAAGATTGTCAGCTACACCTGTATCTCAGGAACTCTGTGGAAAGATGTTGAATATTAATAAAAATCATAATGACAAGAACCATTGTGTGCCTCTGTGTTCATTACATGGCCCTGCAGGTCATGCCTGCACTGAGGTTGCTGGACTTGGTGCTCCAGAGTAGAGCCAGAGTCATTCCCACCTTGGAAGAGCATCTGCTGCAGCTCAACCAGACAAGGCAGAGAGGGAAGGGAGGATTTGCTTTCCTCCTATGGATGAGAACCAGAGCTACAGAGAGGTGAGGTGATCTCACAGTGGCAGAACAGCTGATTGAGCCAGGCTGGCACTGCTGAGACAAAGACTGGAGTGAACCAACAGCCCACAGACTTTTCTGACTCACCAGAAATTAAAGAACCTGAATCATCCCAGTCCTGGGATTGCATCAGGGAGGGATCTTCCAGTGTGTGCTCATGCCAGGCACTGGGAACAGCCTGTGCCACTCCAGTGACTCACTGGCAAAGGGCAAATTCCCATGGGAGCAGGTGCAGCTGAGGGCTAAGGGATAACCAGGAGGAGGAGGGGATGGAGGAGATTGGAAGGTTTGTGTTTATCCCCACAAAACAAGGAATGAGGCATGACAGTGGCCTGGAAATGCACTGGGGAGGGGAGGGAAGGGAAGGGAAGGGAAAGTGCTGCTTAGGCCAGTAGTGCTGGCATGGGAAAGGTATGAATCAGTCATGAGCTAACGTCAGCCCAGAATCAGAAGAAAGTGTTCAAAGCTCAGAATGAAGAAGTTACAGGAGGCCTTTGCAATGGGGAGCAGTGGGGGTGGAAAGAGAATCCATCCTTCACAGAAACCTTGAAGATTTTGGGAAAGGAATGACAGTGCACAGTCCTGTCTGACAGCAAAGAGTGGAGCCCAAGAATTGCTCCCACTCTGGAGTTCAAATTAAGTGCCATAACCTTTCTTCACTCCTCAGGAATTTTGAAGAAGACTCTCTTGTTACACAGACTCCTTAGCACAACAGAGCCCACGCTGGTCTCCAGGCACTGCTGGAGTACAAATAACTCATAACACTAATGATCAACCATAATTACATCCTTCCTGAAGCAGAGATGACATACGGGAATACCAAAACCGAAGAGCAAGGAGCTAACTGCAAGCTTATTCCATCCATTAATGACCACCCTGTGCTCCGTGAGGATGAGAACACGTCTGCTCTGGGATACCGTGGTGCAAATCCAGAGGATTTATGGCAAGCGAGCCTGAACTTCAGGGCATTGCTTTCTCTTCCTGAAGGGGAGAAACTCTATCCCTTTGTTGAAACCCTTGCCTGCTGCTTTGGAAGTGCTGTGAAGGGAAAGGATTCCTGTAGCTGTGCAGCTGGAGCTGGGATGCCCTGAAGGAACCAGCAAAGGGGACAGAGACCATTTCAGAACATGCATGTCCTGAGCCCGAGTGTGTTGGGGCTCAGGGTTAAAAGTGGACATCCACTTCTCCTACCAAAAAAGGGTCATGTGGGGCTGCATATTGGTAAGTGTTCTACACAACCTTCCATATAACTCTGCTCACAATCCAGAGGATCCAGTGGCATTGCCAAGGAGAGGATGGAGATGCTTTATGGAAGAAAAGGACTAGAAGGTACGATGGCAAAGTCTTGTTCTCCATCTCCCTCTGTCACATTTCAGTGTGGATAAGCAGTCCTGACTCATTTTCAGACTGGACCTGTCCATGCTCCTTCTTCCCATTCCCGCAGCACGGACTGCAGGGCACAATTGTGCTGTGAGGTTTGCAGAGGGGCTGGATGAGCAGCAGGAGCAGGGCTGGCCCCGGGCCACGGCAGTGGCAGCCCCCGGCTAGGATTTCAAGCACAGTCCCAGCGTCCCCCGGGAATTTGCCAGCGCTCCGGGAGAACCGAACACACACCGAAGTTCCACACACACTGGTCTGGGAGAAAATGGGATTCAGGAGAAATATGTGCATGGAAAAGCAGCCCGGCCCCTGTTAGGACTCTGGTTTGCTCTGTGTGTCAGATCCTCACTTAAGACCTTTCTTTCTCCTGTCACAGTGGGGCTGTTACAGACAATTTCTGTAATAGATACTGAGAGTTCTTGCCTAACAAATCCCTCCAGTGAATGCCTGTTTTAAAGCCTGGTTGGTTCTAATGAAGTCAGATGTATTAGTTTAGAAATATCGCCAAAATATAAATATTTGTGCTGTGGAAAGATATACATGTGCATCTTAGATTTAATTAAGGAAGGCTGCCACGATTCATGGCATGTAAATTTGGGTTTAGGAGTGTCAGCAGCAGAAAAATCACCCTTGATGGAGTGAACTGGGTCTGAAGGACCATGAGTGGCACAGACTGGTCTGGTGTGTCTCAAACACACCCACAGCAACTGGGATATCTGCTCCCAAGAGCTTTCAGTCTTTGGGGATCAATTTGGAAGTGATCTCTCCCCTCCTGAGCTCGTACCTGTATCGATAATTTCTGGCTCTAGTGGTAAAACCACGTGAAGTGTTTAAAGTCCACCCTCTGCTACCAATCCCTGGCCAATCATGATTCCAGAGACTTCTGAACAGAGTCTTTACATCTCTGATGGTGACTTGCTGAGTGACCAGATGCTTCCTGCATTTCGTCTCCTCATTTTTTATCCCCTTTGCCTGCTTAGATTTTGGGTTCTTACTCCATCTACGTGCCATGCTCCTCTTGGTGGGAGCCTCTGGGGACAACTCCCAGAATACAAGGAATTAATCACACTTCTGGTTCTAATCAGGAGTCAGTCCTCAAGGCTGATCTGCAACACGACCCTCATGGACAAATCCTCAGAGTTTAGTAGGGATTAAATCAATGGAGTTTTGATGGAAATCAAATTACACTGTGTAGAAATTGTCCCATAAACAGAACATGGCAGAAAAGGTGAAACTTCCTCAGGTTTCCCCAGGATTTCACAGAAGACATATAATTTGCTGGTGCCTTTCACTAGGGAATCCAAAATCATTTGACTGAAAATTGTATTTTTGAATGCAAAGGCACAGGATTTTGTATTACATGAGAAAACCTCAAATCAGTTCACTGCAAAGGCAGTTCTGCAGGAGGGCAATGATGGTAATTCTTTTCCTTGCTTAAAGTAACACAGCTCCTGCTCCTCCCTTGGGCTTGGGTGAGCAGGATTCCCTGGAAGAGCTGCCTGCTTGTTAATGGTTGTGGTGCAGGAATCCTCTGCTGCCTCAGCCCGGTGGAACCACTGCCCCTGTGGCCACCCTTGGTCACGCACCACACACGTACACCAAGGCAGGAGTAGGACACGGGCCAAGGCAGAATCTTTCATCCTGTTCCATATTCCACCACTCCTGAGTGCTGATGGTTTGGATAAATGACCCCGGGGTGGAAGGTACCTACTCTGGATGGGCTGAGCTTGCACATTCCCTTTGCCTCCACGCAGGGATGGCCGGGAGGCTGCACAGCTCCCTTTCCCTTCTCCTTTCTAAGCCTGCAGAGCTCTGGTGGCTTGGATAAACGGATTAACTCTGGGCATGGACTAATTACACTGATTTCAGTAGGAATTTGCAGATATCCAGCATATGTTTCTCAGAATCAGGCACTGAACTCTGCACGAACATTAACTCCATACTTGTCCAGCTGATTTTAGTTATGTTTCGAAGGACTTTTACAGGCATCTACTCAGTCCTGATCCAAGAAAAAGAAGACAAGTGATTCCTGCCATTCAAGTGAACAAGAACTTGTGATTCCTAGAAGGAAAAAGCATCAGCTCTGACCTGCAGAGATTATAAAGGGATGGTGCATCTCAGCAGAACGGCATGTCTGTCAGCTGAGAAAAGGACTTTCCCAAGGGGCAGGATCTTTCCTGCATGGCAGAGCTTGGATTTTGCATCCACAGCATGTTCCTAATGTGAATGGCAGGACTGAAAGGCAACTTCAGCCCATAACAGCTAAGACAAAAGCAGATGTGAGACGAGGATGATTGCCACTCACTGTGGTGGTTTGAAAACAATTCCTATTAAAATATATAGGGCTGCCAGTTCCAGCATGTGTGACCATTTTGGGGAGCATTTCTGCCACTGGCCTCCTTATTTCAGGACAAAAAGTCACAGCCCCAGGTTCAAATACCAAAATTCGCACACACACAAACCTGTGCAAATCAGTGACACCTCAACACCTGATATTTGCTTTAACAAGTCCCATATTTCCAGTAACACACAGAATCTCTGGGCAAAGATTTTCCCCTTCTGCTTTCCTTTGGTAGCTTAGAGCTACCAGCAGCTGCCAGGGGTGGCTGCCCACCGCTCTGGAAGTGGTTTTATTTCAACATCACCAGGGTTCTTGGCCCTCTGCAGCTGTGGCAATGCAAAGCTCAAGCAGAGATGAAGAGGGCACTGTCACTCCAGGCAGCCTGAGCGGGCAGGGAAAAAACACAAGGCAAATGTTCGATGCTTAACATCGTATGAAGTCCCAGGGAGATTTGGAACAGGAGCAGTGGAGGAGTTACAGTTTCCTTTGTTCTGTTAAAAGGGAAAAGGAAACACATCAGGAAACCAGACTGTGGAGCACAGGAAGTCTCACTTTGGCTGATAAAAAGGAACTGATGTGAGGTTGGTTCAGATGCAGTTATAAGTCAATCAAGCTTGGAACAACAAGAAGAGTTATTCAGAAGAAACCAGAGAGCCAAATTCTGTGTTTAGCTGTAAAAAGAGTATTTTAACCTCTCCTAATCTTTTCCTTATCATCTTTTTTTTTTTTTTTTTTTTTGTAGAAATAGCTGGTATAAAACCCATTCAAATATGAGTTTTCTCATCAGACAGAAATCGGTTTCCTGAACTCACCACACCTTCCCCTGACCCCACCATACTTTACTCCAGTTTCTTCTTTTCAATCATCACCCAACTTAAAAAACTGTATTCTTGCTGATTTATCTCTTTCCCTCAGATCAAAACCAGCCTTATTAAGAAGGGCAGTTTTTTTGCTGAATGAGAAATTGACAAATGACTAATTAAAGCTTTGCTGCTCGTTATGATATTTTCTCTCCCCCTGCATGATTGACAAGCGTGGGCCACTATAACGTTCAGTTCTTGGCTAGGCAGCTTTGTCAGGCTTGGGGGGTGTTTATAAGAGCTTTTTAATTGTTTCTTGTGCCTTCAGAGCCCTGGTAGAGCTCTGGTTTAGTCTCTGCTGGAACAAGATATATGCAAATTGATCCATGACATTTGCTACAGGAGCCCCTATGGAGCTGAGTGTCTTAGTGAATTTTAGGGAAGAATCAGGAAAAGAATGTTTGATACAAATGAAGTGGGAAATTTTCTTTACAGCATCCTACTGGTGATGGAGAGGGGTAAAGGCTGAGATTTTGCACAATGTCTGTGGGATTTAACCTTCCTTTCCCACGTGTTTCCAGGGAGAACTGGACATTCAATGCCCCTTAGCCAGTTTGCAAGTGTTAACCAGCATGTTTGTGTACAGAGCCAGAAGACTCGGTTAAACTCCCAGGAAGCAGCCTGGCTTTCAGAGGGAAGTTACTCCTGGAAGCTGAGGAGAGTTCCAGTCTGCCAGCACCTTTCCAAACTGAGCTGCTTAGTTACACAAATATCACAGAATATCCTCAGCTGGAAGGGACCCACAAGGATCCTCAGGTCCCACAGGACACCCCAACAATCCCACCTCACCCCCCTGTTTTTAGGGCTCTGCCTTCAAAACATGGGAGCAAAACACAATTAGACAGAAGCAAGTGTCTCTGGTGTCAAACACTGATGGTTCTTACTTCCAAATTTTGCCTTTGGTGCTCTTTGGAGGAACAGAAGGTTTGTCAGGAGGTGCTGAAGTGCCTTCAACACCAACATACACCCCTTTTGTTTGGGGCTCTGCCTCAGAGCTAAAGAAAAGCTTCTGGTAGCGGAGGTGGGGGAGGAGGGAGGGAACGTTTGTGGCTTTACTACAAGAGACAGGTTTCTAGATCAGTGTTACTGGCTGCAGATACACATCAGTGATTATGTGGCCTGGGTAATGAGAGGAAGAAAGAAAACAAGCAGCAAATGCATTAACACTCTGCAGGCTTTGATATTTGGAGCTCAGCAGAGGAGATCAGCCACTGTCCTGTGCCACACTTGTTGTTTGTGCAGTTTAGGGCACCCTGCCTGCTCGGGGTCTGCACTGGCACAGCACCCAGGGCACCACAACGTTTCCAGAAGGAGGCAGAAAACATTTGTGGGGTGATCTTTCAGTCTGCATTTCCAGAACAACCATAAATACGCCCTCAGAGCCTTGTCCAAAAACATTTGTTCACTCAGAAAGTGCTCTGAGGTGTCACCCAGGGACGTGTGACAGGGCCCTGAGGGGACCTGCAGGCAGCTCTTTTTCTGTGCCAGTGCTATGTGTGCATTGGGCACTTGTGTTCATGTGTGCAGGAGGGCACAGGAGAGGCACAGACCCTGGATATAGACCTGCTGCTCAATTCAGGGTGAAAGACCTGAAGGGAATTTCACATTTTGGAGGAGAATTGGCTTCAAACCAAGTTGTAGAGCTGAGCTTAATATGTTAGATCTGCTTTTGCTAGGTGAGCTGTGCACATCCACGCACTGACACCAAAATTCTGCAGCTTTAGGTGTTTAGCAAACCCACAAATATCTGGAAACCTGAAGTAAAGGCTCCCTTGGCTCCTTTAATTTTCCTGCTGGAGCAGGTTTGCACTGAGGTGGGACACAGAGTCTTTCTGTAAGTGGTTGGGCAAACTCAAGCAGAATGAGAAATTTGTGCTTTTCAAAGGCAGCCGATGAGGGGCTGAAAAAGAACTTCATACACTGATGTGTTGCAGGGAGAAACAGAATGGCAATGCTCTGTCAGGAGGTTGTACATTCACATGTTCTAGACCTGAGCCTTCTGAGCAGATGGGAGCTGAAATCAAGGGGAAAGCCTTCTGTAAGTCCAGGAAGGAGAGACCTGAAGGAAACAAACTCTGCTTCCTGCAAAAATGTCTATAAATGTCCTTCCCCCAGCATATCTCACCTCCTCAGTGTGTCATCTAAGATCTCACTTCGAGGTGCAACCCTCCCCTTTGCAGTTCTTGCTACTGAAATGAATAATGCTCTTACACAGCAGCAAAACTCTCCTTAGAAGAGATGCTACAAGGAGTGACAGAAGCTGGGCCTTTTCCCCAGGAGTATCACAGAATTCAAATTAATAACTAAAATAAAAGCATGAAATCCTCAAGACATGTGTTGCTACTCCCCAAAGTGACCACATCCTGTTCAGGTAAAATCCACAGTGGTACAGAGAAACTATACAGGGCTCTCAGCACCTCTGAGTGAAACCCCAAGCACCCAAAATCTAAGCAGTTGCACTGTTTTGTTGTGTATTAGGTTTGCTGCAGACCAACCATCCTTCTCTTAGCAGGAAAAGTTACACCACAGGCTTGGAAAACGCTTTCCCAATGTTTACTTGCAAGCAGGAGTCAGCACTGGACACTTGGGGTTGGCAGCACCCAGCATGACAACGCGATTTAAGTTCATGCTTGGAGGGAAAATGAAGCAGCATTGTCAAAATATCCCAATTATAAAACATTTCTGACAGGGTTTTTGCTGTTGTATATTAGAAAGTTATTACGCCATATAAATGCCTTGAATGGGGACCAGGGTATGAAAGAATCCCGTCATTTATGCCTTGGGAAGTCCAGATGGTTTGGTTCTAAACTGCTTTTGAGGGACAGCAACGCGGAAAGTTGTTGTGCCTCGAATCTTTGTGATTTGTTTATAATTTTTTTCAATCTGCAGATTAAGAGTCTTGCCCTGGAAGGCAAAGCCCTTTTGCCAGGAAAGGCCATCCCTCAAAGGGCCAAAGAGACATTTAGACTCACTCGAAAGGGAAACATGCTCTGAGTCTGAGACCTTGATGGCCAAGTCTCAGGGCCAGAGCGAACGCCCCCAGTTCGCAAGTGACAAGAAGCAGTGATTGCTCTGGAAAGCTGCCCCACCCTTTGCTGTAGCAACACCAACACACACGCCCTCTTCTCATGGAAGGACACAAGGATGGTTGTCATCTCCTCCAGTAGTGCAAAAGTCACACTGAACACCCTTCAGATGGTCTCTCTTGCGGCCACAATACAAGGATATGTTTCCACAGAATGAAGGCAGCAGCTACACAAAATGTCCTTTTTTTAGTAACGGTCATGCTTTGGCAAGTATATTTGTTTTAATTATTCTCCACACATAAAGTGGAACTGAAACAATTAAACCAGTTTGAAACCAAACCATTTGTTATTGTGAGGAAGTCCATGCACGGGCAGCTTGCTGCTGATGAGGTGGACCCTTTTCTGATTTAATTTGAGACAATAAAGACCAAACACCCCAAACACAATGTAAATTAACCAAGGCAGGGTGTTAACCCACAGAACATGGAATTTGAAATCTCTGGAGGCACACAAGAAAAATGCTATCAGCTATTTCAAATTAGCACAAACACAAGTGTCATGAGTGTTCCTGATTCCAAATCATCCTCTGCAAGTGCTGTTTGCTGAATATGAACTGACTGTGGGAATGAACTCACAAAGACAAAGATTTGCTGCTCTTCTTCCTCCATAAAAAACCCTTGAGCTTTGCTCTAGAGGGCACTTATCAAGCCAGCCAGTCCACTTCTCGTGTCAGGTATTAAAGATTATTTGAAGGATGCAGCAAAAAATTGCCACCAGCCTCCTCAGTAAGTGATCTAATTCTCTGCAAGGTAAATAATCTTTTGTCAATGAATAAAAGGTGTTCTAGAGCTGGTGTGTTGGCTCAGCAATAATCATGTGGGATGGCAGGCAGTGCATGGTGGGGAAAGATGACTTACAGTCCTGAGCTGATCCTGCATTATATGTTTATACCCATGAAGTTCCTTGAGCTTTGGGTTAAAAAACTCTGAAAACAAGTTTAATACCCACTTGTGTGCCATGTCCACAAGGGGGGCAAGTGTAGCCTGGGACGATCCTGACCACGCCTATTCTCTGACCATGCCCTTTTTCCCCAGGAGCCTTTAGGACAGCTCAAGGCTCCAGAGGATTTACCCCTTCGCTGCAAAATTCCCCTGCAGCTGGGCAGATGTGCAGTTAAATTGTTCCAGGATAAAACCAGTCAGAGGGTCTGTCATCAAAACTCTTTCTGAATGGCACAAAAAGACTGAGAGAAAACTACCACATCCACTATTAGAGCTTGCAGGGCAAAGGGAAGGATTTCCCTACTAGACTGGACTCAAACTCCTGCACCTGCCAAGTGTGCAGTTGAAAGTCTTTGGCTCAATTAAAGCAATTAGTCCATGGAATAGTTTTGCATAAACTTAAAAAAACAGCCACTTGTCAAGTTCAAAATGCTCAAGAAGAAAACCATGTGGCATGCTTAGCCCTCTCCCGAGTCAAGCACTTCTCCCCTGCACAGACAGGAGTATTTCTGAGTTCAGGGAGGGAAGCACTTCTTACCCACACCGGAACTCAGATTTCATCTGCTCCCTCCCCGTGTTCTTGCTCTGGATGATGAAAGAGCCTTTTGCTGTGTTTTTCATGCTCTCCAGTCACTTACAATGCATCTTTTTGCCATATTTTCCCCCACAAAAACGCCCAGCTCTGAGATAAATCAACATGCACAAGCTATGGCAGAGCAGAACTAAAGCACAATTGCTTTTAAATTGCTTTCCTCTGGATGTGGACGGGTTTGCTGTGCCCTAGAATTCAGAGGATCTACCCTGCAGCACAGGTTATATATAGAGCTCAGACATCAAAACCATTGCAGCCTCTCAAGCCACATCCTCTCCTGCTGCCCCTCACCTGAGATCAGCCAGGCAAGGTGGCCCAACCCTTCTCTTTCAGGGATGAACTGCAGCAAATCCATCACTGCCTGGGCCTGATACTCCTCGGAATTCACCTTTTTTCTGTCTCGTAGGAAAATTTACAAGACATGTCGGGCACTAGAGAGCCCTGGTCTGAGACAAAAAAAGAGGTACATTGTTGGAGGTGGCAAACAGGGCATGGGGACCTGCAGGAACTTGCTGATGGTCCTGGAATGGATCAGTAAGCGAGCCCAGGAGGAGACTCTGATGTCTCTGGATCCCGTTTCTCTTAGCAAACAGCCAGATTATTCCTGGACTAGGAGTGAAGCAGGACAACAGCAGAGCAGGCAGTGGGCAGGTCCAGGAGCCGGGGCAGTGACCTGGGATGCATCGAGCGAGTTCCTCCTTTGGCCACAGCCTCCCAACGTGACTGTAAGAGGAGCTGCAAAGTGTCGCAGTTCCTCATCCCCAACCGCAGGGGCTGCGGGGGGAGCAACAACCCCGAGCAAGGCGAGCTGGGCTGGGAGAGGAGCAGCTCCCCCGGGAGCTCCGGGAGTGATGGGAACACTCCAGCTCCGTTTAAGGGGGGGCTCATGGCCTGTGCAGAAAAACAGGTCCATGTGTGCACCGCAGCAAACCTACAGATGGGAGATTTCTGCACTTTCACTCCACAATATTTAGGGCTCCGCAAATCAAAGAAGGTTGTGGTGCACTAAACGTATCCTGAACGAGGCCCAGGTTACTTTTGCTACAGATCTGAGGAGGTGGAGGGGAAAACCTGTCTTATTCCTGCCATATCTCCCAAATTTTGTGCTTTCAACACTCCTGCTTTCTCCCTTCCTTTCCGATATTCACCCTTTCATTCCTTCTTTCTTTCCTCTTTCCAGTTTCTCTTCCCGCCCATCTCCTTCCCTCCCCCTTCTTTTGAGATCCTTCCAAACCGTGCACTTGTCACAAGCTTCAATCTAAGGGGGAAAGTTTCAGTTCCTGCCAGTTTGCAGTTTTTTTTATACCCAGGTCACCAAAATAAATTAAAAAAAAAAAAAAAAAGTTAAAAAAAATTTAAACAAAACACCAAAAAAAAAAAAAAAATCCCCCCCCCAAAAAAAAAGGAAAAAAAAGGAGCACTTTAAGACGAAATGACACCCCACCCAGGCGATAGGCATCTTCTTTCGAAATCCTCCTCCAAACCAAACACACCCACAGAGTCTCTCGCTTCAAGGCTCTTCTGTTCAAACTGCTTCTGTTCTACAGCGCTCCCTCAAGAACAACCCGTAAGAATTGCACAAGGGTCTCCCAAAGCCAGAAAGCCCCCCCTGTGCCGCCTGGGCTTTGAGAAACAGCGCGGGCCACCTCAAGGAGCCTGGAAAGGCTTGGTTTGCCTTTCCGAGGCTGAAGGACCGGCCGATTGGATGGGGGGAGAGGAGGGGGAACCTCTCTCCAAGCCCCAGCAGCGTTCCCGGTTGCTCAAGGCCACCAGAGGTTGGTTATGTTCGTGGTTTATTTGCCACACACTCTGCTTCCCTTTCCCGCTGCCTCGCCCCAAGCCTGGGTGATGCCTCTCTTCCAACGCAGGGCTTTTTCCCCCCCAAAAAAAAAAAAAAAAAAAAAAAAAAAAAAAAAAATCCCAAACTGCTGGAGGAAAAAAGCACGGGCGACCACCAGAGCCAGCAGAGCCTTTCGGGCAGGGACGGGCGACTAAACCAGAGGCAGGGGCACATCTGGGGCAGCTGGAGCCGGGGCTGCCCGCACCGCCCCCTCCCCGAGCCCCGCGGGCAGGAGCTGTCACTGCCCTCCCGGAGAGGGGCAGGTCCCCGGGGCCCCGCCGAGCCCCCACCCCCCCGAGGGGCTGCGAAGCCCCCCGAGCACCGGGGAGAGCCCCGAGACGCGACGGCGGCCGAGGAGGAGGAGGAGGAAGAGGAGGAGGAGGAAGAGAAGAGAGGAGCCCGGCCGGAGCCGGCCCCAGCCCCGCGCCCCTTCCCAGCGCCCCCCGGGCCGCAGGGGACCCCCGGCCCCTCCTGCCCCCCTTACCTTAATAGTGCCGTCCATCTAGAATAACTTCCAGCCGGTACCAGCAATATTCCACACATTGACCCGGTTTAGCCTGCGACCGACGCCTCCTGAAGTTTTTTATCCTTTCCTCTCTTTTCGCTCTTCTCCCTGCCCTTCCAGCGGTTTTGCTGCTCTCTCCGTACCCCCTCTCCCCCTCTCTCCCTCCCTTCCTCCCTCTCGCTCTGTCTCTCTCTTTTTTTAACTTTGGTTGTTGCAGCAGAGCGAAAAAGAGACAGTTAACCGGATGAAACGTTTTTTCTGCTAATTTTGGGAAGTGAAGTCACTCGAGGAGGAAACTTTCGTCTCTCCGCTGGTCCTGCCTTCTTGATGAAAATATATATATTTTACATACAGGATATTTGCTCCATTTAGATAAGAAGGGGCAGAACAATAGCTACCTCTGTCACAGCTCTTGTTTGTCGCTGGAGCAGCCAGTCCAGCGCAGCCCTTGCCTTGCACCCCAGCCCCTATTAGCCAGCGCCGTGTGTCATCCCACAGTTTAGTTTAACGTGGTTTTTTGCCATTTTTTTTTTTTGCTTTTGGCTAGAGCAGCCTCAGCCTGACTCACCGAATTTCCGTCTCTTCCCACAGATTTTTTTATTAATGCGTTTTCCAGTCACCGGCAAAAATTAAGGGGAGAAAACCGTAAATACAATTCGGTCGCGGCAGGCAGAGGGAGGAAAGAAAAAGTCTGGCGATTAAAACGTATTTAAAGCATATTTCGCTCCCCCTCCTTCACGCCTCCCAGCAAGGAGCGTGAGACGAGGGTCCAGTCCCTGCCAGAAATGAGCGGTAAGTGCAATAATGCAAGACAGACAGACGACTCCAGCAATTAAACACAGGCTGGGAATGGGGCTGTGGGGAAGCGGAGGCTCTTTGCCACTTTCGCCCCTTCCCCTCACTCCCACTCGTCTCGAGAGGTGGGATGTCGGGCTCTGAAGGGAAGGCATTGGGATGGCAGGTTTTCCATCCATTTCTTTCAGAGGCTGGGAGTCCTTTCCCCAGATTCCCAGTGCAAGTCTCTCGCTAAGCTGTTAAAACCTCACTCAGTCGAAGGGAGGGAGACTCATTTTATAAGCGAAAAATGACAACAATTCACAGTAATTGTCAGATCAGCTGAATTTTCCCTTCCGATGCCGTGTCCTAATGGACACTGCAAACAAAAAAACCCTCAACCACCAGCCTTTAAATCTCATTTTGGACCTGGCGAGCCCCTGACGTGCAATTCTCCCTTTCATTCAAACGGGAGCGATCACCAGAGAAAAAACGCGCTTTTCCTTTTTCCGGGAAAAGCTGCAACCTTCCAAAGGACGCGAGGGAAGGAGACAATACCAGCCTGTCCCAGTTCCCCGCTTCCCCCCTCCCTTGCAAAAATAACCAGCAGCGGAACACATCATGCAACACTCGGGGCGTCCTTTCTGCCCCACTTCTGCAAACGCTGCAACCGAGGGAAAGAGCAGGGGGGGGAATAAAAGGAGGTGAAGCCAAGAAAGAAAAGTGTCAAGGCAGGAGGACACTCCTGCACGTCGGGTCTCTCGATGGAGAGGATTACCTTGTCCAGTGCCAGCTGTGTCCAGTCTTTTTGTTTCCCCCTGTCTTTAGTCCAACCACGGGGAGGGGGGCTGGGGGTTGGGGGGAATCAAAATTATATCCAAAGTTATCCTGCACCCGCCCCTTCCAAAAGGGAAATGCTATAATGCCACTAGTGTTTCTACTCGGCTGCGGCAGAGATGCCTTATTAATACTTTATTTCTGCAAGCCCGAAGCTGGCAGGAGAGAGCTGCAGATCCCCCTTGCCCCTCCCTCCCCTCCCTCCCCCTCCTCTGAAATTTGCCTCATCAATTCAGCTACAATTTTGGAGTTCACATGCAGACACGGGGCTGAACGTGACCAGACCTGGAGGTTTTGGGCTTGCTGCTTGCCAGCAATTGAGGCCGCCCGCAGCCGGGAGGTGAAGGGGGAGCGGAGGGGACAGCCCGGCCGCCTTCCCTCTCCCCACACCCCCGGCCTCCCCCTGTCTGCTCCACAATCCAGGGGTCTGCGCCGGGGTCCCCGGAGAGCAGCACATCTGGATGCTGCTAGCGGGGTCAGGTCCCCCCTTGCCTAGGGCCACAAGAACTGGAGTTCAATTAAAAGAAATCACGGTTAACCCTTTGCTTTCCTCATTACTCTTGCTTTTTTCCCCTGCCCCCTGTCCCGTCCTCCTCCCCCGGCAAATATTCTCTTCCCGCTCCCCCCTCGGCGTTACCACATGGCAGGAGGCTGCAGCAACCAGGAAAGCGAGAGCTTATAGGGAAGAGCGAAACGCATCCTTTCAAAACCCGAATGATTTCCTCTCTAGACAACATTCTCCACGAGCCCCGAAAAACAGCGGGGATGGGGGGTGAGGGAGAGGACAGGCTGAAGAACTTAACCGCGAAAGGAAAGGGGAAAGAAATCCCCTGGAAGGAGCCTCTGTCACTCACGGACCCCACAGGGCACTTTGGGTTTAGGCTGCGGGACCGACAGTGGGGAAGAGCAGGGAGCGGCGGGGAGAAACCACCTGAGAACGTGCCCAGCCCACGGGAGAGGAGCCCGAGCCTTCCCAGAGAGCCTTTGCCCGGCTCCGGCCTGAAGGGGCCAACAAATCCGGCCCCCGCCGCGCATCCCCAAGGGCGGGGAGGTGCCAAACAGACCCCCCTCCTTCCCACCTGGAGATACTTTAGGAACCCAGCTCTGCGTTTTATGGCCAGACGGGCACTGTGACCCCCAGGGGCTTATTTTGCATGTCTGAGGGTGACTCGAAACGGAGCCCGCTCGGGTCACTTGCTAGATCGGGTCCGGCAGGGATGTTCCGCGTTTTACCTCTCGGGTTTGGTCTGACACAACATTTGCGAAAATCCGAGAGACAAGGTAATAAGCGAAGTTGTTAAACAGTGTGACAGACAAGCCGAACAATTTAATATTTTATTCCCAAATAATGTAAGAATAGAAGCTTTGCTTCATTTTTTTTCCCCTCCCCGCCCCCCCCCCAACAAAACAAACAAACAAACAAACAAAAAAAAACCATAAAACGCAAAAAAACCCCAAACAAAACAAACAAACAAAAAAACAGTCCTGAAGTTATTTCAAACTTTTTGAAAAGGACTGGAATATTCATAACCTCCGTGTGCCAAGCTCTGAGTCATCGTAGGTGATGGTGCAGTGACTTTGGGTATCTAAGTGTTATTTAACCGAGTATTTAACTGTATTTAACTGAGAAGGGAGCAAAGACCGACAGGGAAGCCGGGCACGGGGCTGAGCAATGTGAGCAGCTTTTAATCTGTTGCTCGACGTTCGGATGCACATGTATATACAGCAAAGGAATTATGATCTGTTTAATGTGGTTACCACCAGACATCTGGAAAATCATTTGATCTTGGCAACCACGGAAGATTTCAAATGCTTACACTGGGACAGGCTGGTAGAAATCAGTTACTCCTCAATTACTACTAGTATTATTTTTTTCTTTCACTACGCTTGTGAATGAAAAGAAATTCTCGACCCACGTTTTTAATTAGTTCAATATTGATCTCAAGTGCTTGGCATGTCCCCACCTCCTCCCCTCGTCTTTATTGTTGGGTTACAGCGGTGCAGCCTCACACGGAGAAGTGACAGCGCCGGTTTGGGGTGATCCGCCCGAAATGAATAAGGACACACTGGGGGGGATTGGGCCCGTCAGTGTTTCACGTGCAGTACCAAAGGAGTCAATCCCTCGCTGTAGTTCCATGCCTGGAACTAGAGAACTTCACGGGACTGCAGAACCCTAAAGATGTGGACTTTCTCTCAGGAATTCCCACGGGATTAAGTGGGCATCACTTCATAATTAAAACCGTCTAGTTATCCCATAGGAATAAACATCACGGAAACCTTCTTGAACCTTGCTGCAGGTTAGAGATAAGATTTTGGGAGAGGGAATTTAGCTTATATCACCCCATCTGACCCCAACAGCATCAGCTGCGCTCTCGTTAACCCCAGCCTGGGACTGTCGCTGTGAACTCACGTGGTGAACGGGGGAGGGGAGCCCCCAAAAAATCATCAGCCACGCCCTGGCTTGGTCGCTAGAAAGTGGCTCATTTTCCACTAACTGGGAAAATGTGTCCTCTTTGTTTTAACCAGCTTTCTCTACACACCTAACCTTGTGCTATGTATTTTATATATGTATATTTCTATGTATATATTATACCTTGTGCTAGGGATATTATGTGTGTGTGTGTATATATATATATATTCCTATATATTCTATTCTCTATAAACACGTTTCACAATGTTTCCCATCACTCTGTACTTGCAGAAGGCGAGGGTTTATCTTACTCCAGACTTCACTAGAGGGAAAATCTCCACCAGCCTCAGTGAACTTTTGGAATCTCCGGGTCTGCCTTTCCTCTGGCACCGGCTCCGTTGCAGAATGAAAAAAGCAACGTGTTGTGTTTATTTTCTAAACCCACATTCTTACAAGCAAAAAGCCCAAACTGCAGCCCTAAGATTTGATCCCCAGAAACGAATCCCAATTCTAGACGAAACTACTTGGGCAAACCTCTGCTTTTCAGCTACAGCAATAAAAAGGAATCAGTGGAGTGTTGCAGCCCCACAGCTGAAGGATCGGGTCCTTCCTACTTCCAGAAACAGCCCATGAGATTTGGGAACTTGAAGCCGGAAAGTTATTCCCTGCTAATCGGTCCTAAGTAAAGAATAATGTCTTAAAAGTGGTGTGGAGAAGATGCACTAGCTTTGAAGCTGCATCGCATTTAGGCGGAGAGCGGGGTAAGCGGTGTCCTGGCTGCTTTTATTTGAGCTCCATGTCCCAATAAAACCACCCCCGCCCTCCCTTCCTCCCCCATCCCGCAATTATTGGAAAGCTAAGGCACAAAAAACAAAAATACTGAAGGCCAAAAAAACAGACTGCAGTGCACTAGCTCCAAACGTCTGGCCCCTCGCTTGAGGCCATAATTAATTTGAGATTTATTTTTATTGGAGAACCCAGTCTCGTCTGACCTTAGCCAAACAAGACTTCAGCGAGACCCTTGATGCGCTTGAATGGAAGAGAATATTTCTCTCTAACTTCTCTTCAGGCGTCCGTGCCTGCTTTGAATTTGTTCCTCAGACTTCATATATTTGGAGATTTACAGGAAAGATTTAAAGCATTTTCCCCCCTTAGCATTCACTCTCTTTTTTCTTCCCTTTTCTCTCCACACCTCCTCTCCTTCTAAACACGGAGCATAGGAAAGGCTGGAATACAGAATTCCCTGGGTCCAGCTTATTGGAGGGGGGCGTTTATCTGTAAATTGTGAAAGAATGGAGCCATTAGAAGGTCGCAGAGCTGGGGAGGGGGGTTGGTTGCTGCTGTCTAAATGCGAGGGTCACTGGAAAAACTCGTCCCTTGTGCCCGAGGGTCTGGTTTATTTTAGAAAGCTGCAACATGCCACATTTCCAGGAGAGAAACAACTTTTCTCCCACCTTCTCGACCTAAATTCAAACCACGTCTTCAAGGTAAAGCGGGAAAGGAGCAACAACAGCCCTACCCCACGCAGCGCTGCGGCTGAGCACGGGAAAAAGCCAGGACACCGGGAAGTGGAAAGGGATTTTTCACTGTAAAATAGAGAGGTAGGTGCAAACAAGAACTAAATCCTCAAACACCAAGTTGTCATAAGACATTAATTAACGACTTGCTAAAGTCTAAGAATTTAGCAGCGTTTCTGCCCCAAGAAATGAGCGTCAAAAAGAGAAGGATTCGGTATATATGTAATTAATCACCACGAGGTGCGAGAATGACGTAGGAGTTCACAGGAGCTTCTGCCGACAAAGCTACTGCCTTTCCCACCTTCGCTGGTGGTGGCTGGACCCGTCCTCCCAAACCCAGGTGGGGGGAACTGAAATCCTGCGGGACGCCAGGAATGGAGAGATGGGGGTGTGGGGGAAAAAAAAAAAAAGGAGGGGGGAAAAGAAGAGGCAGAAACGGATAAAACGCCAGAGGATGCGCTCAGCAGGAACATCACTACCCGAAAAGCCCAGTCCCTGAAGGCTTTGGTTGTCCCTTTCCTGCCAGGCTCTCCAGAGGGGCAGGTTTCCGCCTGCTCCACCCGCGCATCCCGGAGCACCTGCGGGCTGACCCCGCGCAGCTCCCTCCGCAGCGCCTTCCCCTCGCTCGATTCCTCGGGCATCATCCCCGCTGCGAAACACACGAAATCCCAGGATATCCTTTCCTTGCAACCTGTCCCCGAGCAGTCTGTGCTCCTGCTCAGCGGGAGGGACGACGTGTCCTTGCCGGGCTTTGGCAGCGCCCTTCGCGTTGCCCGCTCCAAAGAAAACCTCACTGTTTTGTCCTTAAAAAAGAATTAACCCCCCTCTCCCTTTCGGGCTTCTGTAAACTTTCCAGGCGGAGTGAGAGCAAGAACAAACCCAATATTGTTTCCAGCCACGCAGCCTATTTTGCCTCCATGAATATGTTTCTTTGTACGGTCCCACAAATGTTATGGCTGCATTAAACCCATTTTTTACAGCGAGAATCCCTCCCTTGCACAGAGGTTCCCTCCCGGTGGAAAATCCATCTTCGTGCCCCTTCCAAGGTCTGGGCTGGAGATCACTTGTCGCAGAGGCTCGCAAAGGGCAGCACGACTAGTTGGAATATCATCTCCTGGCGTGGCAGAGGAAAGGAAGGGGAAAGCCGGGATGCCGGGACAGCGGGAGCATCCCCGCCCTCTCCTTTGCCTCCTCCCGCTCAGGCCAAGGGACTTCACTTGGCGAGTCTTGCCTCAAGCTGGCACGGCCACCTGGAAGAGAGTCTCCAGGAGAAGGAAGGAGGTTCCAGGAGAAGGAAGGAACTCCAGGAGAAGGAAGGGATGTTCAGCCCGGCCCCAGGAGGTTCACCCCGGGATGCCTCGGGGAGGGCAGGGCAGGGCAGTGGCTGCGTTTCCAAGCAGAGGAAGCAAAAGCAGAAGCGCTGAGTGAGCGAGGAGGGGGG
>JAWWEU010000068.1:748249-759782 GCA_035583155.1 Acropternis orthonyx
AGGGCAGGGCAGGGCAGTGGCTGCGTTTCCAAGCAGAGGAAGCAAAAGCAGAAGCGCTGAGTGAGCGAGGAGGGGGGGATAAAAGGGGAGATAAATTTGGGCTTTGCCGAAGGGGGTGAATAATGCACCCCCCAAAAATTATTCCTGTGCCGCCTTTCCACAGAATCTTAAACCACAAACCGGCGGTGCAGGAGGGGAGCAGAGTCTGCTGTAGCCCAGAGTAGCTCCTGGCAATGGTAATAATTAAAACATCAGTATTCAGAGGTCATGTTGCTTTGCTTATAGCCCTAATTCCTTCCATATCCCTACAGTCAGGATTCCAGTGCTGTCTTCTTTTAAAATTTAATTTCCCAATTATATTACATGTTTCACTCTCTAAAGTCAAATGCTCATGTTTAGATGAGATTAGCACCCTCTGATATACTGTAAATTATTAAGTACTTGGAGATCAGTAAGTCCCTAATGATATGAGGGGTATAAATACTTTAACAGTTATGTAGAATAAGCCAGTAAGGATCAAAATTAATTTATATTTTTATGAATTCCCACCCTTCCATTGGGTTAAGGCCCAGACAAGAAGTGTGTGTGAGAGACAAGGTTGGGCAGTCCTGTCAGGGGGTTGTGTAGGATCTGGTATCAGGGCTTGAAATACATCCTATGTGGTTGTGATGTAAACCAAGGCGACAACACCGAGAAGCTGAACATCAGCCAGTGCGACTCCGCTTGCTAAAACACCATCCTTGTTAAAACAAACCATTTAAAAAAATGAATTCCTTCTCTTCCCCCTCCAGCTTCCTCACCTCACCTCACCCCTCCAAGCCATGACAAGAACAGTGTGACCTGAAGGTCACACCTTCTTCTGGAGGTGGCCAGAGGCTGTTTGGTACCCCAGGGGTGTGACAGGGAATTTATTCCTCCTGGGAGCTCCAGTGGAACACCCGTAACAACTCCCCCTCTGTACAACACACAGACACAAGGAATTTTTCTGTACAAGGCACAAAATAAAGCTAAAGTTAATATGCATGGTGCATTTGTTGAAGAGGATTGGTAGAATACACCAATACAAATTTTGCTTTTTTGGATGGGGTAGGGTTTACATCCACACAAAAGTAATAAATAAAATACTCCTCCCTCCCACAGGACAAGGAAGTACGTTTTGGGGGGTTTTTTTGGTTTTTTTTTTGAGGAAGGAATGACATGTAAGAAAATAACAATATTGGGATTCAGCCTTCTACTTTTCAAACTTCTTGCTCACCACAGCTTGGGAAATCCTAAAAGGTTGGTGTGGGGAAGCAGGAAAGAGAAGTCTGAACAGCACCTTGTTCTTACACAGTAGTTCCATTTACATTTTAGAGATGGAGAAATGGAGGAATGGGGAGTTGAAATGTCTTTCTTAGGAACACAAGCCTGCTCCCCCAGGGCTTGGATCCCATTCCATGCTCCCAACTCTCTGCCTAGAACATTAGTCAATCCCAACTCTTCTACAAATAAGCTAGGCACTGTCAGAATCTCCCTGTTGGCTGTGGATGCACCTGAGTCAGTGGAAAGTGCCACCAAGCTCAGAGGGGAGAGAGACTCACCCAACCCGTGTGTTTAAGGTTCTGACTTGCCTGAATTTAAGGTCGTTCCCGATTTTACGAACGGCCTCACTGTGCTCAGTGAGCTCCCCAAGTACCACCCTGTACTGCTGTGCTGAGCTGCCCAAGCAAACTTCTAAGAGACAAGGGGAGACATTTCCCTTGTGTTCAGGTGATTTTGGACCAGACTTCTATGAAAATCCTGTTGATTTTTTCAAGCAGAGGAACAAATCCTTTCCCTGATGACACTGGTGTGAAAGAAGCTTTACAGACAAAATACCAGAGACAAAATCCTTGCTCAAAATAACTTTAGCTGAAGATGAAGGGTTGTAATAAAAGTCAGAGTTCAGCATCACGCAGCTCCCTCATCCCTGCATGCTCACACACTGGGTAAATCCTGCCTGAGGAGCTCTTCCTGATGGATCAAGGACATACTCATGCCAAGAGGACTTGGCCCAAGCCCGCTGCCTGCAGGATTGTTCTTAATGAGAAGGCTGTCCCAACTCAGTTATGGACAGACTCGCTCAATCCTGCTGGAATGTTAAATTATTTAGGCCTGGATTTTGGTTCCACTTAATTCAAAGGGGATTTTGCTACTAAATGGAACAGCAGCTGGATCTGGCCTCCAACAGAGGGCAAGGATACCAGACTATAGGATGTCACAGGGCCTTCATCTCTTCATTGTAAACAGAGCACATCTCAGATCACTGCCCACAAACAGCAACTCCAAAGAGAACTCATGCTCAAGCCAGGCACAGACTGGGCAACATATTTCTTTATTTGAACTGGGAGGGAATGTCCCTTCCCAAGACTTGAATTTCATTTGTTTTCCACAGAGTTTCTACTGTTGCAGAATCTGGTCCAAAGCTCTATGAACTTAATGAGCAAAATTAAATCACCGACATCCCCTGAAACACTGAACTGGGAGTGATATCATCCCAACGGGGAACCTTGACCATTCCTGGTTGAATTTGTTCAAGAAGCCTGGTCCAGAGAGCTGCACAAATTCACCCAATCTGGGAATACAAGTCATGCCACATGAGCTGGGAGTCATCCCACCAAGCTTGCATTACACCAAATACTCCTAACAAGCTGCCCAAAGTGAGCCATAACCCAGGGATTATATCCAGAAATCAGTGGATCATTCCCAATAAGGTGTATATACAGGAAAATCCCAATTGAGGCATGGATCACTGACTAAGGGAGAGTGAAAAAAAGAGAGACCAAATTCCTGTAATAAATTATTCATTACAAATTATCCACCCAGCTCTAGTTAACACCCTTCTGTGTTTCTTCAGGGAGAGAGGAGGCTTGTGTTTTAGATTTTCCCTAAGTGTTGTTGCATGCAGAGTTTGCCTTAAACGTGTAACCCAGATGTCCCAGACTTGGTTTATTTACATTCTTGGGAAGTGTTGTGAAAAAAAAGCCTATATGATGTCAAATATAATATAGCACTCAATTGAGTTGTAAAGGGACAAGGCTGTGCCAACTCTTCTTTGGTATTTGCTTTAATCTTAAGAAAGAGGCAGAAGTGGCACATCAAAATACATTCTGCAATCCATTTTTTAATTTTTATATGTATATATATATATGTATACAAACAACTATTTAGAGTGCAAGAGCTAGTAATATTAGTTTAGAAAACCACCTGAAATTAATTTGCCTACTAAATTGTATGGAAGGGCTCAAGAAAAACCACCAGGAACACTGTGAAAGAAATCCCAGTATTACATAGCATTGCCTGGTGTGACAATCCACTTCTTCAGCAACTAAAAGAGATGTTTTGGTTTAACTCATTAAATATTTTCCCCCCTCTAAATCCATTTTGAAATGCACCTTTCGAAAAACACATAACCTCACATATCATCTTGCATATTGAATTCAGGAGCTGGCACAGCAGAGAAACAGAGGGAAGTGAAATGAAATTCAGCTCCGGTTCAGGACCAAAGGGGTGTCTGGGAAAGCAGAAAATTGGAAGGCAGTTTAAGGAACCCCTGAGATCCAACCCTGGGAGCACAAGCACCACTGTCGTGTTGGTTTGAGAGCAGCAAACCACTGCCCTGAGGGAGTTCAGGCCCCCCCCGACTGTGTCCCTGCTCGGAGTGCAGCCCCCAAACCTGCCCACGCAGGAAAATAAAAGACAAGATCACTTCTACACATTGTTGGTCGCTGGTGATACAAGTTTAACTCAACCCTTCACATTTCCAGAGTGATATTTTAGTCTCTGACCCCTCTCCCTCCAAAGGTAGAGGGATTGTTTCTTTCTGTTAAATTCAGTAAGAAAGAGAGCAAGATTTTTTTTTAGCTAATATAACGATAGCGAATTTTGGAGGATTGGAATTTTTGACATTACCTGTTTAAAGATGCTGTCATGTCTTACCTTGACGTAAGACGAGGTGTCTGGTACAGTCTGAAACATCCTTACTTGTTTGCTAGATATATTAAAAGGTCCTGAATTTGACCTGAAATAGATTTTTAAAAAAAATAATCAAATTATATATATGTATGTGGAAAAGTAGAGAATTAAAGCATGGTTTGAATAATTATAATAGTAATAAAATTTAAAGATAAGTGATCAAGCATTTAAGTGTAACTTTGAAAGGATACAGAAACACACCCAGAACAATAAGTAAAACTCAAATAATATCAGGACTTCACAAAGTAGGGGGTTATTTCTACTTTTTACTAACATTTGGGTTGGATTCCCCCTCATCCTCAGGGAATGAGCCTTCTTCACTTTTGACCAGAGCAGAGGGAAATGTTTGACATTTGATTAACTGAATTTCTTAGCCAGCAATTAAAAGCCAGCTGAAATACTCATGTTTTCATGTCGAGACTAGTTAACCCTATTGACTTGTATCCAAGGGTTTCGCTTGGCTAAATGAAGGGCAGTTGCCTTTCCTGGCTCATTGAAACCATCCCAAGCCATTAACCTGCCGGCCTCGACTGATTTAAAGAACCTTTCTCACCAACAATAATTAAACGATAAACTAAAAAATAAATAGAGAATGGAAGTATCGCTGCAAATATTTGGGGGAAAAAACCCCTCAGGGTTGTCAATCTCAGCCCTTCTA
This sequence comes from Acropternis orthonyx, assembly GCA_035583155.1. NCBI lineage: Eukaryota > Metazoa > Chordata > Aves > Passeriformes > Rhinocryptidae > Acropternis > Acropternis orthonyx. The sequence continues at coordinate 752,901 of JAWWEU010000068.1, forward strand.
GTTGGCATCCTGCTCAAACTTTATCTCAGGCTTAGATCAAGGCACTACATCTGTTTTTCTGTACTTCTAAGACTTGATGATCTCCTGATGAACAGGGTTTTTTGCCTCCCCCCCAAGTCATCACTGCAGAGATTAACAGAGATCGTGGAAAATGTAATGGTGTGTGGGAAAACAGTCACTAAAATATCTGACAACTGATGATTTTTCCCCCCCCCCCTTGGGGTCTCTATTCCTTTTGGGAAGCGCCAGAAAGCGATTAGCTGACTGTAATTAGTGCATCATTAAGCAGAACAAGTACATTCCCACACATACACACCCGCATCCTCAGCATGCGGCTCCCAAGTGCTGCTGCTCTGTCCCGTTTTCCCGGGGTGGGAAGGGAAAAGTTGGGCATTTACCCAGAATTTACTACAGAAAAAAATGATGCGACAGGGTTGGAAAGATGCAGGAGGAGTCGCGCACGAGTGGCCGGCACTCCTGGGTTGTTGGGGGTTTCTTTTGCAAGCTCTCCAGGAAAAGCTGTGGGGTCCTGACTGCGCAGTTAGTCCAGGTTGGCCGGGGCTAATCCAAGCCAGACCCCGGTGGTTAATCACGGCCCTGGTTAATCACGGCCCTGGTTAATGAGCCAGCCCTGCCGCTGGACCCGGCGCTGTGTCCCCCCGCCAAGCCCAGGGACACTCCGCGCCCCCGGAGCCACCGAAACATCTGCCCACTTAAAGTACAGAAAAAGAAAAAAAAAACCAAGAAAAAACCCCCACCATCACAGCCCAACAACTGGAAAATAAAAGTTCGCTATCTGCACGTAACCCCCCTTTTATTGATTTCTAAAGCATTTATTAGGCGGCCAGCTGGCACAGGAGGGCTCTAAACTGGACAATGTGTTTCTGATAAGTACGATTCTTTTTTTCCTGTCGTCCTCCCTCCTAACACATTCCAGTTTCTTTTGCTTCTGAACTTGCAACGGGGGGTGGGGGTAGACAGAGTGGAGGGACAAGGTAATTTTGCTTCGCCAGTAAATTTTCTGGGGTCAAGGATTCCCCTATTGCTTTCCCCCCTTCCCCTCTTTACCCCTAATTAGCGCTCCCCTTCTTCCCCCCCCATTACCTCCCTCTTCTAATTACGCCTGTGCATATAAATAAATACATCTGCATATTTTGGAGCCAGTTTTCAGAAGTCTGCAGTGGATTATTTATCAATCGTCTGGTCCTGCCAGCGTCACTCGCAATATAAAAGGGCCTCTTAAACTACTTTTAGAATCGCCTCTTGCTTATTCTTATTACTAGGATTTAAATGACTCACCTTTTATACCCTTTCCCCTCAACCAGTGGCAGAGCAGTTTGTAAAGATCCAGGTTGAGACCAAAAACAAAGCTCCCCACCAGCTGTGGATTACTACCCTTGCCGCTGCAGTTTTGCAAGGAGAAGAGAGATTTAAACTTGTTGGATCCAGAGCAGTGCTGAAGTTAAAATTCCCAGCCCATCCAGACAGGCTGCATCAACCAGGCATTTCCTCAGGGGGCTTCTGTGCTGCTCGCAGCTCCAGGACGTGCTTTCCTTTCCCTCGCTTCTATGCCCTCTACTTTTCATTTGATTTCCGTTTTCCCCCCTTATCAATATTCCAGCTGTTGCCTCAGATTAATCGCGGCCCTGGGACATCTTCGCCCAATAAGCCCTCCTGGTGCGATCAGCGACTTTTAAGAACACACCGAGGGGGGGGGGGGGAAGAAAGAAAGAAAGAAAAAAAAAAAAGTCACAATTTTCTTAAAAAAATGTTGCTGAGGAGTCAAGCCGAAAAGAGACGCTGAGTGGAGCTCCAGTGCTACTTTAAATCCCCCCTTTTAAATAAGGAAGTTTCAAATATCCGTTTTTAAATCATCGTTCCTTACTTTGAGTTTTTTCCCCTGACTCTTACCTTGGAAATAGTTAACCCATTTCCCCCTGCAGCAGGACTGAAACCATGACAGAGCACGCTGCAACACATACTGCTGGCAAAGCGAGCTGGAATCAGCTCCAAAGATTCTTTTGGATCAAGAATTCCGCATTTATCCCTGCGAGCCGAAACCTCCAGATATTTTAGCTATTTAATAAGAGCCTATCAAAGTAACGCGTTCAGGGAGGGAAAGGAAACACATCTTCAATTCAGGGATGTATTTTTCCCTCACGTTTCTGGTGCACTTTGTCATCTCAGAAAGGCTCGTGGATAATATTTTGCACTAACCTGGGCAAGAGACTTCCGTGGATTTTAATACAACATCCATTTTAAATGCAACCCTCAGAAGGGTTACCAAAACTATTTGGAAAATGTCCTTCCATTCTCTATTCTCTTTCTCTCCTTGCCGGCTTTGCCCCAAATTCCAACATATTGAAACATTTTTCTCCTTAATAAGAGGAACATATAAAGTGAAGGGGTGAAAGGGCAACTTGGGAGCCGTGCCTAGAGCTCCGCACACAATTTACTCTCTGGTAGACGAGGCGTTTAGCATTCCTCCCAATTTCCAAGGAAAACAGACTCAGACCTGTACCCAGTGACCAGGGACCCCGCCAGAGCCACTTTTTAATATAGAAATTCTTCGGATTCTTTGTTATTATTATAATTGTTGTTGTTTGTGGCAAGAGAAACGGTTTCCTAAGCAAAATAAAGCGACAGGGATTTTAGGGAGATGCTGCCTTTGGATGGATGGCTGGGAAAAGCAAAACGACAGGAGGGACTCGCGACGTGCACAGGAGAGAAGGGGAATCGGGGGAACAAACAGGAGAGTAAGGGAATAGGGGGAAAATTAGAATGGAAAGGGAGTCGGGGGGGAACCCCAAAACCAAAACCAGAGTTGTCATTTTTAAACGGCTTTTTTAAAAAAATCGCTTGCACGGGGTTAAAAACGCTCTTTCCAAGCCTTAATCTCATTATTCTGCGGGGATGGGAACAACTCTCTCTGCGCTCTCACAACCCAGCCGGCTTGTGACCGAACCGGCTCACGTTTCAAAGCCATCGTTCATTCTTTTCTCACGTTTCCACGTGCGAATTACAGAAAACAAGGCGCTGAAGAGGAACCCCGAGGGCTTTACTATTGTGTTAACAAACGCCTCTTCCCCTTATTTTCATTGCGGGGCAGGTAACAGGGGCTTGTGCATCGCTCCCCCAGTGCGTTTTTCCTGCTATTTTCCTTTTTTCCCAAGCAAACCTCATCCTGGCTCTGTCAAGGACCCTTGAGCAGACTCCCAACCTGCGATGGAATAAACTCTAAAGGTTGGCGCTAACAAAAAGCGCTTCCAAGCTCAGGGAAAATGCCTGCCCCGAATCCTAAGCTGGCTTTGCTGCCCCTTGTAATCAAACCCCACCGTCGAGCGGAGAAACCCATGTGGCCAGTTGCAGTCATCTTGGGAGCTTTACTAGCCCAAAAGAAAATTGCTGGCAAATTGGAAACAGCTGTAACATCGAAGAGCAAGGGGGGAAGAAAAAAAACCCATCACCCCCCTCGCCTCCCCGCTCTCCTGAGCAGGGAAAGTTACGGGAGTTTTGTTTATACAAATATCTCGGAGGCAGACACGACATTTCCAGTTTTCCTCACCAAACCGTAGGTGACTTGTACATAAGCAACATTTCAACATCCATCACCGGCGGTGATTTTTTCAAGATGCCTGTGAAATCCCTGCCGGCGCTCCCGTGGCAGCCGCTCCTGCCCGTGCCCGTGTCCCCTTTAACAGGGTGCGAGCAACACAAACAGGGACTTAAAACCCACCAAAGGGTTTTACCCGAGGGTGCGGGGGGGGGGTGGGGCGGGTGTGTGTGTGGACCTGACAAGTGCTCCAGTCCCATAAGCCTGTCAGACAATTGCTTGAACAAATGAAACGGTGGAAAAGCTCCGAGCCCCGCGAAATGTGCTCTTTTCATGTTTTGTATTTATTAGATACGTTAAGAGAAAACAGACTCATATGAGTCCCAAATGTAGGCAGAGTATTAAAAGAGGCATGTGAATGCTCGAGCAATTACAGCTGAATTTGATTAAAAACGTCATGAGGGCTGCAAAAGCAGGAGTTACCTGATACACTAACCCTGAGGTTGCTTTAGGATGAATTATAACACAATTCATTTTATTTTAATAGGTCACTATAAGATTAACTGTTTAAGGATGGAGCTGTGCTATAAATGTTTACATCAAACCAGAAAGAAGCAAGCTTTACTTTCTGGTTGTTTAGAAATAATGTTTATTACATTTTAAAATTCTTCAACATGTTAATTAGAAATAAGGGGAAAGTATGTGAAGTCAAAAGGAGTCCCAGTTCTTGACATGGAACCACACACACACTTCTGGGCTTGTTTCCCTTTCCTGGGAGGAAAATGTGGGGGGGTTTAAGTGGCCATCACCATTTCCACTTTCTATGGGAAAATAATGACAACAACTTGTTTTCCCCCTGCACCTCTCCCTGGCTTGGTCCAGAATTTGGAGGCACTTTGGAGCCTGGCCAAGATGAGCTACGGAAACCTGGGGTGATGAGTCTGTCTCCGCGAAATCAGCCACCACCAAACCCAAATTTGTGTGTTTAGGAGGGAGGAAGTTTGAAGATCCATCAACGACCAAGGGGCAAAACCTCCCAGGGAGGGAGGACTTTAAACACCCCTTCCCATGTCCTGCTCCCCCACAGGGATTGGGGCTGTGAACGTGCTTTGGGTGGTACAAACATCTCACAGAGAGGTCCAAGAAGTGAAATAAAAATTCCTCCTAAAATCCCCCTCAGGAAAGAAATGATGAAACAACAACTGCTGTGGAGAGATGTCCATCTGATTTTTTCATCTGCTGACCTGCTGGGAAGGTTTTGGATGAGACAAGAACCTTTCTGTGGCTGCAAATTCTGGTTTTTAACTTGTGCTATCTTGAAGAAACATCAGATAAAAAAGGTACTTCTGCATGGTTGGAACTCTAAATAGCAGTTAAACTTAGTTATCATTAGCCACATTCCTGAAATTAAACTATTAGTCTTACAGGAATATCCTACCTGTTAAAATTTATTTTCATTTTCAATCCATGAAAAGGGCAGATTTAGAATTTTAGCATGAAAACCAATTTCTGTAATAAATGACCATTGCAAAAAGGTTTCATTCAGAGATCTACTGTTTCATTTCCACTAATCAATCCAAGTAAAAACACTTAGATAAATTCCACTGAAAATCAGCAAAACCACTAGAAATACTTTTGGGAAAGACATTTCAGCTTTGCTAAATCACTCTCTACCATGGAAAACACCTTTGAAACAGAATATGTTTCACCCTGGTCTAATATTAGTGATGAATGTGATTAGTGTATTTAAATAAATAATCATAAATTATTGATAAAATCATTACCACAACAAAAGGGAAACTTTAGTTACAGAGATAAAATGAGGGGATAGGAAACAGAAGAATTGCTGTAATTATTACATTCTGTGTTATTCTTGAAAAAGGAATGTTAGGTGAAGGTTCATGTGTGTTCCAGGAATTTTAATTTCCTTATTCCCACTCTGCTTAACGGGAATGAGAACCTTTGGCTTTTGCTGAACTGTCTGGCCTTGAGGACATATTTGGAGTATTTATTTTGACCAGTGTTTATTGTAAAGTTAGAAAAAGTGTGGGTTTGCTGTTGTTGTTAAAGACCCAATCATTTACAAAACATTGGAGTTTCCACTCCCACTGTTTATAAACATTGCAGCAAATTATTTACTGTCTGTAGGATGTCGTGGAGATCCTGTTAAACCAGTTTGGGTTGGGGACTGGTTTGATCCTCAAGCCGTGTGGGTTGCTTCCCTTCAGATTTAACCAGTCTTTAGCAACACCCTCCTGAGCTTACACAGGCAGAATAGAAGTGTTAAAATTACATTTCCTGACCCAAATAAGGGTTCACAGACAAACAGGCTGGAAGGAAGGTTGGAGGACGGGGTGGTAAGACCTTAAACCCAACAACAGCCTGGTGGGCAGAGGTGGCACAGGAATCCCTGGGGTGAGGTGGGACAGGAATCCTTGTGGCAGAGGGATTTAATTCCTCAGTGGCAGAGGAAGGACAGGAATCATCTCAAACCCTTCATGCCACACAAGCTCTGCTGATCCCGAGTTCTCCCCAGCATAGACCCTCTGCTCTCCTGGCTCCTCACTGCTGGACATGTGGCTCTGGGGACACCTTTTTTCCCAGGGTTTTTGTGTTCAGCCCCTTTAGCGTTCATTTAGTGACATGGCCATGGCACGCCTTGCAGTGGCACCTGCAGAGGTTTATCTGAGTGGCCACGGGCCCTGGTGACAGCACTGCCACACCTTCAGAGTCCCCCAGTGATGATGGGTCATGTTGAGGTCCCCAAATGATGGTGGGTCATTTCACTAGTTTAAAGTAAACTGGTGGGAGGAATGAACCCGACTCAAGCAAGATTACAGGTCAGAGTTACAATCTACTGAAAAAGATTGCAATAACTGCAATGAGACAGAGTAAAACTGGTTTTAACCCCCAAAGGCAGATGTATAACCCAGTTCCCTGGGGCACAAAGAGGATGGTGTTTGTTAGTCCCTGTGCTGGGCACCGTGTGAGCCTCCTGAGTGCAAAGTGAAAGGAAAAGAAACCTATTGCTGAGGATGATGGTCAGTCTTGTTGAGAGTGGTAGTCACAGTCCTGTTGAAGCCCTGCACCAGAAGTCCCAAACCGCCAAGATTATCTATGCTCGGGTTCAGGTGAGAATGCCCAGCACCTCCCCCAGGGCGAGGAGTTTCAAATGGGTGAATTACTCCTTGAGTCATGGGGTATTTTGAAATCTCTGGTGGTCTCGGTCACTGCAGCTGCCTCTTCTGCCCTGCTGGCAGAGCTGAGCCCTCAGGTGGGTGTGAAGGTGCCGGTGCCTCCCCAGAGGGGAGTTATCCCAGCTCAGTCAC
>JAWWEU010000068.1:763390-781617 GCA_035583155.1 Acropternis orthonyx
GCTGGCAGAGCTGAGCCCTCAGGTGGGTGTGAAGGTGCCGGTGCCTCCCCAGAGGGGAGTTATCCCAGCTCAGTCACGGGGGTGAGGCAGAAACACTCCCCTGCCCCGCAGGGCTCTTTAACACCCCCCCGTGCCCTGAGGGCTCAGGGGTGCCCTGGGCAGCTGCTGCCAACGAGCCGTCAGTGCCAGCCCCTCAGAAACGGCACAGAGGGCGTGGAATGCACAGTGTTGGTGACACCCACACGGTGACAAACTGCTCCTGGCCCCTCTGACTGGCTCAGTCATGCTGAGGTTCTCACACAAGGATGGGCCATGCTGAGGTCCCTGAATGATGATGGGTCATGCTGAGGTCGCCAAACAAACAAGGATGGGCCATGCTGAGGTGCCCTTCACAGCAGAGATTCCAGAGGTGGATGTCTCACCCTTGGCAGTGTCTGGGGTCTCCTCTCCTTCTGGCCCTTGCAGGGGTTGTCAAGATTCAAAGGGGTGAAGCGGGGACACTGGCAGGGAGAACAGCCCCTGAGGGGACAGGGCTCTGTGCTGAGGGGTCCCTGCTGCCGCTGAGGGGAGAGGGGTCTGCACTGTGAGGGACCCTGAGGGGTGGAGGGTCTGCCCTGAGGCAACCTTGCTGCCCTTGGCAGGGCGAGGGGACAGGGAAAGGAGCCCTGAGGGGGCCACTCCGCACCTCCCTCCCAAATCCCTCTGCCTCGCTCCTCTTTCCCTCCTTCTTTAAAAAATAGAATTCCTCTTCTGCACCTTTTTTCCTGCCATTTGTCTACTGTGCCCCTTTGACTAAATAAAACCAATATTTACCACCCCAAATGAGCCCTCCGTTCACTTTCACCACGCTGCCCAGCTGATGTTGACTAGAAAAATGGAAGAAAATAAGCCAAACAAATTAAAATCTGTGTCTTCCTCTGGCAGAGTTTTGCCTCTTTAGAAAACAGAAGCAGCTGTGACCCCGAGTCCCCCCCAAGATTCTCCGTTGCTTTGCTTTTTAGTGATTTTTGCATGAAGTAACTCTTCTAGAAGATGAAAGTATTTTTATTTTTTGATTTAAAACTCAAGGGTGCCCTTGTCTGGCACAGCTGCCTCTCCTTGTACAGCCCAGCTCCACAGCCTCTCCCCTCTGCATCTGCTTGCTCTGGAGTTACTTGTTTTCTTTTTTTTTTAATAAGTAAAACCTTGAATTCTTGTCCTGATTGTCCCCTAGAGCCTCCCTGGCCATCCTGGACTTGATCTCCTGGAGGTGCTGCTGCTCAGGAGAGACCAGGCAGCCCCTGAGGGTGCTTATGGAGCTCTAAGGGGGCTCCACCTGCTCTGGTCTCCACAGAAAACCCATCAACAAAGCAAGCACATCCATTATTTCTTTCCAGAGGTAAATTGCTTGAAAATATCCCACCTTGTACTTGATCCACTGTGGATGGTACAGCAGCTGAGCAGGAGGGAAGAGAGTGAGAAGAAAGGCAGCTCCACCAAAAGCCACATAAACAGCTGAATGAAGGAAAAGGATTAAAAATAACACCCAACCCCAAGGTGAAATTAAGAGAAATAAATGGCTAAAACAGGAGCTTGGTGCAATTCCAGGTATTTTGACATGGAAACATGTTTCCCATTCCACTTCTCCTCCGAGAAGGTTTCCCTTTGAATTAGATGAACCATAAAACAAACAGCAAATTTAGAACAACACAGTAAAATGGTGTTTCACAGCCCTTTCCACAAAGGGCTCTCCCTTGAAGGGCTCTTATACCCTGGGCCTTGTCTATGCACTGTCACCAGACAGCTCGGGCTGTACCAGTCAAATTAAAGTGTTTCAGTGCCCACTCGGAGCAGCCTTTCCAAGGAAAGATGCTTTATGGGAGAATAACTGTTCCCATATGGATGGGAGCGATGGTTTGGGAAGTCTCTCTGGTTAATATTATGAAGTGCTCGCTGTGAGCATTTGCTGTGCCACGGAATGGCTCAGTGTCAGGGCATATCCCTGTTCCCTGGCTGAGCCTCTGGAAAATCCCCACTGGAACAGAGACACAGTTCAGGTTTGATCAGGGGTTTATGGGCCAAGGAAGTTGGCTGGGACAAGAAAAAATTGTTCCCTATGCAAGGAAAGAACATGGAAATAATGAAGGTTTTAGAGAATCCTAGAATTGTTCTGGTTGGAAGGGACCTTAAAGCTCATCTTATTCCAACTCCTTCCACTACCCTCAGACAACAAAAGTGTGGAGGGGATGAAACTGGAATTTGAAGTGCATTCACAGAGAAAGGTGTGTGGGTGAAAGGGGAATCTGTGTGAAGGAGGAGGGAAGGCTTGGTTTCCTTTTGTGCCAGTGATTTAAAACACTTTAGGAACATCCTGGCATCCTTGCCCATGGCAGGGAGTGGAATGAGATGATCTTTAAGGTCCCTCCAACCCAAACCATTCCATGATTCCATGAACACACTCAGAGGTGCCTGGATCAGGGGCACTGCCTGGAGCACTGGACATCCCCAGTGGCCTGAGCACACGAATCCTGGGATGTGGGAGCTCACACCTGAAGCTGGAGCTGTGTCAGGACTGTGACAACAAGGAGAGCGAAACTGAAGATGCTGGAGCAAGTTAACTGTGGAATAGGTGACTCCAAAGGAAAGGCTGGACCAGCACATGAGAAAAACTCCCAATCAACCAACCAAATGTTAACTCAGTTAGTTGAATCAGTAAAATCAGCACTAAATCAGCACAGAATATGGGGTGGTCCAGGGTCCTGCCGCTGATGGCTGTTGGAAATCCACGTCACTCTGGTCTCCATAAGGCTCTCTTTATATTCAGTAGCTAAGATATGAAAGGTAGGTCATAAATTACAGATTTTAAGGTAAAACCAGACCATCTGCCCTAAAGAAGGTGGTTTGCAAATTTTTCCTGCTTAGAAACAACCACCAGAGCATGAAAACTTCATCCAGCTGGTGTTCCAGAGGAAGAGCATACAACCCTCACCTTTTCACTCCACAGCCATGCTCAGAGACAGCTTTCGAGATGCCTAGAACAAGGTGAATTACTGTTCTCAGATACAACCAGCCCAGATATTTTTGTCCTTAAAATCCATTACAGATGAAGCCTACATGCTTTTCCAGTTACCATCAAAAAACCTTGTGCACATGGGGATAAAAGGTGATTATAAAAATATCCCAGTGATTACAAAAATATCCCAGTGCCCATGTGAACAGCTACTACCTCATCCTGTTGGTCCTAAGCCATGTTGCTCTGGGTGGCACATGAACAAAGACCAGATGATGCTCTGGGCCCCAGAGAGCTTCTAGATTTACACAGCACCTTATAAACCCCTCGGCGTGATCGAGTGACCCGGGAGCTGCTGCTGGAACCGGCATGTGCTCCACAGTCCTTGAAAACCAAGCAGTTTATTTTAGGAGCCTGCCTATGGATTGAGGAGCTTAAATTTGGGCTCCTAACTGGAAAATATTCCAAGTCTGTAAAGAGATCAAGATGTTTCCCTTTTCCATCACAAGCACGACCTCCCCCTGGACGATTAGAGGCGAATCCCCTCTAAGAACCGAAGTCGTGACACTGAGTCACATCCTTGGCTCTTTAGAGGTGTCCGGTTGCTCGTTCAGCTTGTTGACTCTGCTTCAGTCACTTGCCCTATTTCCTGGACTTATCTCCCCAAGCAGATTTCCCTTCCTCTCTCTCCCTCCTGCGGCTCATAAACACTTGAAATCTCCTGTAAGCCCAATCTAGGCTCACAGCCTGTTGTGAGTACAAGCAGCAGCAGATAGCAGGAGATAAGGAGCCAGGCCACATTGTCCTTTTCCAGCTTGCACCGAGAGTTCACTTTTAAATCTGAAAATTGTTTGCTTAAGGAAAAGGAAATGTGCATGTGTGTGTCGGGGGGCAACGAGAGAGGGGAGGAGAAAGAGGAAGGGAGCTGTTTAAGAGCCCAGATCAGGGGGTATGAAAGGGAGGATTGATGGAGATTGATGAAGGAAGTTCAGTGAAGGTCCTGCTGCAACAGGCACTTGTAAACCCCGTGCTCCTGTTATCCTGCCCTGTTCCTAAACATCAGGCCATTCCCAAAGGGGAGGTGGCGTTTCCGCAGTGGAGCCCTCGGATGACCAGTTCCCTCCAGGCACTCAGAGTTCTGCTGGAGTGGCACCCACTTGCTCAAGGTGTGGGGAAGGACTTCGGGCTGTGTCCACACAGAGAAGATCTGCTGAGCCACAGTGATAACGGTGGGACTCAATCACTAAACCAGTAAAAAATCCCAGTGTGAACAAACTTGCACCCAGTGCTCAAACTGGAATGGTGGGAATTCTCTCTCCCTGGTATCTGTCATGTTGTGTGCATGAGAACTGCTTTATATTCCATGTCCCTGCAGAGTTGGATGACATATTGTCACTTGTCCACATCAGCAGAACTAACTTATTTCACTTCCCAGATCGGGAGGAGGTCAGGACTAACTGCAGGCTTTGCTGAGCACAGCTCTGCTGATGCCTGTGAAGTGGTGGGATTGCAGCACTGCAGTGCTTGGGTAGTTACAGTGCCCAAAATATGGACTTCTCCAGGTTCAGCAGACTTGGCTCGGGTTTTATTGCAGAGCTGGAGCAGCTCTGTCTGTGCTGGGGGTGCTGTGGGGTACAGGAATACTCCTGTGGTGGAGGAAAACTCTGGAGCTCTAGGTATAAAGGCTTTTATATCCATCCCTGTGCGAAGGTCCCTTCAGCTGTGTCACTGCAGTGCTGCAGCAGAGCTCCCAGGTTTGGTCCCAGTGAGAAAACACTCCTCTGGGAAGAGAAATCTGCTCCAAGAAAGCACATCCAGCAGCCCCAAAATGCTTCTCTCTGAACCGTGCAGAGTTTCCTTTTGATCTTTGAGGTACTGAGATACCCCAACTTCCACGGATCAGATAATGACTCGGCCTGAGGCAGCCCAGCTCTGAAGGGAATGATAAAGGCAGTTTGTGATCCCTGCATGGGAAGTGCTATGTAAATTTATGAATTGATCTCCTGATGGTGCTGAAGTCAATAAAACCTGCTGTTGTCTCCACTGGGTGCAAGATTCAGACCTTGTTTTTGGGTAAATTTGGAGATACAGATATGTATTCCTAGAGAAGCTGGGATACAGCAGGGATGCAACCAGCACAGGGAAATCTGAGGGGCGGATCCTCCTGTCTGGGCACACTTGAGATCCAGGCAGCTCTAGGCTGCAGGAAGCACCCACACTTTTACACAGCTTTCAGACCAGCTCCCTCCCAAGAGCTGTCTTTGGAAACAAACACAGGAAACAGCCAGAAACAGGGAGAAATTATCATGGAATTATAAAACCGCAGAATGGTTCGGGTTGGAAGGGACATGAAAGCCCATCTTGTTCCAACTCCCTGTCATGGGCAGGGACACCTTCCCTAGACCAGGTTGCTCCAGTGCCTCATCCATTTTAAGGAAACAGAGAGTAAAGAAGAATTTGGAGTGGCCATTGATGCCCTCTTCATCAATGAACCAGACATGCCTCATTTGGAAAACTCATTTCCTGGGATCAGAGAGGCTCTGATGAAGCTCCAGGAGCTGAAAGAGGAATGGAGCTGGTGACCCAGTGGGAGCTCCTGGACTTGCAGCAAGTGGACTGCAAAGAAAAGTCTGTACCTATAAAAGTAACCGGTTCCTGGTGGGACTTGCAGAACCCTCTGCCCCAGGGGATGGCTGTGGGAGTTAAGAACTGATGTGCTTTGTCACATGCAATTTTAGGAGTGCATTTCACAGGCCTGTCCTTCATTTTTAATGTGTTTGGGTTCCCCATCTGCAAACGAGAGATAATGGCACCGCTGCCTTACCAGAGTCACTGTGGAGATAACTCTGCCCAGATCCATGGCAACGAGGGGTGTGCAGTGCTGGAGATAGCAAGGGATGCTGAGGGCACAGAGCTGCCTTGTGTCAAGCCTGGCTTTGGCTGGGAAAGGCTGGAGCAAACCAGCAGAGCCTCCCTTCATCCATCCTTTCCCAGAGAAACTGCGTGCAGGTCTCACACATGAGGAGCGGCTGAAGCATCAGATGAGTTTGTTTTCGGATGGAAGCACAGCTCAGTCCATGTGGATTCTCTGCTCCATCACATCTACTCACCTCCCCACACCATCTCTGACCTCCCTCAGGAAAATCCTTCATCTTGCTCATGTTTACCCGCTGCCACTGAAGTAGAAGAGCAGTGAAAACAGATGGCAGCTGCAGACTCCCAGATTTTACGGCTGAGCCGCCAAAGGGTGACCTCAAAAAACATGGGGTGGAAATCCGAGGGGCTGGAAAGCTGCTAAAATACCACCCCTGTGTCCCTAGCTGAAGGCAGGGAAGGTCTTTTTGGGATTTCCCTGGCCTGGACCCTCCGTGGTGGAGCAGTTTCAGCTCCTGCTCTCCATCCCGGCCCATTTCCTGGCTCCCCCTCGACACTTTGATTCATAGTGCCCATCCACCCGGAACCACCCAGGGAAATGGAAGCTGGGCCAGGCAGCCACAGCCATTCATTTTCCCCTCAGGGGGAGGAAAGGGGCCCAAAGATAAGATCGATTCGTTTGAGCCACAACCCATTTTTCACTGGGCAATTCCAAGCGTGGTCCTTCCAGGAGCAGCAGCACGGCCGCCACTGTCCTCCTCTAAAGAGTCAACACCCAAACAATGTGGAATAAGACTCTCTGGCCTCAGAGCTGCCTTTCCTTGGCTGCAGAGTGGAGACACTTCCTGGGATCAGGACGTTTAGCTCTGCCACAGACCCAAGGATGACCCCGTGCCTCAGTTTCCCCATCTCTGCTCATCGAGACTTTTGAGACACAGAACCATCAGGTGTTTCCAGTTGTCCAAAGAGCCCTGGTCATGATTTCTCTTCAGCTTGGCACAAGACAGGCTCTCTCCCATTTCCCATCTATTATTCTCTTCATAAAAAGGAACTTTCCTCAGGCCGATTTTATGATGTTTGGGTTTTGTTTGCTACTGTAATCATCAGCGAGAGGCCAGATGGCAAAGGAGCACAAGCCAGTGTTCCAAGGAGCTTTCCAAGTTCCTGGTCGAGACAATGACACAATCGAGGACAAATAAACAGAAACAGAGGAGCAGAATGTAAGAGAGTGCAGAGCATCAGGATGTGGGAGGAGGAGGAGGAGGGGGCCAGTCCTAGATTGAGGATCAAAGAGGCACCCAAAGCAGAGGGGGAGTCCAGCTCACGGCTGCAGCCACCCAGAGGAAGATGCTTCAGGAGATGCTTCAGAAGAGGGTACAAGGAGTGTCCTGGAGCAGGATGCAACAGCATTGCAGCCAATTATTTTTTTTTTTTTTTTCTTTTTGTGCATTCTTTCTCTGTTACAAGATGTTCTGCAGACAGCAAAATTAATAAAGCCTCTTCTCCTGTGGGCTCATGTCCCTTGTGCCCCAACTCATCCCATTTCCCCCACCATCTGCCTGTGTTCCTTGAGCCCCAGCTCATCCCATTTTCCCCTCAGTGTCCTTGTGTTCCCTGTGCCCCAGCTCATCCCACTGTGTCCTCTCCAACAGGCCAGAGCTGGGCTGGTGCTGCTGAGCGGAGCAGAAGGCATCATCACATCCTCCTCTTTGGTGGGGACTGAACTGGGTCTTTCTCCTCCACCCAGCTGCTGACTTTTGCAAAATCTGTAGAAATTTAATATGATTGGGACATCCAGCCTATAGAGGATGCTTGGCTGGAGTCGAGGAGATGGAGTTGAGAGGGGAGTTAAAGTAGATTGATGAGTGGGGAGGTGGCTCGAGCTTCCTCTCAGCAGCATCCCTGCTCACCACCCCTGCGGCTCCAAAATGCTTCACAAATGCCTCTTGAATCCAGACTTTCTTCTGAGGGTTTTCAAATTTGAGATGGCCTGGCTTGGTAGCTGTCAAGTTCTTGTATTTTTATTTCCATCCTGAGAACCATTTGGTTAGAAATGTTTGATTCTGTTTCAAACAGCACAAAAGCTCAGTATTTAGGTGTTTCAATTCTTTTAAAGATAAATATTCTTATTTTCATGATCCTTTTCCCCTTTCTTTCTTTTAGCTGGAACAGTCAAAGCTTCAAAACCACTAATGAATCAGAAAATGCATTTTTTGCTCTAGTTGGTGGAGTTGCCTCCCCTGGGGCTGTTCCCTGCCCTGCTCTCTCTGGGATGTTGCTGTTGAGTTTAATGGGACCCTGATGCAACCATCTGTCAGGAAACTCTGTTTTTAGGTCTGAAAGCTGAAAGATTATTACACTGCTACCATAAATACAATGATTAGGCAGCTGTAGTTTGTTCCTAATGCATCTTCAGTCTCAAGTGTTGGGATGAAGGATGAGGGTTGAGCTGCCGGCAGGGCAGGGCAGAGTGTAGGGGCGTCCTGCCCAGGCTCTATCTGCCTGGGAATTCTGGAGACAGCCCTGATGTCACCCAGGGTGGAGATTTACATTTGCCAGCATGAAATCCCTCATGGGCAGCCTGTGCAGCACCGTGGTGATCGTCCCTCTCCAGCCCCTGTGCAGATTAATGGGTCTGCAGAGGAAACCAGCCCCTCCTGCCTCCCACCTCTTTCCATTCCTCCCCAGAGCAATGCCCCAGATTTTGTCCTGGAATAAAATCAAACCCTCTGAGGGTTTACTGCAGTGTTTATGGGAGTTTCCAGCTGTGGTGTCTCCTGTGCAATCCCAAACACCTCCTTGCCCAACACCAACGCTGGCTCTGGGCACAGGGGTCACATCACAAGAGGAGGAGCTGCAGGAGGTGAATTTTTCTTGTTGCTTCACATGAAACATCTTGTTATTGTTACCGTGGAAGTAACAACCAGACCCTTGCTGCTGTGAGAGACTGGCACAGGCTGAGGCAGGAGTGGATGCCACCAGCACTGTGCAGTGACTTGCACCACAAAGGCTGTGTGTGTGTCTGTGGAGTGGCTTCTGACACTAAAAAGTCCCTTGTGCTGTGTTGTGATTGCTGGCCAATTCAGACAGGGATAATTTTGGAGCCTGGATGTCCTCATTCCCCATTTTCATCAGGGAAATGGCTGTAGCTTCCAGATGAGCAGCCTCGAATGATTGCACCAGTTGAAACAGCAATACTTAGGGAATAAGTGTCCCTCCCACAAAACTAAAGCTTCAAAATCCCATATTTCCCAGTGTACAAGTGTAATGGATCACAACTCACTTCTTTTTAAGGTTCCCCACCCCATGTATGCAATTTTTATCTGTTACATTCAGATAACCTGCCAAGGCCATGACAATCATTCCATCTTGAGAGAAATCCAGCCAGTTCCTCAATAATTACTTAGATTTTGCTTCATATTGAAGCAAATACAAGGTCACCCAGACAAAAGTGCTGCACTTGGTGGCATGTGGAAATATCAGCATGCATTTTCACTGAGGCCAAGACCTTGTTTTTCTCTCCTCTCACTCCATGGCAGTTTCACAAGGCACAGAAACACTCCCAGATTTCAAAGCTTGAGATTATTCACTGCCCTGATACATCCCAAGATTGCCAAGGAAAGATGTACATGATGGGATTTTCCACTTGGCTGGGCAACATGGGATGGGCCCAGCTGGAGGGGAGCAGCCTTGGCAGACAAGGGCAAGGATCCTGGGGCTTCCCATGCTGGGCACAACCGGACAGCACCACCCAGAGAAAGAGCTGCTATTTGGGCAAAGAAGCCAGTTTCTGCTCCCTGAGCACTAAAACTCTAGTATTCCTCATTTATTTTCCTTAACTCCTTCTTCCAGGGGAATTCAGTGCTACAGGGGGCAGAGCTCAGGTCAGGTTTGCTGGTGTGGTGGAATCCCTGCAATTCTGCCTGAGCTTTTTCAAGTGGCTGGGGAGGGATGAGCATGGGCAGGCTGCAGAGAGGCTGGCTGAGTGGCACTGAGTGGAATATGTCTTTATTTAAGTTGGAAGCAGCACTGCTCTTGCCTTCCAATGCCCACTGAGGTGACCTCTGCAGCCTCTGGCTCTGGCTCACTCCTGCTGGGAAGCATCGCCCACGACCCCCCCAGCCTCGCTGCCCATCAGAGGTGTTTTCTTTGCACTGTTGGTTCCAATGTCTCTGGGAGAGCTGCTTGGAAGCCAGCTCCTGTCACCAAACCAGAGCTCCACCTCTGCCAAATGATTCATTTCTCCTGACTTCAGACTTCATATATATATATATATATATATACACATATATATAAGTATATATTTACATATGTAAAGCCTACCGCAGCAGTGTGTGGGAGGTGCAAGTGCCCTCTTGTGACATGCTGTCCCCTGGCTTTGCTCCAGGGATCCCTGTCCCCAGCCAGGAGGAGTGGAATGGGGTCACTCTCTTAGGGGCAGCTGCTTTGAGAAGGAATTCAAGTCCCAGCTGTAGCAAAGTTCAAACCAAGTAAGACAGAATGTCCTCAGAAGAGCAGATCTGAACACTCAACCAAGGTATGAATGACATGAAAGGTGATCCAGAACCTCCAAAGAATCAGAGGTCTCTTCCAACATTAATGAGTCCACGATACTATGATTTCATGATTCTATGATTCCATGGTTCTATGACCCAGTCACAACCTGTCAGCTGTGGTTTCTGGGCTTTCGTTTACCAACCACATGCCCTGACATGAAAATGGAAGCAGAATGAGGTCCACTGGGTGGTCAGGGGCGCTTTGATGTCCTTGGACCTGGCATGGATTTGCAAAGTCAGGCAAGGGAAAAGATGGGTGTTTTAACTTGAGTTTACACCTGGATTTACACCACAGTCTGAGCAGAAACCAGTGACTTTAGAACAGTGCTGGAAGGGCAAGAAGGTGAGAACTGGCCCCACTTTGGTCCAGCCAAGGTGACCCAGAGTAGAAAGCCAGAGCAGGATGTGCCCATGGGGGATTGCACCAGCTGTGGGGCACTGGCATAGCCCCACGAGCTTCTCTTTCTGTGGGGTCCTGTCCTTCTGTCCCCAAACGGGCAGTGTCCTTCTCAGGCCTGGCAGGGCACAGCATTCCCAGGGACACCCCAAGGCACTGGCTCGTGCTCAGACCCCCAAGCACAGACCATCCCAGCAAGGACTTCAGTCTTGGCTCGAGGCTCCTGGGTTTCCACTCCCACGTGCTCTTGTGGGTGATTTTGGATGAGGTGCTGCTCCAGGAGCCACCAGCAGTGTCCTGCTCCTTGGGGACTTCCCAAATTCCATTGGAATTCCATTGGAGCTGCAGAGCACTTCTCACAGCCCATCCCACAGCCTGTTTGCGCTTTGGGATGAGTTTGCAGAAGGGGAGTGAGAACACTTCCTTACCACCCGGGGATGCTGTAAATACAGGCAGGACTGTGTCCTGTTCACGTGGAGCAGGAATGAGAATCCAGCAGAGACACCCAGACTGCAGGAAGGACACAGAAATCCATGGAGTTACCCTTGGGAGGTGGGTGTCCAAATCCCCTTGTCTTTCACAGCCTGGTGACTGGAATTGAGTGCTGTTCCCTGGGAGCAGGGATGTTCTCATACCTGTGCTGCCACCGTGCCATGAGGCTTTTGTGGAATGCCCCATCCATCCCACCAAGCAGAAGCCGCACCCTGCAGGACCCACGGGTGTGCCTTCTTTCCCTTTCTTTTCACAGTTATTTTTTGTTGTTGTTTTTGCTTTATTGGTCTGAGCAGATGTTCTAAACATCTGGCAACAGCATGTTTGTTTTGTAGGCTCTTCTGTGTTGTGTTAGTGACAAAGCAGCAGAGAAAGGAGCAGCAATGTCTCTGTCACATCTTTTGCCGCACAGTCCAGATGTTTTGGCATCCTTGCTGCTGTTCTGCTGGTGCCTGGTGGCACCCTGTGCCAGCATGCCATGCCTTGGCTCCCCTGCCATGACCCCAGTTAAACTGGGCAACTTCCAGTATTTCCCAGTGCCAGAAAGCCTGGTTTTGAGACATGGTACAGAAGGAGATGAATAATCAGCAGGGTTAAGTCTGAGGTTTGGCTTTGGTAGGCTCTGCTCCATGACCTGGGGAAAGCTCCTCTCCAACATGCTCTGAGTGCCACGTAGGAAAGTTCTGGCTGGAAGTTTTCCCTGAAAAAAAGGTAATGATGAAATACCACTTCATTTTCTGAGTGCAAAGATTTCCCAGACTAGCCTCAAGTGCAGAACGGAAATATTGTTAGGAAACTACAAATCAATAGTTTCTTTAGAGAAAAGAGATAACCTGCTTTTCAACAAAAATAAATGAGGGGCATAAGGGAAAGCATTTTTTTTTCCCGCTTCTGAGCTTTTAAAAGTGGGGGGGGGGAGGAATAAAAGCCGTGCAGGGTTGTGGCCAAGCCCCATTTGGGAGCATCCCCCGTGTGTTGCAAGCGAGCCCCGCGGCAGCTCTGCAGCTGCGCTTCGAGCCACCAGCCTGCAGAGAGCAGGGCAGGCATTCCTTCACAGCCCTGCTCTCTTTTATGGAGACAGCACTGTCTGCAAGCGGCGTCTGCCTCCCGAAATATTCCCTGATAAAGCCGTGGCTCGCTGCTCCAGGAGTGAAACAGGAAATTTATCCAACACCTCCGCAGAGCCGCGGAGAGCAGCGCGCTGGAAGGCTGGAAAGTGTAAAAATCATGGCAAGGTACAAAAAGTCATTGGCCTGGGCTTTGGGCTGTGAAAACTGAGGTTGCTCTGCTGACATCAATACTGATTTGCTGCAGTGAGGTGAGGAATTTCATGACTGCAAAGGCATATTCCCAAGCCAAATTGTCCTCCTGTGCTGTGGTCTGAGCAATAAAGCTCCAACCCAGCTGGCTGCTCTGTCTTACCTCAAACCAAAAAGGGATTTGTGTTTTTACCATATTGCCCATCAACTTCAATTATCTTCTTTATCCCTCTGTGTGGGAAAGAAGATCCATGAAGTGAGCCAGAAGGGGAAGAAATGCATCTTTATAGAAACAAGTGTGTTAATTCTCCCATCCCCATCTCCAGGGGAGTGGATAGAGAAGGGAGGGGAATGAAATGGGACTGTTGGATCTTATTTTAGAGAGCTGAGAGATGCCAAGGAAGTGTCTCCCAGCTCAACAGCCACTGTGGATGGTGCTTTTAAGGAGTTACAGAAGGATCATGGAGCCACTGAGGGTGTCAGCTGCCATGGCAGGTTGCTGCATCCCATCTCCCAGGTGGCTCAGCTCCCTGTAGAAGGGATGGATTGACTGCCAGTGCCTATCTGGGGATTGGGATGTATCAAGGATTAGAGGAATTACCAAAGGCTTGCAGGGCACTGCCGGTGCACTCGTGGCGGGTCAGAAGGTTATCAGCCTGATGGAGAAGTTGTATTTCTTGTGTGTCTTTCCACGAGAGGAAGAAATCTCAGCTAGGTTGCAAAACCCCATAAACTGCTCTTTGTTGGTGGCACTGTAAGATTTAGGGGCCATCCAGGAGCCTTGTGTGTCCCATGACAGCAACTCCTGAAGGAGGATTGGATCCACAAAGTCATTCTTCTCCTGTTGGGACCTGCCAGAGAGCTCAGGGTGGCCGGTCAGGTGGGGCACAAAGAGAACTGAAAGAGCTGTGAGCTCCCCAGGGCTGCCAGGGGAACGTCCCCTGCCAGCAGAGATAACTGATAAGAGAAAATGGAGAACTGCTTCATTTTCCTCTCTCAGTTTGGGGAAGTGAGAGGGAAAACTACTGCAAGTGCTGGTGGATGCTGACAGAGATCCAGCAGAAGCACTTGCAAGTTCTTGGAAGCGGAGGATGTTTCCTTTGAGCTTGGAGGGAGGCAGCCCAGCCCAGCTGGAGAAGCTGTGTTCCTCACAGGCACAGGGAACATCCCTGCATGAGAGAACACCTGGATGTGCCTCAAACAGGGGAGCCATGGGATGATCACCATGATGCAGCCCCAAAGCTGCTGAACCAGATGTTGTCTGCAGCCCGGGAAGTGACAATTTCCACCTCTTCATGGAGATGCTTTCTTCCTCCTCAGGAAGATGCTTTCCTCCACCTCCCATGAAGATGCTCTCCTCCACCTCTCCGTGAAGATGTTTTCCTCCTCATTAAGTTGTGTTCCTCCACCTCCCATGAAGATGCTCTCCTCCACCTTCCTCATCCTTGCCGCCCGACAAACGGAACTCATGGGGAGATGGAGGCGCTCTGTGACGGCCCTGGGGGGAGCTGGGGGAGCAGAGCGGGGTTCAGCCCACGCCGCAGGTCCTTCGCCGCGCTGAGCTCCCGCCGCCCGGCCCCCAGCTCGGGAACACTCTGAAATGCTGGCACCTTGTGGCAGCTTGGAAAAATAACATTTATACCGACGCCAAACCTGCCCCTTTTGAAAAATTCCTTGTTTCCGATCCTGTTGGATGGGGAGGAAACTCTGATAAGCAGAGGGAGAAATTTGGTACATTTGTGTGGGGGGGAGAAGAATGGATATGGAAGTCCTGCTCCTGCCACTGCCCTGTTTCTGCAGCAGCCCTGGCCCTTTCATAAGATGTGGTTATCAAACAACAAACTTCCCAGATGGATTTTGATGCCATATTTTGCCCTGCCTGTGGTGTCTGAGCTGGGGGGCTGTGTCAATCAGCTGAGGAACTGAGACCACATGAGACATTTTCCCTCATCCCGGGGATCTCTCTCATCTGATTTTGGAAGATCTAAGAGAGCTGAGATTTGAGGGCAGCTCTGTCCCCACCAGCCAGTGTCAGATATACTGCAAGGATTAAAAGTATCTGTGGGCTGGGCTCGGATCTTGTCCAGCTCTTTTTGCCAGATGGATTATCAGCCAAGCTCAGTTGCAATGCTGAGAATCCTCATCCAGTTGTTTAATCCTTTGGAACAAGTGAGTTCCCAGAGTTTCAGGTTAATTCATGCAGGTGCTCAGTGGGTGCCAAATCTCTTCACTAAGAGTCTCGACAGCCCTTCCAGACATGCACAAATTTGTATCTCCCTGCATTAAATTGTCAAGAGCAACTCCCATCCCTCCCTCCCGGTGTGGAGACCCTGCCTGGGATGCTCCAGGAGCTCCTGTGGCCCTCGCTGCTTTACTGCTCTCAAAAACATCTTGGGGACCTGGAGCCCTTTAGTGGAACAGGAAACATCAAATATTTCATGAATATAAATAACTCAGTAACAGTGGCTTACAGGAACATCTGGTTTTGCACACTCTGATGGCACTGGGACAGAAACTGGGATAACTCACTCTGGTCCATAGCAGGACACTTTGAGGTGTCAGCAGGGCCATGCCTTGGTGTGTTGGATCTGCCCGAGAACAAATCCCCCCTGTCAGCTCTGATGGGAATCCAGGATCAAGGATGAGTCCAAGTCAGTAGCATAGAATGGATATGAGTCCTACTCCAAGGCACAGTCTTAGCTGTCATCAGCTCTCCCAAGTAACCTCCTCCAGCTTACCCTGCTGCCTGTCCTGTCCAGGCTGAGGCTCAGCCAGCTGGCCCGTGGCCAGGGACTGTCCCCCTCTGGAGCTGAGACATGGGAACTCAAAACACCTGGGATGGCTGACTTAGACCCAGGTGCTCACATATCTGTCCAGGTTACCCAGTGGGCTCTTCCCTGCTCCTCCATGCCTTGGCTTAGAGGCAGGAGGAGGGGAAAGAGCCTGGGGGAGCCATGGATATTATGGAGACTGAAGGAGCCATGGAGGTGTTTTGTGCAGAACATCTTCTCTTGCAGCCTGTGGAGGCTGGAAGGACCAAGGTGGCTGCACGCTCCCGGGGAGGATTTCATGTGAAATGTGTGTGTTGGCAGGATGTGCTGGGTTGTTTCTGAGAAAAATAACCAACTTCTAATGAATGTGCTGAAGCAACATTCGCACAGCCACGATGGGCTCTGGAAGATGATGTCATAGAGAAAAGACCAACTTAAGATACGTCAGTACAACAGCGGGAAAGAACAGACACGGTTTTGGGGGCAAGATCCTTCTTCAGTGACTGCTTCGTGCTTTTGTTTTATGGGTGAGGCAGCCTGTGAGCCATTCTTTACCCACAGAGGTTTCTGGCATATAAGCCCAGCTCTAAATAGCTTCCTCCTTTATTAGAAATAACCATTGGCACAAGCTGCCACGGGAAGTGATGGATTCTCCATCTCTTGAAGTCTTTAAATCAAGACCGGATGCCTTTTTGGAAGACATGTATAGCCAAGCAGAAATTATTGGGTTCAGTGCAGGAATAGGGGGATGGACTCATATGGCCTGCGTTAGACAGGAAGTCAGCCTGGATAATCTATGGTCCTTTCTGCCTTTGAGATCTATGAAAGTTCAGATCTGCAGCCAAACTGTGGGACTCTTCACGTATCTTTAAAAGAGAAGCACCCCGGGGTATGGGAAAGCCTCTGAACTGCTTGGAAAGCTACCAGTGCCTACGGATTTATGTTCCCTGGTACCTGAAGTGATGCAATTTCTCTAGACTTTAGATGGGAGAAGAGCTCAGATGGCCAGATGGGGACCTTGGGGGGCAGGCAGGGTGCTGTAGGATTTGGGTTGCACCCTTACTTGGGGTGCTGGAGGGGCCATGTGCCACACAGAGCTGCCAATCCATGCTGAGTTTGGCTGCCCAGCTCTGCTGCCATGGAATGGCCCTATGGAGAGGGAAAGAGGTACTGGAGGAGATTTTGGGCATTGCCTCAAGTCAGGTCCTTCGTGCTTACTGCCAACATCCCCCCACAACGTGACCTCTTCCCCAGGAGAACAAGTGACATGGCTGCTCTGTCTGATGCAGCATAATACTAAATCCAAGACTCCTTCCACCAGAAAAAGGAGTGCAAATAGGCCAGTTCAGAGTTCAGGAGTGAGTCAGTGGCTGGGGCTCTCCCTGTGCAGGTTGGTGCCCGTGCCACAGTCAGATTTATCACTGCACAGGCAGGCTTTGACTCCCTCCCTGTGGCTTTCTCGGCCCCACACCTGCCTCTTGGCCCAGTGCTGGTTTGAGCTGGGAGCAGATAGAGCCTTTGCCGAGCTTGTTTCATTCTACCCACCCAAAACCCTCCAGATGTTCTCAGCTTTCAGCTCCCAGGGTTGGCTGGGCACTCAAGCCGTGACTGTAAGTGCATCTTCTCCACCAACAACCCCCAGTTCCTCAGCATTTGGGCGTGACTCTCCCTCACCCTCTCACCCCAAGTAAACTCCTAATAATTAAACTCACAGTAATGAGAGCAGCAGAGAAAGCTGATACAAACTCCCCAGATCTGCAAGCAGAGCATTCAAAACCAGCAGAGCTCAGAGAATGTGGTTTTGGCTCTTCTCAGAGCTTGGGAGATGGATGTGGAAAACATGCCAGAAAAGCCAGCAGGGAGTGAATCCGCTGGGTGCGAAATTAAGATGAAAATCTCAGTCTAGATCTGTTAACAGTGACATTGTGCTCCAGAGCTTATAAATGTGAAGCAAAAAGTACAGAGACCACTGTTTAGGAGTCGAGGAGATTTAACCCCCACACTTGATTTCTGGCTCATTTAATAGGAACTGAGCGTGTTGTCCACGATTTCTGCCTCCCTGAAGGAGAAAAGGAGGCAGAAAAGGAGCCATGAGCCTTTCTGCACCTGCCAGGCCTTGCGAGCTCGGTGAGAGGAGGGCGGTTTGCGGCTCATCCCTGACATCCCAGGAGCTGGAGGCTCCAGCCGGGATTGCAGTGCGGCCGGGGGGCGGCAGGCGGCTCCCGGGAATGCCGCTCAGGCACAGCATCCCGCAGCCTTCAAACACTTCCAGAAAGGCAGGGAAGCGGTGACACTTCAGAGAGAGGCACGAGGGAAAGTATTTGCATACATTTAGCCCTGAAAAGAAGAAAAACCCAACAAAATATAATGAGATGCCGGGAAATGTGTGCAAGTGGTGAGATGCACCAGGAGCACTCCCGGCTCTGCAGCAGCTCAGATGCTTTTTCATGTAAGATTAAGTCTTTTAAGCGAAGTTAACACTTTAAAACGGTCTTAAAGAGCTCAGATTCACCTGAGCCTTCAAAGCAAGCCAATTCATCACCGAAGAAATGCCTCTACAGTTCCTCCTCCTTTTAATTTAATTTAAACAAAACCATAACTTTGCAACCCAAATGCTTGTGCTGATAGATGGGAACTTGTAAGTGGCACTGACTGGCTGCTGACAGCAAAGGGAAACTGGTGAAAATGTTTTCTTTCATTTCCCAAGCAGAGAGAGGGAGAGGGAAAGAGGGGAAGAAAGAGGGGAAGAAAGAGGGGGAGAAAGAGGGAGAAAGAGGGAGAAAGAGGGAGAAAGAGAGAGAGAGAGAGAGAGAGAAAGAAAGAAAGAGAGAAAGAAAGAGAGAAAGAAAGAGAGAAAGAAAGAGAGAAAGAAAGAGAGAAAGAAAGAGA
>JAWWEU010000068.1:782096-839968 GCA_035583155.1 Acropternis orthonyx
AAAGGAAAGGAAAGGAAAGGAAAGGAAAGGAAAGGAAAGGAAAGGAAAGGAAAGGAAAGGAAAGGAAAGGAAAGGAGGAAATGGGGTTTCAATGCAATTCAAATAAGTATCAGCAGTGTGTGTGTGTTTGCTGGAGGGGGAGCACTGGAATCATCTTACAGTGAGCCTGGGGAGGTTTACTAAGCCCAAGGGACTCAGTGGTGATGGTGGGCAAACCCTTCTGTGCTCCAGTTTCCAGCTGTATAATGAGGAAAACCAAACCAGTAAAAGAGCACTGGCATGTGCTGAGGGTGAGCATTGCAG
Source organism: Acropternis orthonyx (assembly GCA_035583155.1). Classification (NCBI taxonomy): domain Eukaryota; kingdom Metazoa; phylum Chordata; class Aves; order Passeriformes; family Rhinocryptidae; genus Acropternis; species Acropternis orthonyx. The sequence continues at coordinate 782,400 of JAWWEU010000068.1, forward strand.
CAGAACTGGGGCTTTGTCCTGTGTTGTCCCCACTGACACACATTCTGCTCTCCAGGGATGCCCTGTGCGGACCTGACCGAGTTAGTTAATCCTGTTGTGGGGTTGGATCCCTGAAAGTGTTCCAGCCCAGGTTGGATGGGGCTTGGAGCAACCTGGCCTAGTGGTCAGTGTTCCCGCCCATGGAATGAGGTGTTTTTAAGGTCCCTTGCAATCCAAAGCACGCTGGGGTTCTGTGATCCCTCGGTGTGCTGGGATGCTCTGGCATTGCTCCGGGGAGGTGCCTGCAGTGGCACTGCTGTTTTCGGAGCCGAGACACTTGACCTCTCAGCACAGCTCAGCTCCCGACCCTTTGGAAAGTAAATACACTCCTTTCCTCCGCTGGGGGGGACAGCCCTTCCCTGCCCTACAGATGTGCCGCAGAGATAAACAGCTTGAGCACTGTGAGCTTCTCCAGATGCTGCGAGGGGGCCAAAAATAATGAGGAAAAGCAGGATAACACCCCATCTGGGTGCACTGAACTGATGCCCGTGAGCACAAACCTCACGACAGCACAGTGATTTTTGCCAAAGCCAGGATTTACTTGTGCACAATAAACTTCTTTTGTCAGAGGAGTGTGAACCCTCCTTGTTTTGCTCCCCCGGAGCTCTCGGGAGTCGAGCTGGGACCCTGGATGAGGATTGCCTTCAGGAGGCGTGCTTGTGCTTCCTGAGGTGCTGGGGAGAGGCAACAATCCCTCCTGTTCGGAGCAAACCATCGCCTCGGCCGCAAGAGTCGCGGCGTCCTGGGAAGGTGTTGGGCGGCACCGCCGTGAATTAAAATAAAGAAGTGCTTTTAACGGTGAACTACAGAAATCTGGGGCTTTGGAAGAGGAAAACTCAACACCAGAAGGGGCGCGAAGTGTGGGCTGCAGTGCTAGAAATAATCGCAGTGAAGGTCTCTGTGCGAAGTGGAGATGCCCCAACCCCCGGCGCGATCTGACGTGGGAAGGTGTCCCTAAAGGGATGCTCCTTCCTCCTTGGGGTGGGCGCTGTGGGCATTGTCTGCTGCCCACAGCGGGTGGTTTGCCAGGGCTCTGAGTCACGCTGTGTGTGCCCCTGGAGTGGCTGCCCTCTCCCAACATGCTCCAGAGGGGAAGAAACCCAGTGGTATGAGAGGAGGGAGGGTGAATTGGGAGTTCCCGTGCAGGACTGAAGGAAAAATAAAAATAATTTGGAAAAAGAGAAAGTCTCAGCCTCAAATCCTCTTATTTCTTCCCAATGGGGCTGCATTCCCTCTCTGTATGCCCTTCTCCAACTTAGGAAACAGCTCCATGATTGAAACTTGAAAATCCATGATGTTCCTGGGCAGGATCATAGAATTCCAAAATGGTTTCATTTGGAAGAGACATTAAAGATGTTCTCATCCCACCCCCTGCCATGGGCAGGGACACCTTCCACCAGCCCAGGTTGCTCCAAGCCCCATCCAACCTTGCCTTCCAGGCTTCCAGGGATGGGGCAGTCACAGCCAGGGAAGACAGGGAAGAATTTCTTCCTGACTTCCAATCTTCAGGATCACAGTAAAAGCAGCCAGACGAAGCCTGGAGGGGTCACAGCTGCTGATTGAGGCTCTCCTCTTGATGAAGGTCAGGGTGTTTTTCCCCACTAAGGCAGGAACTAAAGCAAGGCCTCAGCTCCCTGTTATTAAATTGCTTGTGATTCTCGGCAGTGTCCCAAGGCCTCCAAAAGGGCTGCATTCATCACACAGCAAAATAATAGCCATCATAATTAATAAACTCTAATGGGGAAGCACAGAAGCCAGAGCACAGGTAAATGGCAGCGACAGAGGAGCCTTTCACTGTCTGCAGGACTCACCCTTCCCCCTGCCCTCTAAGCCAAATGCACCACAAGTATTTCCATAGAATCCCAGAATGGTTTGGGTTGGAAAGACCTCAAAGCTCATCTCATTCCACTCCCCTGCCATGGGCAGGGACACCTTCCACTGTTCCAGGCTGCTCCAAGCCCCATCCAACCTGGCCTTGGACACTCCCAGGGATGGGGCAGCCACAGCTTCTCTGGGCAACCTGTGCCAGGGCCTGCCCACCCTCACAGGGAAGAATTCCTTCCCAATATCCCATCTATCCCTGCCTTCTGGCAGTGGGAAGCCATTCCCCTTTGTCCTGTCTCTCCAGACCCTTGTCCCAAGTCCCTCTCCAGCTCTTCTGGAGCCCCTTTAGGCACTGGAAGGGGCTCTCAGGTCCCCCTGAAGCCTTCTCCAGGCTGAACAATCCCAGTTCTCTCAGCCTTTCCTCACAGGAAAATCATTGACACGTTCCTGCCTTACACCTTGTGTTGCACCCCTCACAGACACGGTAGCTGAGATTCCCAGGATTGCCATGCTCAGAGACCCCCTTGGATTTGCTGTTCCTGGTTTGCCCAGAGTGGCCAGATCCTCCTGTGGTCCCTGGGTGTCCCCTCCTGTCCTCACCTGGCCTCTGTGTGAGCATGGCCGGAGGAGATGGAGAGGATGGGAGGGTTGGCAGCCACTGGATTGGGAGAAAATCGATGAACAGGGCTCTGAAAATAACCCAGATCCTCGGTGAGTGTTGTTGCAGCCGTGCTGGGCTGGGCCAGGGCTGTGTCCCCCAGAGAGGAATGCTGGCCGCCAGCAAAAATCCTCTTAACAACAATTAATGGCACCTAATTACTCTTTCTTTTGTCTTCTATTTAGCAACAGCGCTCAGCCCAGGAAGCTGTGGCTTCCACTGTTGGAGTGTTTAGACTCTGGGACTGCAAAGGGCTCATTTCTTGGACAAACATGACCATGGAGGTCCCCAAGCCCCTGCTGGTTCTGGCCTCCCCTCCATGTACCCCAAAGCGAGAGATTCCCTGCACCACCAGAACCCCCCTCAGCATGTCGTGTCTTGGCACGGCCCAAGATGGAAAAACTTCCCTCCTTCCTTCCCCAGGTCTCTTTTCCCCAGTGTTCTGTGTCTTTCCCAGGGAAGAAAGCCACCAGCTCAAAGGTGTGTGATGAAATGGTTGTGTTGAGCCAAAGTAGTGGCTCCACTGAGAGCCAGAGATAAAAGGAGAAGTAAGGGGCCTGATCCATCCTTGGTATCCTCCCTGGGCACCAACAGCACTGGGATTTCCTGACTCAAAGGTCGTTTCTTTAGTAGCCCTCAGTGGATTTTTCTTCCCTGAATTCCTTGAGCTGGTTCTTGATCTCATATCAACCTTTCATCTCTCCTGGCAGTTTCTGGTGGCATCCGCTCCATTGTCCTGTGGTGGGCAACTGTTCAAAGGCAGGATCCAGGTCCTGGAATGGCACCTCCACAGGGATGAAGGACTGGGACCAACTCCATGAGGACAGAGGACCACAAGGATCAATTTTAACCCCTTGGAAAGAGCACTCCAATGCTATGCACCAGCATAGGTGGCACGAGCAAGCATAGAAATCCAGGATGCAGAAACAGCTCATTGCAGGCAGGGATTTTTGGGATACCCACATGCCAGCCCATGCCAAAGGAAAAGGCTGCAGGGACTCCCCATGCCCTGCAGTGTGCATGGAAAAGGGGGCAAGAAATCCTGCTCCTGAGCAGGGATTGGGAGGTGAAGCCACGTTTTGGGAGGCTGGGTGTGCAGCAGGGAGGCAGGATGGGGATTTACCTCCATCATTTGGAAAGCAGGAAAATGGGGCCAAACTCTGCCCTGGAGGTGAGGGCAGGGGAGTGACCCCCCTGTGGCACCGAGAGGAGCGGGGCAGGGCACAGGCACACGTGCAGGCAGGAAGAGGCAGCTAAAATAAGCAGATGGGTGGAAAAGGGAGGAGAGAGTATTAGGGAGATAACATAAAGGTTAGAGAGGAAAGTCGGAGGAAGTAAGCTGAAAACAGCCTGAATGTCATGAAAAGGTGAAGCTGAGCCTCACGACCAGCACAGAGCCCGGGATTAGCCAAGCTGTGTCGTGATGCACAAGGCTGCGTCGAGACACACCGAAATCTGCCCTCCGGCATCCTCCTTGCTCCGCAGCGACCCGGGGGTCACTTGGAAATCATCCGTGATGTCACCCGAGGGCAGCGGCACTGCCTGTGCCGGGCAGGCTGCTCCTCTCCCGGGGGAAGGGTGTTTATTGTCTCCAGAGGACAGCTCTGGAATATGCAATATGTCACTGGCGTTTGGGAACAAAGCCCAGATTGATGATTGCCTCCGATCATTCCAAACGTGGGATGTTCTTTATTTCCACGGCTCATCCCCGTGTGGGAACAGGGCCGGTGTAAACTTCGCTGCTGCTTCAACCCCATCGCGAGCCAGATCGAAACACTCGGAGCAGGTTGTGTTTTCCAAACGCAGAGCAAGCTCACGGATAAGCCCCCAGGTGCCATTACCTCATGTTTGTTTGCGAGGGCTGGGAATAACCCAGGCAGCACTCGGTGTCAGAGCCCTGCCAGACACCTTTTCCCTGGCTGCAATGCCGGCGGCAGCCACCCCAGCCCCGAGGATGGGGGATGGAGGATGCTCTTTGGCCCTCACGCTTTACTCCCATTTCCTGGCTGCCAATCTTCATTTAACTCATTGGGCTCCGCATCACGACACGGCCGCGGGGGATGAGCCTCGTGGGCTCGGAGAGGAGCTGCGGCTGCAGCAGCTGGAGAGAAAGGAAAGGGAGAGGAGCGGGGAGATAAAGCCCCCTCCCCAGCAAGGCTGTGTTGCAGCTGATAAGAGCCCTCACGGGCTGTAATGGGAGCCCTCGCTGCCTGTTTCCTCACAAAGTCATGACTCAGGGATAATGTTCACATCCTCCGAACGGCGAGGGAGCTAAAAATACAGCCAGGAAAATGAGAATGAGCGAGCGAGCATGAATGAGAGCGTGAGTGAGAAATGCACTGGGGAAAAGAGAGAGGAAGCATGAATGAAAGAGCCTGGGAGAGAGAGTGAAAACAGCCGGAGCCTTCCAAGTTTCCAAGCTGCAAACCCGTGCTTGCAATCAGCGCTCTGGCAAAGGCACTGCTGCAAGAATGTAAACCCATCCTGTGAATTTGCCTTTGCAGGAACACTCCTGGCATCACCTCCTGGCATCACATCCACTTCCACCCCCATCAAATCCAGAGCAGGGGGCAGGACACCCCAGTCTGGAGAGGCTGCAACCCCGGGGGACACGTGGGGGCTTGTCCCCTGCCACCCATGCCACAGCACCAGGGTGTCCTGCCCACTGGGATGCTCTTGAAGTCACGAAGACGTGTTTGTGCCTGACCCTGCACAGACTCAAGCACAGTGAGTTGTCCCGTGGATGCACATGTATGGAGTCTCTCTGGGAAAGAGGGATGTGCCTCTGCCCTTGGTGTGGGTCCTCTCCAGGGTGGAGTGGGCTTGGAGAGCCCACTGCCCCCCAGACCCAGTTCCTCCATCAATTCCTGGTGGTTTTCCCTAATCAGGCTGTGAGTTCCTGCTTCCCCCCTCTGCGAGCCCCGAGCACCTGCACACACACACGGGCTCATTCTCCTGAGAAGACAACTGATTTTGCCCCCCACTGTTGTCCTCTCATATCCCAGATGGCCCCTCAGAGCTGAAATGTGTTTTCCACATTTATTCCAGGGCTGAGGTTCCACCCACAGACCCCTGGCACTGGACACTGTACCAGCATAGAGGAAAGGATGCTCCCTGTCCCCAACCTCTGCAGCTCCTCTCCTGCAGAGCAGGGTGGATAAATGGGCCTCAGAGCCCTTTAAGGTTTGGAAACTCTCCTGGCCTGGAGGAGAAGGTGTAATCTAAGAAGTGTTTCTGGATGCTTGGGAAGTGCCCGAAACATTGTTTTCCCTCTGGCTTTGGCAGGATTGAGGGGAACCTCCTGCTGGAAAGCAGAGCCCCTTTTGTGCAAACTGCAGGAGTCCAATCACAGAGAGGTTTTTCCAGGAAAATGCCATTTTCTGGTGTCTCCCCTCCCTCTCCATCTCGGCTGAACCCGTGGGCTGGTCTCTGCCCGCAGCACCCGGAGAGGGCTGGCAGGAGCAGCTCCCCCGACACATCCCATCTCCCGGCACGTGCCGGAGCCTTGTTTCAATTATTTCCTCCTGGGGATCCTGCTGATCTGACACAGGCCCTCGCCCGCCACTTCCCTGCTCCTGGATTTTGTTCTGAGTTTCTTTTGTCCAAGGTTTCCTGGGATGGGTTGGGCCAGGAGAGGGATGCTGGAGGGATGCTGCTGTGTGGGGCACAGCCAAGGGGTCTGTCAGAGCCATTAGACACACACACTGACTGTGTTTAATACACCCTTGGGAACAGTTCTGGGTGCTGGGATCAGGGGGATGCCAGGGAAGAGGTTCATGGCTTATGGGGATGTGTTACCATCCTCACCCTGGTCCCTGGTGCTGATGGCAGTGACTTTGTGGCAGAGACTGTCATGCCCAGGACCAAAGGTGCTATGAAACCCCTAGAAACAGGAGGGACTGGGATTTACCTAAAAGGAGCAAATCCAGCCCAACATGTGTTAAATCCATTTAAAAAAAAAAAAAAAAAAAGTCAACTCCTTCACCCTCCACCCTCCAGACCTGCACAGGAATAGGGATGCAGGTTCCTAAGCAACTTTTTTAGGGAAATAAATCAAAAAGGATCGCTGACTTCTGAGTCATATAGTTCCTATAGGCACTGCAAGATTCCTGCCAGCGGGAAGTCTCTCCCGGCCCGGAGCTGTCTGGGTGCCTGGATGCCAGTGGGTCACGGAGGGACGAGCTCAGTCGGCAAAGCCGGGCTCGATTCGACCCGGAGCAGAGATAGGAAGCGAGATTAGATCCCTCTCCGTCATCGCTGCCGAGCCCGGCTCTCACAAAGGCCCCAGGGGTGAGCCTGGTGCTAATCCAAGGAGCCAATTTTAGAGCCCGCTCTCCGCAGACAATCTCCGATTGTTTGGGCTGTTTTGAAGTTTTTCCCAGCCGCGCCGTCATCGCATCCTGTGACTTGGCAGGAAAGGCTTTTTTGCGCAGGCACCGCTGCCAAGAAGCCCAAGAGGTGTGACAGCGTGGGCTGCACGTCCCCCCGTGGGCTGCACGTCCTCCCCCGTGGGCTGCACGACCCCCGTGTATTCCCCGGGGAAGGGGCTCCGTGGCCTCGGCTGGGGGGACAGGGAAAAGCAGGAGGCTGCGGGCAGTGCGTTCCCCGAGCCTGGCAAGGGACCAAGCCCAGATGTGACAGCTCAGGGCCACCCATCCCGGTGTCGGGGACCCCTCCGGCCGCCGCAGCTGCGGGACACCCCGAGGAGCTCAGACCGTGCCATGAAAGGAGCAGGGAATTTTCTCTCGGGCTGGGGGAAGAGCCAGCAACGATCGAGCACAACTCCTCCTTCTCTCTCCTGCGAAATAACCAGCATTTCTCTCCCCCAAGCACCTTCCCGGGCACCCCCAGCACCACTGCATCCCCTTTTCAGCCCCCTCTTCACCCTCCAGGCACGATCCGGCTCTGCCCGTGGCTTTTTTTCCCTGTGGGCTGCCAGCGGCTTTGCCAGCTCCCTCTCGGAATGGGAAGGGGCCAAAGCAAGCAGAGATACCTGAACCTGCCATCCACCCACTCCTTGTCTGGTCTCAAGATGTTTCAAAGCTCTCCCCTTTCTATTTCTATCCTCATTGTCATCCTCCTTTGAGAGGAAGGTCTATTATTCCCCTCCTCCTTTTCTCTCTACAAAAATGGGACATTGTTTCTTCTTTCTTTGATTTAAAAGCCAAAAACAGTTATAGGAAACTGTTCAGCAGATGTTTTACAGTATGAACCTAGAGAAAAAAAAATTCAAGAAAAAATAAAAGCTCTCAGATTTTGCTTGAGGATCTATATTTAGCCCAATGCTTCCTCCCATTCAGGGTTTGTGTTGGCATAGACAAGGCATAGGTTTAAGCACTTTGATTGTAGTATTTATTTTATTTCTCCCATTTGCTGCATCCATTAAAAGCTGGAGCTCACTACACAAGCTAATGAAGCTCATTGAGGGAGGAGGTAAATCCAGCTTATGCTGCATTTCAGCGAGGTCCCTTTCAGCCCACAGATGCTCAGGATGGGATTGGAACAAAAAAATTCCTCATCCTTTTTGCATTGGGATAAGCAAGGCTGTGTCCGTGCTCATGGCAGTGCCTGGGGCTTGTGCCCAGGGTGGCCAAAACTAAATGAAACTCTCAGCTGAGGTTTCTAAAGTCTCAGAGGGAGATTTGCAGGCACTGAATGCAGATGTGAGCCCCAGTTCCTCTGGATGTGCTGGAAATGGCATTCCCTGACTTTTGGAAACTGCTTCAATCAGGGACAGCCAAAACTCATCCCATAAACCTCCCCCAGGCCAGGCTCCTGCTGACTTCAAAAGCCCCTGGACTCGGTGCCAGCTGAGTGAGACCTTCTGGACAAGGACAAGGTCACTGTCACAGCTGTGTCTGTTCCTTCTCAAGCAGGAGCAACCTCAGCTTTGCGCCCAGAGATGATGCTGTGGGTGGGAAATAAAACAGCATCTGCTCCCTGCAGGTCTGAGAAGGGCAGGGCAGGAAGAGCATCTCCCCCTGTGAAATCCATTCCCTGCCATCCATATATACCCTGGGCCCAAATGCTCCCAGGGCCACTGGATAAAGCAGACATGGAAAGAAAAAATAGAGGAATATCAAGGCTTAGATAGTACCTGAGGGACTGAGAGGAAGCTGACACTGCATTATCCCTGCCTGGTGGAGGGTGAGGCATTTCCCATCTGGGAATAACGCTTGGAGCAGCGGTGACGTCCCGGTGACGCTGCTCCACGGTGCTCTCCAGCAGCCCTTCCTGTGAGTCGGGCTCTCCTGCTCGCCCACTCCCAGCCTGAGCCAACATTTCCACATCCTGCTGCGGGGCATCCGGGTGGAGCTGCCAGCTCTGCCAGGCATGGAGAGGGAAAACCTCAGGGAAAACCTACCAGGATGCAAGTTCCCGCAGGCTGGCATTCCAGAGGCATCCTCATTTGAGCAGAGACCCTGCAGACAGTAAAAGTTGGAAAACCACTCCAGAGGCCTTGGCAGAGGTTGGGCAGAGAAGCTGTGGCTGCCCCATCCCTGGAAGTGTCCAAGGCCAGGTTGGACAGGGCTTGGAGCAACCTGGGAGAGTGGAAGATATCCCTGCTATATCCAGATATCCAGGGGGCTGGACTAGATGGTCTTTAAGGCCTCTTCCATCCCAAACCATTCCGTGAGTCTATGGTCAGGAGTTTCAAGGGCCATGTTAATGAAGATACGATTTGTTTGCTGCATCTGATCCATCAATTAACCCAAAAATCCGCTTCTCCTAATGGAATAATCAAACCTAGAACCGAAAGCAAAGCCTGTGCTTGCTCCCTGTTGGAAGTTATCAGTCAGGAAAAGCCACACTGGGACCTCCTTTCCAGGGGGGTGAACCCAGAGGGTCTCCACTGAGGGGGGAGGTGCAGGTGGGGTCCCAGGTGGGAGGGCAGGGAGGAATTAATCAGTGCTGGGACATGGGCTGGCCTTAAATGTGACAGTGGGCACCACTGGCAGTGATCTGGGCTGTGGGTTGGAAGTGGAAATCAAGGCTGTGTTTCCAGACATTAATGCCTTGTTTGTTGTCTAAGAGGGTGGAAAAGCAGAGAGAAGCTGAGGCCCAAATGGCCAATAGGGCACTGTTGGTGCAGTTTCTAAATAGCCTGAGAGACAGAGCAATTAAAAAGGCAAACTCACCCAAATTCATGGGCCGAGCTCTGGGGTGCTGGAAGGATAAAGCTCTAATTCATGGAAACCTCTTTGGCTCCTTTATTTAAGATTTCTGCATGTTATACATGCAGACAACCAGGAATGTCATGTTTTCCAGACTGCTTTTTGCATAAATTAGGATTCTTTGCTGTTCATCAGCTGACCCCATCATAACCCCCTTCTCCTCCATCCCCTCTATCCCCTCTCTCTGCCTAAAACCCACAGGTCCATGCCAGCTCCTGTGGAATCTGTGAGGACTGGGAAGAGGGAAGGCAGACTGGTGGCTTTTTTGGGAACTGCAACAAGGACAGGCAGGTTAATGAAGCTCCAAGAGCAGGTTGTAGGACAATGGGAAGGGTCCTCCCTCTCCTGGGTAGGTGTTCCTGCCCCAACACTCCTCTAGGCTGGATGCTGGGGTGTGATCATGCCTGGGAGATGTGAAGTGCTCCAGAAGGCAGCCTGGATCCGGGTGGAAAGCTGCTGGGCCCCGGGAGCGCTGATAAACGGGATGCTGCTGCTTCCCCTCCCACCCACACACTTTCACTTCACATGTGGGACCCAGCTCTGCCATTCCCCAGCCCGGTCATAAATAACCCCTCCATCACCAGGCAGCCACAGGGACTGTGTGGATTTAACATGCCTTGTTTATCCTCTTTCTTCCCCTGGAGCTCTTGGTGTCCTTCAGGGACACCTCTTGGGGGATGTCACCTGTGTCCTGTTCTCCTGCCTGAGCTCCCCCACTGGTGATCAACGGAGGACACAAAAGAGAATCTGCCCAAACATGCTCAGAGGAGCTCAGGAATTAAATATGAAAAGATGCAGCTGTTCCAAAAGCCTAATCTTTGTCACAGACAAACTTTCCTTGACCTGGAACCGTGTGGAAAATAAACAGAGAGGTAAAGGACATGTTAATAACTCATTTCCACAAAACGAAGCTTCACGTTTCTGCTACTGGAATTTTTTCCTCTGTTGCTCACTGTCATACTAAAATGTATTTATTAAGACGCAGATAATTTTTGCACTGGTTTAGTTGTGCAATTAGAGCACTGAGAAATCTCCACTGGGAGCATCAGGCAACTTCCCTGCAGTTCCTCATGCAGAAAAGCAGGAGAGCACTGTTTTCTTTGCTGAGGGTGTCCCTCACACTCCTGGCTGGATGGAGGGACTCAGGAGGGCACAGATTCCTGCTGGGACCTCCTGAGATCGTTGCACAAACCACTGACCCCTTGCTGTCCTCTGCTGTGTGTCTGTCAGCTGATGGAGAACAAAAAGGCCCATTTGATACTGGAAAAAGGCCTCAAGAAATAAAGAGTTTCCCAGGTTTATCAGCTCCCCGTGGAAGCCGAATGCAGTGAAATCTCTTCATTCTTACGTCACCCAAGTCCTTTCTCCTCCTCACCCCCAGCACGGGGGCATTTCTGAAGCTCAAAGGATGTGCTGGGTTGGTCTCAAGCCACAGATCATTAAATGATGGCTAGGGAAATGCAACTGCTCCTTTCCCCAGGCCTGGGCTCACACACAGGGACCAGGATTTCTGGATGCAGCTGAGAGCCTGTGTCCCTCTCTCGGGGGGAACAGACTCCGGAGCTCTCCAGGACCACCCCAAGAGGAGCCAAATGGAAAACCTGGGCTCTGCTTTTGCAGGTGCTGCTTCGACCCCGCTGACTCATGGAATCACAGCATCTTCTGGGTTGGAAAATTCCTCCAAGATCGAGTCCAGCCATTCCCCCAGCACTGCCAAGGCCACCACTAAACCACGTCCCCAAGTGCCACATCCACATGGTTTTAAATCCCTGCAGGAAGTGTGATCCCATCCTTAGGGACAGAGCAGGAACTTTTACACCTCTCAATCCTTCCCCAATGTTTTTGGAGTCACTGTTTGCCAGCATGGAGGACTTCCAAACCCAGGACACCGAACCCACCCCACTCTGCCCTTCAGGCACCTCCACCACAGCCACCAGTATCCAAAGAGAACTGGGAACACCAAGATTTTGACTGGTGGCCTCAGAGAACCAACCCAGCAGTACCAATAATTACAGCTCCCCTCATTATCATCCCAGTTTAACCATAATAAGCTGCTTACTATTTCCAGGATGGGTTTTATATGACATTTTCACTGCCATGCTAATCTTATTTTTTGCACAAGGAGATGCAAAGGGAAACAGTTCAATGGTCTCAATTAATCCTCTGTATTTTTGCACGGGCTTGAGAAGCAGTTGACTTTTTTCAAATGTCAAGATTTTTATCAAGGCTTTGAATTTCACTACAGCAAGATGCAGGGAATATTTGAACTGATAAAAGAAAATAAAAATCTCTCTCTTTTTTTATTTTTTTTATTTTTTAGCCCTGATGTTAATAGTAAGTTAAGTAATAAAGAGCAAGTGATTAACTGGCTGCTGAACTCATTTTGAAATCTGGCCAGATGTGTTCGAGCAGGAATTGTTAACTGATAGCATTTTTACAAATCTGATCTTTATTTATACATCTTGCCTGGGAAAAGAGCACTTCTGAAATCTGGCTTTATAGTCTCAGACTAAATGATCTTGGAGCAGGATTTTAATTTACAGTTTGAAGAGGGTATATGTGACGAAATCCTATCTGGTTTTTGTTCTGAGTGTATCAGACAGTCTAACAAACGACCCTTCTCCCAATCAACAGGTCAAATTTTTCTTGAAGTGAGAGAACTGGTAAATGGTGATTGATTTTCCAGTTAATATTTTCATAAATGATAATTGATTTACCTTGTTCTTGTAGCTTCCTTCCCCTTGTGCATCCTTCCCCTGCAGTGTTAATGGTGTGAGCGGGGCAGGCACCTGCACGAAGGAGTTTGCAGTGACAACATTCCCCTTAGAAAAGGGATTAATTTTTTGTGCTAACGAGGCAAAATTCATGAATTTGCATCTTAAGGGCTCAGGCTGGTGATGTTATGGCTGGAACTTCCCTAGAGATGTTGCTTAACATCAGAGTTAGAGCTGAGTGGAAGTTTCTCACTTCCTCATCCGGAATGCAAATACCATTAAATCACAGAATCCCAGAATGGTTTGGGTTGGAAAGGGCAGTAAAGATCATCTTATTCCACTCCCTGGGATGGGCAGGGACACCCTCCAACAGACCAAACTCCATTCAACCTGGCCTTGGACAGTTCCAGGGATGGGGCAACCACAACTTCTCTGCCCAACCTGTGCCAGGGCCTGCCCACCCAAGAAAACCTTGCTGGAACTTGGTGTGATTTTGGGTTTTCTCATCCCTATACATGTCCCTGTCTTTATAGCCACATGCACAGAGCAAAGATGAACATGGAATTCTCCTGCATGTTGTATCCCACCCAAGCCACTCTGACATCTTCAGGTGTTCCCTGCTTAAAGCCCTTTTCTACACTGATCTAGTCTCCCTTAGAGAAGTGAGATAAACTAAGTCTATAACCCTTATCTTGATTAATATGAAGGTGATTTACGTGCAGCTATTTGTAACCTAAAACAGCATCACAAAAGTCACTTGTGGACCAGTTTAATCTTTCAGGATATTCCCATACACCCCAAATTTCTTCTGTCTTAGTGGATATCCTGTACCATCACATTTTAGCCAAGATAATGGATAACCTTTATCCCAAGGGTGGAAAAACCTTCTTCTCCTGCTTTTGAGGGCAGGTATTTCCCCTCAGCTTGGACAGGGCACCCCTGGGCTCCATGCAAGGAGGGAATTCAGTGGATGTTGGTCCTTGGCTCTCTGGCCAGAGGGATGAGCTCTGGAGTGTCCCAGCTGGCTTTGGAGGCCAGGCAGCACTGGAGAGCCTCAGAGCCTGGAGTGCAGATGTGCAGAGCTCTTGGGGGAGCCCTGCTGAGGCATCTGGGCACAGGCTGTGTCAGAGGCTCATTTTGGGGAGGGGCAGGAGGGAATGTTGTGGCAGCCTGGGCAAACCTGCTGCAGATTTACAAGCACAGGCAGCTCCTTGATCCAGCTGATCACCTTTTCCCAGGGCAAACAGGCTGGGAAGGTAACCCTCCAAATCAGGAACCCCTTTTTTACTCCCTTGCACTGGGGTCATTGTGTAACACCAAAAAACAGAGAGATTCCGTCATTCAGGATCGTTTTATTGATTCCTGCTCTGTTTTTCCAGTGTAATATGGAAATGATGATACTTAGAGATCCATAAAGGGCTCTGGAAGCTTATTACATGCAGCTTTTCACACTTCAGTGGCTTATGATCCTCCAGCAGGACCACAAGGATGTCTCCCTGGAAAATATTCTCGGGGCTGCAAGAGGGTGAATGGGGGTTGGTGACACTCAGGACTGTGCTGAACTTTGTTCAGGTGATCCCCCACTCTGGAATGCAAACCACGACCTTCTCCAGCTGCACTCACCCTATGCTGCCCTGTTTCCATCCCAAATGGAAATAGGGGTTTCTCAGGTTATTGGGAAAGGGCCCTTCCAGAAGGAGCCCGTGTGCCCCCAGATTTAAGCAGCCCACTGGTGCACAAGCTGTGAAACATTCCCAAGGCATCTCCAATTCAATAAAAACATTAATAACTACTTAAGTGAAACATTAAGGAGTCGTTTCATTTTTTTACGAGTACAAAGCAAACCCAAACCAGCTGGAATGGAAAGTACAAGGACTTGGTGATAAATTCCATGAGCTGCCCGAAATTTAACCCGACTTCTTCTCCTGAGCTGAAACAACTGCTTTAGGTGACTGATGTGACAACAGTGAAAGCAGGCGACCCCGGGACTAGCTGATCTTCAAGGTGCCTCCTAACCCAAACCATTCCATGATTCTGTGATTCCATAAGCCAAGGGAGGTGAGGTGAGCTGCCTGCAGCAGCCACTGTGCTGATGGAATAAACACCCGAAAGCAGAATGCTCTCCATTTCCCAGACATCCAGTGGATTGCACAGCCATGCACAGAGCTGGTAATATATGGATTATTGCATCCAAACAACTGTCCAGCTCAGGGAAAGACATCTTGTTTGCAGCTGCCAGAGGGGTTATCCTGGGAAGAGTTGCCCAGATAAAAATTGATTGCTGGATTCATTCCATTCCTTTGGTGCTCAGATGTGACAGAGCCTTTGTACCAAAGCCCAGGAGGCTGGAAACCTTCCTGAGAAGATGGGAACCCTGTAAATAATTTCCTGTGTTAAAAGAACTACAAGAGGGATCCGTGCCTATGGCTGCAAGTTCAACAGGTAACGTGTGTTCAGGCCACGTGGAGCTGTGTGTTTTTAAGTTCAGGGCTAAAGGAGACATTCATTCATCATTTGGGAGCTTGAGAAAGTCCAGAAGGACCCAGTAATAGTTTTATGTGCATAAATAAAGGGCTTTTCTTGTTGTTTGTCACTCTGTGCATTCGGGCACCCTCCTCGATTGGTGTATGGGGGAACAGGAGGGACCTTTATGCCTTTGGTCACTCATTTGGCACATTTGATTTGATTGCTCGTGGTGCCACAGGAGCCCCTTGCAGGCAGAAATTAATACAGGCTTGGTTTGCACTTTGCAAACGTCCACTTGGCTGACATTACCTAAAAGACCATGTTTGGACTGGGAAGGGGTGGCCCCAAGAGTTATTTTCCCCCCTAGACTGATCCTTCAACCTGGATTTCCAGTGCCAATGCTCAGATGTAGAGGCTGCACTTTTTGAGTGGGAGGATGCTGCAAAATTCCCTGGAAACACATAAATGCTCCACAAGCAGAACATGATGGTGTCAGTGCATCAGGGCAGTGAGGGCTGAGTTCCATGGCTGGGTTCTCTCTTCTTCTGTTATATTACACATTTTGCTGTTGGGATCTCCAGGGAAAATCCCAACAGCTTCTCCCAGCTTCCCGTTTTGCCCCCCAAGTGTCCTGGAACAGCACCCATGGAACCCTTGGAGTTTGGGCTTTGCCCCTGGCCGGAGCTCAGGCAGAGTTGTCACAGCCTGATGGGGATCTGTGCTGGAGCCGGACAGGATTCCCAGCCTGGAGCCCTCTCCTGGAGGAAAAGGCAGCTTTGCTGCCTGGACAGTGAGAGTAGGAGAGGCAGGATGGGCATGTTCTCCTGCATCCAGGATCTGGGGGTGCCACTGGCATTTTGGAGGCCCCTGGGCTGTGAGGGTCGGGCAGGCTGAGCAGGGGAAGATGGGGTGTTTGGAGAGGGCAGTCCCAGATCCTGCTCTCCCAGAGCCTCTGAATAATTCACATGGATGTTATTGGAGTTACTGCAGTGCAAACTGTGTTTCTGCCCCCCTGCCTTGTCCTGCCCAGCTGGTAAAGTGCTTCCTTTTGGTCCCAGCAACCTTCTCCTCTCCAGAGAGCCCCAAGACACCCCTATCACGCATCTCAAGAGCAGTTTTTGGGGTGATGCAGGTTGGGACAATCCTCCATCATATGAGGGAGTTGATCCAGCGGCTCCCAGGGCTGCCCCGGCATCTCCCCTCTCTGGTACTTCATGTAAGGGGCGATTCCCTCAGCCTTTATGACCCGAAAAGGAAGCAGCAGCTCCCGTGGCATTTCTTTGGCATATCTGGCTGCAGAGGCACATGCCAAGGGGTTTTAGGGTGTGCACAGGCTGGATCCTTCCCAGGGCTGGGGGGAAGGCAGAAAGCACGGAGTTCTGGAGCCAGCAATGCCCTGGGATATTCAGCGGAGCAGGGAAGGCAGAGGGGACCTTTCAGGAGGAAACAGCCGCTTGTGCCATGAGGCACCTCCAGGCAGAGGCTGGGCTGACACATTCGGGGCTCAGGGCTGGATAAATCTCAGCCGGGCTGTGCTCTGCGAGCCTTTAATTCATTCCCTGGGCGAGAATAAACTGCACTCCACAGGATTTGCGGGGCTGGAGCAGCCCTTCCCAAGCAGGCTGCAAGCCTCGGATCCCCTTACAGGGCACGGGACCCCACGGCCACCCCGCACCGGGGGGGCTGCAGGGCACTGCCCCCCGTCACCCCCTCGGACCCGCGTCTATTTTGTTTCCCCACCGTCGTGACATGTGCCAGAGGTGGCTTTTTCCCGGCTGGCGGCTGGAACTCGCCTTTCCCAGCGCCCCGGGTGCGGGGCTGACCACTCCCCCTCCCTTTGAATAGGCAGCCCCGCTGCAAACACTATGGTATTTCCATCCTCTCCAGCTCCAGCGCGGAGGATACACCAGGTAGTTGGGAAGAGAGCGCAGACAAGTGTGGGAAGCCGTGGAGGACATAAGCTTTTCCCCGGGTCTTCCAGCTAAGTCGTAAGTGGTGGAGGGGAGAGAGGCTCTTTAAACTCTTTTGTGGGTTGGAGGTACCTGTGATTTTTCAGGACATCTCGGATTTGTTTTGTTGGTGATTTACTTTTCCTCTCTCCATGTCCAGTTTCACCCAGCAACTGATCTGTGTGTTTGCTACTGCAGGATCTTATATGAATGTTTGAGCTGATGCTTCCCTTTAAAAATCCCTTTTCATTTAATATCAGCCATATAAATTTGACATGGATATTTAGGAAAATATTATTATTATTATTATTTTCCTCGTCTGGGTAGAAGGCTGTGCCTTGGCATTAGTCCAGTGGATTAGATTTGCAGTTCCTTTTCTGTTTCGAGTTGTAATTTGGTTTGGGTGGGGGTTGGTTTGTTTTTGCTGGGAGGGAGGGGAGAACCAAAGTGCCCCGGGGTGGGATGCTCACTTCTCCCCACAGACAGAGAGGGGCTGATTCCTGCTTTGGAGGGATGCTTGGATGGGGTTTGCTGTGACACCTCCGTGTGTTTTCCATAGCAATGCACTCCCCCAAAGGGCAGAAAGAGCCACAGGTGCCAGCATGTGCTTTTGGGAGGAACTGGAGTGTGACAGCGCCAGGATGTGCCGCTGTGCCTCTGCCATTCCTTGGGAAGGGCAAAGCCCTGCACTCCCCCCTCCTCCCCCGCAGGCAGTGGGAATTGTGAGTCCCTGAGGAGCCCAGCCAAGGCCTTCCCCCTTCCCATTAGTCTCTAAATCATTGCTTTGCATGTGGCCACTCATTTGGTATTACAGTTACCATCAACTTCCCATCCTGTGCTGTCAACTGACACCTTTGGGGGCTGTGGGCTGGGTCCGGAGTGGTTTCCTGCTACAGGCTATTCATGCCGCTTCTAATCCCACTGGTTTTTAAGCTTTCCCCTGCCTGTCATGTAAATAATTTTCTGGCAAGCCTGATTTTTTTGGGCTACCCAGCCATTTTTGCCTTGGGCAGCAGGGGAAGGCCCCCTTCGCCCAGGGGCTGGGAGGTGTGTGGGTGCATTTTGTGCCCCCAGCACAATGCCTTCAGATTCACTGGAGAGTTTTGAGGTACCACATGCTCCTCCAAAGCAGAAAACTACTTCCCTCTCTATACATCTGGCACAGGGTAACCTCACTTTCCACAGCACTTTGGACACCTGCTGAAGAAAGGGGCTTGGATTCTCAAAGCACCACCAGATCTGGGCAGGCTGGTCCCAGTTTTCCTGCTGTGGGTCCTGCAGGGATCCTGGAGCACAACCCAGAGATCCCAGCTGGGCTGTCAGTCCCTGGCCGAGCCCCTGTGCCACGGGGGAGATTGGGCTCTGTGAGATGGGGAACATGTGCTCCTTGTGAGGTCAGAGCCTTCCCTGGTGCAGGGGATCCCTCCCTGGGCAGTGGGGAGCTGATCCCGTTCTCTCCCCCTTGCTCTGCCCCTGCTGAAGGTCTGGCCCATGACGCTGTGCTATAAGTCTCCCACTTCACAGGGGGAAATTCAGGAGTGAAATAACAGATGACCTAATTAACCCTCCCTTCACATCTTCCTGCAGTTGCAAGTAGCTGCTGCGATCTGGCAGAGAGCAGCATGATTTAATGGCAGCAGCCTCTCTGCTTTAGCATCCCACCCAAACCCCTGTCCGTGCCATGACCTGGGCTGTCAGCTCGCTGTAGATCTGCAGGGGCTCTTCATGGTGGTGTTATTTTAGATTAATTATTAATTAGCAGCCGAGTAATTGATGCATGAGCAGGGGAAAGGAGACATCTAAGGAAAAAGCACTTTACTACGAGCACAGAGAGCAAGGGCTCGCGGGCACGTGTGTGAGAACCATCCTGGCACTCTGTCACGCCCGCTGTCCCCCATCCCAACCAAATGGGAAGGCTCCTGAGATCCCATCATATCTCTTTCGGATCTGATTGGGAACCGAGGGAAGAAAGAGCGCAGCGTTAAAGCAGACAGGGATGCGCTGACAGGCGGCCCCTGCCCCATCCTTCCCAAAAGCCTCCTCCGGACACGCTAATCCCGGGGCAATCACGGCGCTGCAGTTAAGATAGTGCTCAGATCCTCTGCCCCTCACTTTCCCCGGGTGACCTCAGCCAGGCTGTTTAACCTCCTGGAGTATTTACAGCGGGTGCAGAAGGGCAATTACAGCTCTATTTACCATTGTAACCCTGTTTACTATCGCTACTCTATTTGCCATTGTTATTCTATTTACTATTTACCACTGCTACTCTATTTACCACAGCAGCATTTACTGCCCTGCCCGATTTCCCTTCAGTAAATCTGGTGTTATTTTAGGAACACTTTTATAAAGTTTTAAAATCCTAAAAAAATGTGGGATTTTCAGCAGTTAAAAAGCATGGGTTGTGACCAAAGGAAGCACACTCCTTTCTACTGCTCATATCCCCTGCTTTAAGGATGCTCCTTTTATTTTAAGCGGGTGCCAGGGTTTGATGAATTGGAGGAGGTTTTTAACATGCCAACAGATCAACAAACACTCCTTCCCCTGAGAAATGAACTGGCAGGAGGCCTGGAAAGTGCCAGGACCCCAAGGGTTAAAGCCCTGCGGAAGGATGTCATTTCCACCAGCTCTTTTCCCCACCCCCTCAAAGATGATAAATTATTCCTTGATGCAAAAATAAAGTGGTTATCAGTGAGCAGCTCTGGGTCAGGGAGCTGCCAGCCCAGGGAGGAAGGGCGTGTGGAAGGGGCTGCTTTGGATTTTGAAAGTCTTGTTTCATGCTCTTGCAGCCAGGAATGTCTTGCTGGGGTTGCTGGTGCTGCCCCCTCCTCCTGGCTTCCCATGGAACCCATGGAAAAGGGATCCTCGTGGTTTGTTTGCTGGAGCAAAGCTCGTGAATCCTGTTGAGCAGCTGTTCCAGCTGTGCCGCCCTGCAGGGACACCTTCACTGGGGCTGAGGGACGTGGGATGGGCAGAGGCTGAGGGTGGTCCTACAGCTCGGAAATTGGGGACGGTCTGAGCCACTGGATTTTGCAACAGACAGAGGAACATTAAACTGGGAAGCAGAGATGGGAATCTGTTGATTCTGGGAAGTCATTGTGGTCTCACTCCACTTCCCTCTCCCCATCCTTAAAACAACATAAAACTAAAATATTGTAAAGTGTCTTTATATATCCAACCTGCAAAGTTTGTTTTGTTCTTATATATATTTTAAACTCCTGTGTGTGTTAATCATGAGGACAAACAGCTTTTCCCTTTTTAAACTAAGCTTAATAATTGATTTTAAACAAATTAAAAAAACCCAAACAAACAAAAAACCTTGTAAAAGAGGAGGGATGGATGTGGAAATGAAATTAAAATTTTAATTCAGTTTAGAAGTGACCCAAGAGTCTCATAGCTTTGTCTGGTACTTGATCAAGCCCCAAAATAAATGCTGTTTCTCCCGCACATGTTTTCACAATAAGAGATGAATAATAAGAGCAAACAATAAGACTGAAGTCAAGCTGTTAAATCATTAAGGATTTTACCAAACGGGTCTGAGTCCCCCCTATTTATTAGCAGCTCTCTGCAAACTCTGGATCAGGATTATCTTGGGGTAAATCTGCAGTGATTTCCTCAATATCAGCCAAGTTACCTGCCCTGATGGGCTCAGCCCTTGAATTCAGCTCAGCTCCAGGCCCTCATTAGAGCTGTCTAAAGGCATCCAAGGGGAGGAGAGGAACTATTGAGGCTCTTATTAGAGGAAGCTAAAGAGAAGCAAAATATCTCCCAAACATCAGGGAAACTTGCTGACAGTGAGATGTATTGGGCTGTGAAGTAGTTTCCTATGGGAAGTGGTGGAAGTTCTGTTAAAATTAGCCTGGACAAAGTACAACAGAGCTCCGTTTCTGCTCTCTCATGTCTCCTCTTCCATACCCACTTTTCCAGAGCACAATTACTTCATCCACAGGACCTTTTTCTACCAGGGCTTGCCATCCAGCGGGTGGCATCACTGCCCATGGTGGAGAGCTGGAACGAGATGGTCTTTGAGGCCCCTTCCAACCCAAACCATTCCATGATTCCAGGTCCTTTTCACAGCCTGTGTCTCTCTGTCCTTTAACCATCATCACCCACAAAACCTGCACTGGGCTGGGGGACTGGTTTCACCTGCTTCTAAGCTGAACTTGAACCCACAGGGGGGGGAGTGCAAGTGGTTGCCGAGGTTTGTGTTGTGTTTCTGACCCCCACTAGTGCTTTTTAACAGCACAACCTGAAGGGGAAGAGAAACCAGAAAGCAAACTGACTCTAAATCTCTTGGAGCTGCTGTCTAGAGATGATAAGTCCCCCTTTCCAGACTTGGGAGGGGGCTGCTTGTGCTGCTTTACAGCTCTGGTTAAATCTTATTGATATTCCTTCTTGCACAAAGCCTTGTCCTGGGTGTCAGGATGGCTTTGGTGCTTCTGCCGTCACTGCAGCACATGTGGCTTCGAGCACCAGCGTGTGGTCCCTTGCTGGAAGGTTCAGCTGGCAAGTGCAGCCTGAGAAAGATGCAAACGACGCTCAGCGAGGCATGAAAGCAGTTCTCGAGAACTGGTGTGACTGAGGTGTCTTCAACAAAGGGGAAAAAAAAACCCAAACCAAACCCCAACTGCCTCTTGCACAAGCTGCAGAGCAGGAACAAAAGCTGCTCGCAGGAGCTGCTGTTTAACTGCTCTTTGAAGGCTGTAACTCACTCTCGGACACGTGTGTGGCTCTGAAACAGGTGAATCAGCCTGAGGGGTTCTCTGTCTCCATCCTGCACTGTCTTGTTTTGTGTAGTTTGGCAGTGCTGATCTTTCCTTTAGGGCATGTGAGGTGGTTTACAGGTGTTGAGGGTTAGGAATAATGAGTTGGAGTGTGACCGACTGGGACTGAGCACCTTCCCCTTCATTCCAGGGGTGCTCCATCGCTGGAAGTGTCCAAGGTCAGGTTGGATGGGACTTGGAGCAGCCTGGACTAGTGAAAGGCGTCCCTGCTTGTGGCAGGGGGCGGGACGAGACGGTCTTTAAGGTCCTTTTCAACCCAACCCATTCTGGGATTCTGTGATTACTCAGAAATGGGCTCCAGCACCGTGTGTGTGTCAGCAGCTGCAGCCGACCCAGCTGCAGAGAGACTGAAGCAAACGTGTTTTAACGCCTCGTTGGGGCGGGCTGGGAGGGTGTGCACAGATGCTGAGATTAGTTAAGGCTCCTCAGCCGCACCAGCTCGTGCTCTGTGTGGTTTTGGGTACGGCACAAAGAGAAACGGGCTCGTCCTTCTTCCACCGCGTCGGTAGTTTTCAGTTTTGTGAATTAAAGAAAAAAAAGAGGTTTTTTTTCAAAACAACAATGCCGGTGCGAGAGCAAGAGTTAGTAATAACAAGCAGGAAATGATGAGGATCATTTAATACCCTGCACATGCAGGTGTTTCGTGTTTGGCCATTTGTCACAGAGCAGGGGGGACAGTGTTGGGGTCCCTGTTTGCTGAGGTGCTGAGTGAGGCACAGCCACAACAGCCCTGCCCTGCCCTGCCCTGGGGCTTGGAGAGCTCAGCCCTGGGAGCAGGTCCCGGTGCCTCCAGGAGCTGTTCAAGGGTCCAGGGTAGAGGTGGAGCTGAAGGGAACGTGGCTGTGCTGGTTCTGTTGAGAAAAACCAAGCACAAACCTTGTGGAGCACAAGCGTGATGAGGAGCTGGGGGGGCTCAGCCTGGAGAAAAGGAGGCTCAGGGGGGGACCTTCTTGCTCTCTGCAACTCCCTGACAGGAGAGGGGAGCCAGGGTGGGGGTCGGGCTCTGCTGCCAGGGAACAGGGACAGGAGGAGAGGGAACAGCTTCAAGTTCACCAGGGGAGGTTTAGGTTGGGTATTGGGGAAAATTTCATCATGGAAAGGGTGGTCAAGCCCTGGAACAGACTGCCCAGGGCAGTGGTGGAGTCACCATTCCTGAAACTTTCAAAAACCATACAGATGTAGCACTTGGGGACATGGTTTAGCGGTGGACCTGGAAGTGCTGGATTAATGGTTGGACTTGGTGATCTTAAAGACCTTTTCCAACCTTCGCGGTCCTGTGATTTTATTCTAAGACAACTCAGACAAGTGTTTGCCTCTGCAGTGGTTGCAGCCTGCAGCCCAGGGCTCTGCAGGAATCCAAAGGTGTTCCAGAAGAGCTGGAGCTGTCCCATCTCTCAGGATGTGCCTGCAGCACCAGATGGAAATAGCCATTCCCTTGGCTCCAGGGCACATCCTGCTGGAGCGAGCTCTTCCCAGCCCAGCCTTCTCCCCCTTTACTCCCAGCACCCCTGAGTCATATCCCCCAAAAACACACAGAGTGCCCTGGCCCTGCATTTTCCACTGGGCTTTTAAAGGAGAGAGGGAGAAACATCCACGTCTCTGATAACAGAGCCAGATTGAAGCTCCTTCTCAGCCACACAAATGGGCTCATGGAGGATTAAATATCCCATTTCATGAGAAGCTCTGGTGGGACTTGCTCAGAGTAAATCCAATGTGAGGAATGCCCTGTGGAACTGCAAGGGAGAGATTTAAGCAAGGCAAACATAAGCTAATGTGGGAAAACAGAGGATGACTCTTGAAAACAGCAAAATTCTCTGTGAAACAAGCTGGTTCTGACAAAGCTTTTACAGGAAAGGTGTTGATCTCAAAAAAGTGGCTTTTTTTTTTTCCCCTCTCAAAAGAAAAAAATTGGCAAAACTTTCCCACCAGTTCTACGGCAAAGGAAATATGATCTCATCTTCCCTCAGAGTAGCTCCATCAGCTTCCAGGTGATAATTCATTCAGCATTGTCAGGCTCTCCCCAGTTTACACTAATGGATCTGTGTGCATTGTTGATACAGCCCATCTAATCCCAATATCTGCTATTAATACAGATATTTTTCCTCTTAACTTTTCCAGCTTCCACTCACTAAGGTGATGGTGTGCTCTGAGCTTTAGATGGCTGTGAGAAATCATGGATTTAGCTGGTTCTGTCAGGTTTTGTGGCCTGTCATCTGATGTCCATATCCATTTCTGCAGGCACCGCCACGATGATGAGTTACTACATGGACACAACCATCGGCAATGCAGCCCCTTATCCTTTGGCTCGGCCTGGAGTGATGGTAAGGAAGGCACAGGACACAGGGAATGGCTTCCCACTGCCAGAGGGCAGGGTTAGATGGGATATTGGGAAGGAATTCTTGGCTGTGAGGGTGGGCAGGTCCTGGCACAGGTTGGGCAGAGAAGCTGTGGCTGCCCCATCCCTGGAAGTGTCCAGGGCTGGAGGTGACTTGGAGCAACCTGGGATAGTGGAAGGTGTCCCTGCCCATGGAGCTAAATAGTCCTTCAGGTCCCTTCCCACCCAAACCAGTCTGGAATTCTCTGAAAAAAAAGGAATTAGGGTTATTTTTCTACCCCATCAGAGGGTTTATCTCTCTGGTTGCTGTGACTTCTCCAGCCCACCAACATGGCTTGGTGTCATCCACTACATTCTCCAAGCTTTTAGAGCAGTTCCTGAATTCCCAGTGTTTACCCAGAGCTTATCTGAACCTCTGGAGCCTGCAAACCTCTCCTGGAAATAGGATCCTGAGTCGGACTTCCTGTGCTTGTGTGGGGAGGAGGATTGTTGGGGCAACCATTGTCTGGAGCCTCCACTCGCCACGCTGACCTTCACCTGCAGGGACCGGCAAAAGCACCACCTGGGAAAGAGTCCCTTGGCTTTCTGGAGCCTGGGGACAACTTGGAGGCTCCTTCTGCCCAGCCCGTTGGGGAGTGGGAGGCTGGGCACGGCCATGCCAATGTCTGGGAGCTCTGGGACAGGTTTGGCAGAGCTTTGAGCCTTTTTTAGAGGCATCAGACAACATTTAGAGAAATCAGACCCATATTTAGAGAGATCAGATCTATATTTAGGGAAATCAGATCCATATTTAGAGGAATCAGATCCATATTTAGAGAAATCAGACCACATTTAGAGAAATCACCTCCCTATTTAGAGAAATCAGAACCATATTTAGACAAATCAGACCCCTATTTAGAGAAATCAGACCAATATTGAGAGAAATCACTTCCCTATTTAGAGAAATCAGACCTCTATTTAGACAAACCAGACCTATATTTAGAGAAATCACCCCCATACTTAGAGAAATCAGACCCACATTTAGAGAAATCAAATCCATATTTAGAGAAATCACCTCCATATTTAGAGAAATCAGACCAATATTGAGAGAAGTCAGACCCATATTTAGACAAATCAGATCCATATTTAGAGAAATCACCCCCATACTTAGAGAAATCAGATCTATATTTAGAGAAATCACCTCCATATTTAGAGAAATCAGACCCATATTTAGGGAAATCACCCCCATATTTAGAGAAATCAGATCTATAGTTAGAGAAATCACCGCCATATTTAGAGAAATCACTGCCATATTTAGAGAAATCAGACCCATATTTAGAGAAATCAGACCCATATTTAGGGAAATCAAACCTATATGTGGAGGAATGACCTTCCAGTTTGTTCCCCCAGAGAAATCCTCACCAGCACCAAAGGGCACACGAAGCTGCAGCTCCCACTGAGCCCCCAGGGCTGCCCCGAACAGAATTGCTGGAAGGCACAGTTTGCCCCCAAACAGGAAGAAAAGGCCACTCTGAGCCATGAAATATTTCCAAGGCAGCTCCACATTTCCTTTAAATGGTTCTGAGCGTGCATTTGGCTCCTAAATATTGATTGGAGATGAAGCAAAACTATTTCCCCGCAGGGAAATGGCAATAATAATAAAAAATTAAAACATCCTGCATTTATTTATAGGTATGTCTGTGTTGTTGTCCTCTTGCAGGGAGATAAACACTGAAATGCAACATATATGGTATCTATGTATATATATACATTTATATGGTAAATATATATATATATATATATATATATATGATATATACATATATACACACACTTATAAACAAAACAAAATGAAAATTATATCCTGGGATTTTTTCTGAATTTATAGTCTGAAAGAGCTTTCCAACCCAAACAATTCTGTATTTCTAAGTACTTTATATCCCTGTATATATAATACAGATATTTTCTTTAGAAAGGATAAATAAAAATTCATGTAAATAACAAATAATATTATTTATATCATATAAAAAATTGAATAATAAAAATAAAAGTAATTTATATTGAGTTATTACCTAGGATTACATATGTGTGGGTATATAAATACTTATATCACACATATAAGCAGTGTATGCATATATATATATAATGTATTATATGTTAGCATATAATAATATGATATATTATGTAGTATATGGGTAATAAATATATAAATATATAAGTATATAGGCAAATATACGTATATAAATATACATGTGTATATATGAGATATATATTCCATATATACATGTATATCTTCACAGGTGCACACAGTGTGTATATCACATGTATGTCCCCACACACATATATCTGTGGCCATAAAATAAAACCAATATAAATAAAATCAACACAAATATAAATATAACAATCCCAAATAATAGCAGTATAAAGAGGAATAGGAACATAAACATAAGAGCCTGTCCCACAACATGGGGGGCTGTGGCTTCTGCACCCCCCAGGACCCCCCACATTTTGGGGGCTTTTGGGCCCTCCTGGCTCAGCTGTCACAAAATTCCCGTTGCAGTGATGGGGCTGGAAGGAGCCCCTGCCTTGGAGCCCCCTGACCCCCCCAGCCAGGCACAGCCTCTCTCTGGCCCCCCCATTTCCCCCCCAGATTTGTTTCAAAAGGTCCTTTTTGGCCTCACTGGGAGTTTGAGTGACAATTTCTTGGGAGCAAGCCCTGCCGGGTCAGGGTTTGCTGCCTGCATTGGAGGGAAGCTCCATCCCCCCTCGCACAGGGTGGCTGTTTGGGGGTCCCGTTGCCCTGACACTTTCCCTCTCCTGTTTGCAGAAAGCAGGAGCTGCCGGTCCCTGCGAGGATCCCTGGGTGACCTGTGGCTTCCAGGCCACCTGCTGCCCGCCCAGGATGTGCTGCCCGCTGTGGGACGAGCCCAGCACGCAGGAGGTGCCCACGGGGCTGGAGCACTACGGCACGGGTAGGACACCCTGGGGGATGTGGAAAATCAAGACTAAAGCCCCTCCATGCTCTGTTTGTTTTCATCCTGATCTCCTTTCTCCTCTGTTTGTTGTCCTGCCCGAGTCCTGGCTTCAGTTATTGGGGATTTTGCCCTTGATGCATCCCTAAGGCACAGCATAACCAGGTTGGTACCTGATGCTGGTATCAGTGGAGACGGGGCCAGAATGCAGATAAAACCCTTAAAGAGGCTTTGTTGAACTATTCCTCTCCTGTCAGAGCGATGCTGAAGGATGGGAGCTTCCTTCTTCCCCACCATGGCATGGGGGAAGTTCTCTCCTCTTTCAGCTGGTGATTTGTCTGGGATTTAGACATTTTGAAGTCCTGTGTGCACCTCCCTTGCATTTAGGGATGGCAGCCCTGGTTGCTGCTCCCTGGGATCTTCACAGCCTTGAGGGTCTCCAGGAGGACACCACAGGCAGGGTGGGCCTGCCAACCTGCTGGCTGAATCTTCAGCATCTCTCAGGGCATCTGTGGGCTGATGTCCTGCTGAGTGGATTTGGAAAGTGCCATTCATGAAGGGTTGCAAGGAAAAGAGGACTCACAAGTTTTCTTTCCACTGTGGTGGTAATTTTAGGTCTCTGGTAGCTCCATGCCTTGCACTGGCACAGGTTGCCCAGAGAAGCTGTGGCTGCCCCATCCCTGGAAGTGTCCAAGGTCAGGTTGGATGGGGTTTAGAGCAACTTGGGCTAGTGGAAGGTGTCCCTGCCCAAGGATGTGAGGATCTTTACTGTCCCTTCCAACCCAAACCATTCTGGGGCTTTATGATTCCGTGGGAGTGATGTCACAGTCTTCAGGTCACCACAGCTGGACATGTGTGCCCAGGCTGTGCCATCATGCAGAGCAGTTCCCTGAGTGGCAGCAGATGATCCTCCTCTGACACACTCAGAATCTGAAAGTCGTTACCGTGACTAATTCTTGCCCCACACATTGTTCAACACATGAATCTTCAGGCTGAGCTTGCAGCTTGGGCTGCTTCTTGTGGAAGGTGTCCCTGCCCACGGCATGGAATGAGATGGGTTTTAAGGTCCCAAACCATTCTGGGATTCCATGATTCCTGCATAACCAGCTGGCAGCGTGGAGGTGACTACATGGGCAGGCAGTGATAGGACGAGGGGGAACAGCTTTAAACTAAAAGAGGAGAGATTTAGATCAGATGTTGGGGAGACGTTCTTCACTCGGAGGCTGGGGAGGGCCTGGCAAAGGTTGCTCAGAGGAGCTGTGGCTGCCCCATCCCTGGAAGTGGCCAGGGTTTGATGGGGCTTGGAGCAACCTGGGCTAGTGGAAGGTGTCCCTGCCCATGGCAGGGGGTGGGACTGGGTGGGCTTTAAGTTTCTTTCAAACCCAAGCCTTTCTGGGATCCTGTGCCGGGCAGGCAGTTGTTCCTCCTGCCTTTGGGATGGGTGGTGGGGCACCAGCCCAGAGCCCTGTGGTGCTGTGGCAGAGCAGAGGGCTCAGGTACAGCCTGGCATGGCCGACCACGGAACTGAGTCAAACAGCTCAAGTTGCACAAATGTGACCTTTGCAAAGGGCCAAGATGAAGTTTATGTTTCACTTTAGTCCCACATAAGCCTGTCCTGAAGCACTTAAATCCCATGTAAGCCTTGGCATGGCATGTGCTGGTCTCCTGGGACTTGTTCCTGGCTCGTTAGTTCTGCACATTGGTCCCCTGGGGAGGGAAAACCCTGATGTTTAGAGACTTTTTGCAGCTAAAGAGTTCAGCAGAACCAGCGACTGTTGTGGTCAAATGTACAGTTTGAAATCTCTCCTTGGCAAAGATTCAGGCATTTGGTTTTATTTTTTTTTTTTTTTTAAAGTCTCCTTTGGTGAGCCCTTGTGTGTGAGCAGGAGATGGACACAGAGAGCTGTGGCTGGAGCAAAGCTCCTCTGCCTGCTCTCAGCTGTCCTTATCCCAGCTATTTGCTCAACTCCTGTGAGTGACCTCTCTCAGCATGATGACAACTCTGCTCAGATGGAATCTGCTCTGGCAGCATTTGGATTTGCTCAAACATTTTGCAAATCTGTGCCTGGAAAGTTTTCTTAGTGGTTTTTTTCCCCTACCCTCTCCCCTATTCTGTGAAAGTGATCTCTCCAGGGACCATCATATCTGCAACTCAGATCTTCATTACCCCATGCTGGGTCTGTGAAATTTCTTCTTGCAGAAACTGGAGCCTCCTTCAAACCTCAGTGAAGTCAGTGGAAAACAACTCAAGCTGACACTGTCTTCCACAGGTTTTGATCAAACTTCTGGCCCTCTGGCACAGGTAGAACAGGCTCCTGATTCTCTTGCAGTACCTAAGAATTATTTTTCAGTCTTTCCTCTCGCAATGCAAGGTAGTCTTTCTCTGATTTGTTTTTTAGTGTGGCTGTTTCTTCAGTCTAGAGCAATTTCTATTTTTAAATGAGAGGAAACTCTCATTTGTATATATGGCCAGGAACAGCCTTTCATTTCTCCTTTATGTCTTGGGTGCACATTAAAACCATTTGTCATCTATTCTTCTGGTGTACTAGAGGCTATTCTGGTTTTCATGGTCTTGATGTTGGTGAAAGAAACAAGTCAACAAGGAAAATGCAAGTGTGAATATATCCTCTTGCAATAGAAACCACAATATTTCTAAAAGTTTGAGAGCTGCTTGCGTTCAGGGAAGATGTTTTGCCTTGGAACCTTGGGCGAATTTATTTACACTGTGTTTGAAGCTGATAAGATTATTCAGCGATATGGATAAAAGGAAGCTTGATGTGGATTTAGCTCCTAGATAAGGCAAGAAGGGGTGAAGTTTTTTTTCCTTTGAAAACTCAAAATTTAGAAATGGACTAGAGTCTGACTTGTTTGTCACTTTGCTGTCACAGTCTGTGGGTCATGCATTGAGAATATCACTGCCCAGGGTTCACAGCCAGAGAAAGGCACTTCCCAGAGGTGACAGAAGAAAACTAGCAAGAAGGGACATGCTGTCCACTTATGGACAGGAGTTCTGCTCCCTGGACAGGTGGCATCAGGGCTGGAAAGGCCACTGCACCTCAGCTGAGCCAGCTGCCAGCCCAAATAAATGCCACGTGCCTGCCCGAAGCAGCAGCCCTGCTGAAAGGATGCTGAAAGTCACACTTATGTTTAATTCATAAAGGAACAGTATCCTAATATTTCTCCCTGGTAATATTTGTTTGGATTATACAAGGTTAAGAATAAAGCTGGAGTGAAGGAAAAGATTTGATAAGGGTATTATGAAATTATTACAGAGCTCTGAGCAACCTGATTTAGTGGCATCCTGCCCATGGCGCGGGGGTTGAAATGAGATGATCCTTAAAGTCCCTTCCAACCCAAACCACTCGGGAATTCCATGAGCCCATTACAATTTCAGCACGGACACAGTGCTGGCTGTGCTGCCTGTCTGAGCCAAGGCCACTTTGACAACCCCTTCCCCCCTGCCCGGGTTTGTTTTCCTTACTGATAGGGGAGATAAAACTGTTGTTAATGGCAAGCGAGGGTGGAACGACTCCGACTCCTGCGGGAGAAGTTTCTACGATGTTGTTGTGCTGAATTAGCACCCTTGGAATGAAGGTATTCCCAGCCTTTTGGATAATACGAGAGCATTAGGGGGAGTGATCCTGCTCTCACTGAGACACGAGTCACAGAATGCCACACTGGTTTGGGACATTGAAGATCACTCAGTTGCACCCCCTGCCATGGGCAGGGACACCTTCCACACACCAGGTTGCTTTAAGCCCTGTCCAGCCCGGCCTTGGACATTTCCAGGGATCTTTAACAGAGGAAAAGCAGAGCTGGTGCTTCATGGGCATCGAGTCCCTGCAGCCTGGGCTGCTTTGGGCAGGCAAGCAAAGCCCTTGTAGCTGGAGCAACTCACAGCAGGGTGCTTTGCCCCGTCAAAACAGGGATGGATTCTGTGATCCTCCTTCCAGCCCAGCTCCCAGCTCGTCCCAGACCCAGGCAGGAGTCCCCCAGGACCTGCAGCATCCGTGGTGAACTCTCCCTGCCTTTCCCCACATTGCCCCCTCCTTCTCCACGAGCCCTGCTTTTTTCCCCGCTGGAGAATCCCGGAGGAAAGCGCTTTCTGTGAGCACTTTCTGGGACGCCTTCCAGGGGGAAGGGGCTTGGGGAGGAGGAGGAGGAGGGAGGGGGAAGGTGAAAGCTGACCAGGCTCAGCCCGATGGCTTCTCCAGCTGCAGCACATTTTCCGAGCGAAGCTATTTTCTTCTTTTTTTTTTAAATCTGCATTTTTTTCCTTCTTGTCCTTTTATCCTATTTTTAACTGTGGCCTCCTTCCTTTTCTCAGCCTCCTCCAACACTTCCCCCTCCCCTGCTGCTGCCGCCTCCCCCGCACACTCTGCTCTCGCAGAGATGAATGGGAGTCTTTTCACGGGGCAGCACAGCTGCCTGTGGCTCCAGCCTGGCAGGACATCCCAGGCCTTCTCCTGGACCAGCCAGCATCTCCTCTCCATCCTTAATAAACCAGGAGCAGGCAAGGGAAGACGTGGAGGGAGGTGAAGGGAAGCAGAACACTGGGAAAAGGATGAGTGAGAGGGTGATGGATGTTAATTCATTATTTCCCTGGGTGTTAATTAATTTCCCTGGACGATAATTCACTTCATGGCTCAGCAAAAACCCTGCACAAGATCCTGCCTCTGCCCAACCTGCTGCCATCATTCCCTCTGAGCCACAGCTCTCCCTGGCCCAGGGGATGAATGAGCCCTTTCTGCTGGGCTGAGACAGCTCTCTGGCTGAGGTGGCACAGCCTTTTGCACTCTGGAGCTGTTTGTAGCCCAGTGGAATGGGTTTCCCTTTCACTTCTTCTTGGTGGCATCTTTGGGTGTTTCACTGGCTCCAGTTAGAGGCAAGTCACACCTTCTATACTGGGACACTGTGGGCTTGTTGAAGAACACACACAATTTTCTCTGTTAAGGGCACTTTCCAATCTGTTGGAGGAGGGAGAGGATCCCTCAATACCTTGGGAATGAATTTCAGAGCCATGGGCGGCCTGTGGTGTCTTAGACTCTCCTGTGCAGGAGGCTGAACAGTCCCTGGTTTGCTCCTCAGCCAGGGGGAGTTGGAATATCTTCCTGGTGTGGATCCTGGTTGTTTCCCAGGCGAGGAAAACACATCCAGGTGACCCTGTGACACATAGTGATGCTGTAACCTGCTGCAACTCAGCACTCAGAGAGGTCCATTTGCACTGAAGCAACAGAATGACAAAAATCCAGGCTTTCACTTTTCCATTTGTTTCCTGCCTTACTCTGGAAAATTCCCTGTTGAGCTTCCACAAGGCAAAACCCAAGGGAGCTCCCTGTGCCTTAGTCATCACCAGAGAATGAGCACTGAGCTCTTCTCCCACTTGAGCTGCAGCCTGGATCTGCTGGGGATCAGGGATGTGCTTTGAGCAGGGCCTTGGTCCCCTGCATGGGGCTGGGTGGAGCTGGAAGGCTGTTTCTTGGTTTTTGGAAGAAACATGTGGATTTTTTGGAGTTCTCAGGTTTAAGAGGGGGGTGGGAGCTCAGCAAGAGGCAAAAGTCAGGTTAGGGAGCTGCACCTGACAAAAATGAGGACTGGCAGCTCTGGTGTGCTGTGGGGAAGGGATGAAGGGATGTGGAGTCAAGGAGGAAAGGGATAAGCAGCAGACTCTCCCTGGCTTCCCTGCTCCCTTGAGGATGGCTGCAGAAGTTGTCTCCTTCCAGGATGCTCTTAGAGTAGGATTGACCCCTCTGTAGGGATGTGCCTGTTTCTTTTTCCAGAGGAGGAAACTACCCTGCACCACCACACACTTACCTCAGACAGGCCACACAAAGCAAAACTGGAGGGGTTTGAGTTTTCCCAAGAAAATTCCCCCAAACCATGACCTCTGGGAATACAGGGCAGCAGAGCACCCTCTCTGGAGGGTTTGGGTTGCCTGTGGCCAGCCCTCGAAGCAGCACCTGGGTGGGTTGTGCTGGGCTGGCAGGACCAGGGAGGGCAGCATCAATGAGGCCAGAAATTTGGGACAGGCTGCCCAGGGAAGTGGTGGAATCATCATCCCTGGAAGTGTTCAAAAACCTGTAGATGTGACATTGGGGACAGGGTTTAGTGGTGGGCTTGGCACTGCTGGGTTAATGTTGAACTGGATGTTCTTAGAGGGCTTTTCCAGCCTTAATGATTCCCTGATTCTATTTTCTCTCCAGATGGACAGTGGGATACCAGGAGAATCTGTGCAGGGACAAGGGGAGCAGGAGGGGCTGGGACCTTGCAAACAGCCTGTTTCTCTCAGCTCCTGGCAGCACGAAGCACCTCTCCCCCTCCAGATGTTCTGTGTGTTTATAGCTGCTGAGCAAGGGACTGAACTCTCTCATTAATTCATTTCTCTCCCTCTCTCCCTCCCATCGAAGCCAGAAGTCTCAGCTCTGAGGCTGCAGCTGGAAGGAGCTGGGGTGAGGGGTGGGAGAGAGGAGGGAGGTGTATGCAAACCTCCCGTCCCATTCAACTCCCCCTCTCCCGCTTTCCTCCCCCCGAATCCTCCCAAAATACACATGCCCCGAAAAAAGAAAAACACTGGCAGATTTTTTATTTCAGAAAGTAAACACTTAGGCCATGGGGGTCTGGAGGTTATGGGAAAAGAGGAAACCATTGGGCTAATCAGGCCGGGACACACTTCCCCTGCTGAAATAAAGCAGAAAGCCTTGCCTTGCAGGGCGCCGGCGCATTAACCCTGGTGCTGCCAGGGCAGGGAGCTCTGGGAGCACGGCCCTGCCCACGCCTTCTCCCTCAATCCCTGGTTTCCAGCCAGGGAAGCGGGATGGGGAAGGGGAGCCAGCGTTCCTTTGGCATGCCGGCCCTTTGGGAATGAGCCATTGGGAATTTTTTTGTAGGAAATGAATTTTTTTTCCTCTGCTTTATGAGCCATCCTATAGAATGTCAGCGTTGTTCTTGCCTGAGAACTCTGCCTGGGAGCAAATCTTGCTCTGCTTGAATCAGCGAGATTTGGGTAGTTTCTGCAGAGCTGTTCAGAAACATCTTTTTTCCACCCTTGGTAGATTTGCATGAGGTGTATAAATGATTAGATTATGGATTCTTTGGTTGCAAACCCTTCAGGGAGGAATCCTTCCTGCTCTCTTTTATCCCTGCGACTGTAGAGCACACAGCGTACGGGATCTGGCTGAGGCATGGGAGACCCCTGGTGCTCCTGCAGGACAGGGAATGGCTGTAGTCCAGGTGGGAGTGAGCTCATGGACCCTTTGCACCAATTCACAATCTCAATTTGCCCTCTCTGAGCCTGGTCTTGGACTTCCATACCCAGGCACAGGGTGGGATTGTTGGGGTGTCCTGTGCAGGGCCAGGAGTTGGACTTGATGATACTCATGGGTCCCTTCCAACTCAGGATATTCTGCATTTCTATAATTCCCCAGCTTCTTTCACAGACTGAGCTGGGGTTAAGTTGTGTTGGGATGGTCTGTCCTTTCTCTCAGTTTTCAACACAGAGACACCTCCAGGAGGGCTGGACTGTCCTGTGTCCCACACAGCTCCAAGAGCTTGTGTGCAGGCTGGATAGGGGATGAGCAGGACAGAGAAATACCAGGTTCAGAGCCATGAAAGAGTAAGGACAGCACTGGGATGAATATTCCTTGAAAACCCTGTATGGGATTGCATCTCTCTGCTCCCTTTCTAAAACTGGCACATGGGTGTCACTCCCAGGTCTCACCCCTTCTGGGATCACTGGAGCTCCGTGTGTTTGGACAGGCTGGATCTCTGAGCACAGCTGTTTATCACAGAAATAAATACCAGAGATCGCCCACTGCTGTGAACTGGGCTTGTTTGAGCAGAGCTTGTCCCTGTGATTTCTGACTCCCTTTCCATCCTGCCAGGCTCTCAGGGAAGCCTGGATTGACTTTTTCCCCACCTCCTTGTTGCATCTGGGCAGCTTTGGAGCCCCAAATCTCACTGCGGTGCCCGTGCTGGCACGACGGGATGGAATTCATGGACAGCACCCTGAGCTCTCCCACAGGCCTTCCCTCTGCTCACACTGGGCAGGACCAGGCTGGAAGCAAAAGCCAGAGTGGAACAATTTGTAGCCAAGTGAAAGTGATCTTTTCGAGGAGGTTTTACCTCATCTGTAAGAGAGTGAGTGGGCGGTGAAAGGAGCCGTCACCGGTTCCTTGAGCCATCAGCCCAGCTCTTGCAACATTCCCACCAGAAGGCAAATCCCAGATAGCCAGAGATAGGGGAGCTGCAGACCTGCTGTGTCCCACCCTGCTATCTCAAGAATGCATTTGAACAGGAGCTGTTTCTGCAGCCTCTGAAGGTCGAGGCTTCAGATGGAAATCAAGCTGGAGAGACAGTCCCACAGGGCAAATTTCAGAATTTTTGGAGTTGGTGTTCAGCTCAGATAAGCCCTTGAGAGCTCAGATACTTTATCTGAACCTTATCTGAGCTATTTGCATCACTTCAGTCTGAGAAACTGCTGTCAGACGTTTGGGGAGGGGGTTGTGTTGGGATGGTCTGTCTTTTCTTCCAATTGTTATTTCCAACACACAGACACCTCCAGGAGGACTGGACTGTCCTGTATCGCACACAAGCTCCTGGAGCTTGTGTGCAGGCTGGATACGGGATGAGCAGGACAGAGAAATACCAGGCTCAGAGCCATGAAAGAGTAAGGACAGCACTAGGATGAATATTCCATGAAAGCCCTGTATGGGATTGCATCTCTCTGCTCCCTTTCTAAAACTGAATAGAAATCAGCTCGAGCTCATGGAATTGGATGAAAATTATTCCTCTTTTTCAGGGCAGACCCGGGTCTGAGTTTTCTCAAACGAACTTTATTAGACCCTGTTTTGTGCGTGTGAACTTTTTCACCCACTCTGGTGCTCCTGGGGAGAAATCTGGGATCAGTGCCCTCTGCCTGCTCTCCCAGATTCCTCTTCACCCCTGCTTTGAGCAGTCAACTGGTTGACTGGGAGGACCCTGCAGTGCCTGATCTGGATAGAGCAACATCCTCCTCCCAGAGGGTGGGGTGGGTTCTGTCACCTGAGCTCTTGCACCTGCTGGCTCTTCCCCAGCATCCACAGCCATGGAATCATTGAATCCCAGGATGGTTTGGGTTGAAAGGCACCTGAAATAACATCTTGTTCAAACCCCCTGCCGTGGGCAAGGACACTTTCCACTAGCCCAGGTTGCTCCAAGCCCTGGTCCTTTAAGGGAGGAAGGAGATTTAGGAGACCTGGCTGAGATCTTAGAGCTGAGATTTGGAAGACCTTGGCTGCATCCTTAGGCATGCAAACCCCAATGCCTTCCACTGGAGTGAGATGCCTGAATCCCTCCCAGCGCTGCCTGTGAGCCCCTGCACAGCAGTTTCTCACGTTGGAGATGCAGATGATTAATTCAGTGCACATTTTATTGCAATGCTTAATTCATCGAGGTCAGGAGAGTGGCTGGGAGTCCCTGGAGAGCTGTGCTGTGCAAGCGCTTGAGATTGCTCAAAGAAACCCCCGAGTCTGAGGCGAGGCTGCCCCGGGAAGCCGCCTCCAGCACGTGCTGGAGTCCACCCAGACCACCGGATGGACCTTCCCGAGGGGTTTGGGATCAATAGGCTTTGAAAAAGCTGCGGCGTGTGGATTGTTGGCTGTTTCACAACAGCTCAAAGGCGGTTCCTGCCCCTGCAGCTGCGCCCGCGGACGGACGGACAGAGGGACAGGCACTGCCTCTCCGGCTGAGGAGCCCCTGTGTGTGCCAGGAGGAGGGTTTCCCTGTGGAAGAGACACGGGAGACTGGCTTACGGGCCTCCAAATGACCTGAGGGATATATGGGAAAAGCTTGGGATGGAGAGTGGGATTTGCGTGCGGGCTTGTTTTCAGCATTAGACTCATGGAAGGAGACGCTCCATCCTTCAGGAGCTGCCTTTGGAGACCTCTGATCCCCTCTTAGACACAGGGCTCCTTTTTGGGCGTGTTTCCTTCCCCTCTAGTGCTGCAAGGGCAGGTAAGGATGGAAAGGCAGGATCTCTGCAACTCCCTGATGGGAGGGTGAAGCCAGGTGGGGGTTTGGTCTCTTTGCCCAAGTACGACTGACAGGACAAGAGAAAACGGCCTCAAGTTGCACCAGGCAGGTTTGGGTTGGATATCAGGGAAAATTTCTTCCTGGAAAGGGGGGTCAGGCACTGGCACATCTGCTCAGGGCAGTGGTGGAGTCCCCACCCCTGGAGGGATTTAAAAGCCCTGTGGATGTGGTACCTGGGGGGACATGGTCAGTGGTGGCCTTGGCAGTGCTGGGGGAATGATTTGACTTGGTGATCCTGGAGGGCTTTTCCAGCCTCAGTGATTCTGCAATCTGCCCTTGAAACCCCTGAAGCCAAAGGTGGGCCTGCAGGAAAACAGGTTTGGCTTCTCCTCACTCCTCACTGGGAACATGCCATGGATTTTGGCAGGGAAGAGTGGATGGATGCCCAACCAAAAAGCCAAATAATCAAGTTCAGGACAGGACTTCCCTTCCTGGAGAGGGAAACGAGGCCGCTGACAAGGCAGAGCTGTGTGAGCAGGGGTGGCAAAACCACTTGAAGACATTTGTGCTTCCTGTAGCACAAATGGGATGGAGCAAAAGAAACTGCTCCACCAAAGAGGAGGTTGGATTTCTCAGGAGGTCTGGCCCAAAGTACTTCTCCTCAACTCATCAGCAACTATTTTTCAGGAGTCAGAAATGCCTTTCTGCCCTGGTTTGTGTGATTCACTTTCCACATCCTAAGTTCAAGTAGGGCCAGAGGGCACTTGTTTTGGCCAGACTGATGTCAGCATTGAGGTGGAATAGGAAAAAAGGAGATGCCCCAGGGGAGCCTGTTCATGGAAAAATTCTAATTTGGTCAGTTCCAGGCATCTTGCAGAAGAGTCTGCACTTGGGAGACTTCAACCCAGTTTTAGAAGCTCCAAAGGCACGACTAATTATGGAAGGCAGTGATGGAAATAAAGCTGGCATTTCAGTCCTGCCCTGGACCAGCTCTTGCCATGCTGCAGCCTTGGGGGATCTGCATCTCCTGGGAGACATCTCCAGAGCTGACCAGACCTTGTCCTCCCCTGCCATGCCTGTAGTCACTGCCTAACCCCGGGACACCGAGGGCCTCGTGTGTCTGGCAGCTCTGGTTGCGTTTCTATCCAGGCAAACAGCTACTACATGGAAGCAGGAGCACTTTTCCTTGCTTTGCAGTAATCAAACTGACAGGATAATGAGGTAACCCAGTAGCCTGTGCTGCCTTCCACTGGTGCAGAGTTCCAGGCTGGGTGTCAGCTCAATCCCCGTATCTGCATGAAATACATTCTTTTTTTTTTTTTTTTTTTCACTTTTCTCCTTGTTGCTGCCAAAAGTGACAGATTGTTCTGTGGAAATCATCAATATTTTGTCAAAACCAAATCCAAATATCCCCAGCCAAACCTCAGCATTTTCTGGTGCTGGCTGTGCTGATGCAAAAACAAATCTCCGTGGGAAATGCCACCAGGGAAAGCAAATGGAGCAATGGCTTGGACTGTTCTGCTCCTCCTGGCTCTCAGAGTCGGGTGTGTGTCCCAGGGGCTGCAGGCACAGGGTGGTTGAACCGAAGAGCTAAATTTGGAGCACTCGTGTGTTTATTTAGGGCAGACTGGTGTAAACAGACGTGCTCTGTTGACATGCAGGAGGATGTGCAGTTTATATCACAGTCTGTGTGCACAGCAAGCACCCGAAATTCCCTCCCTGATTCCAACCTGAGCTACCCTCCAAGCTCATGGAGCTGATTTTGGAGGTTTCACCCATCTGCTCTTGCCTTGCTGGATGTTGCCCTGTCTTTCTCCCGTGTTGGTTACAAACCCACCTCTGTGTTGGAGTAGCAGGTACTCCCATAACCCACATGGATAACTTCCATATCCATCTTCCCAGATCCCTCCCTGGGGGCCTCACAGCTCTGCCCTGAGCAGCTCCAGTGGCACAGGATGGTGGTGGGAGGATTTCCCACTCCACACCCACCTGGAAGGGAGCGCTTTTATCGGGGCTCTCCCACGCCTGCCAAGCGCCCCCCGACGCTCCCTCCCCGCTGCTGCTGCTCCCTCACTTCATTAGCACCAGAGATGTTTACAAATGGAAGAGATAATATTTTGTGTTTCCAGTTTGGGTTTCCAGGGCAGCCACTTTCTAAAGCACTTAGGAAGTTTAGAGAAGACGGGGTTATATAAACGGT
Organism: Acropternis orthonyx; assembly: GCA_035583155.1. Classification (NCBI taxonomy): domain Eukaryota; kingdom Metazoa; phylum Chordata; class Aves; order Passeriformes; family Rhinocryptidae; genus Acropternis; species Acropternis orthonyx. The sequence goes on from JAWWEU010000068.1 coordinate 821,500, forward strand.
TTTTCCCCCCTGGGCTCTTATTAATCAAGTGGCTTGTGGAGCCATTCCCAAAGCTTTGGGATCAAGGGCACTGCCTGGGTGAGGGGAGGCAGGCAGGGAACACAAGGCAGCTTTTTCTTGGCTCCTGTCCTTTTTTGGGGGAGTTTGGGATGAATGGAGCTCTCAGACCTGGCTGTGGGGTTGGGAAGCAGCCACAGGGTTGAGTAGCTGCTCCTGGGTTATGTTTAAACTGTGTTTTGGGCTTGACTCTTGTCTTGGGCCCTTCTAGGCCTTCATGTGAGTCACACCTCATCTTTTAATGATGATTTTCCTGCTGCTGTTGATGTGCCCCTGTAAAATTTGGTTATTGGGTGTAAAACCTTTGTGTTTCCTCAGCACAGGGAAAATACGATTTTAGTAACAAGGTGCAATGAGTTGATCCTTGTGCTTTTCCAACAAAACCCTATGGACATGTATATACACTAATTAAACATTCCCTGCTGCATTCCTAAAGCTTCCCAGCATTTTCCCACCCAAGTTGCTACCCAGAATGGCTGTGAGCAGCACGGGTTTGGAAACAGGAGCAAGCTTTTCTTCCCATTAGAACAAAACCAAGCTCTGCCTCCTCCTCCTCCGTGTCCTTCCTCCCACTGTCTCCCCACCATGAGATGAGGAATGGGGTTTTTCTGTTTTCCTTGGGTGGATGGAGCTCTGCCTGCAGCAGCAGGTCCAGCTGTTTCAAGCCTGAAGCCGAAGGTCCGCAAGAAATCAGCTCATTAATCCGTTGACTCACCTTCCCAGTTTGCCAGCCACGCTCTCTCGGTGTGAAAATAATGATTTAAATAACCAAGGGTGGAAAATAATGATTTAAAGGGGGTAAAGGGGATATTTGCAACTATTGCTGACTGGAGCCTTGACAGAAGGAAACTGTATTTCTTCCGGGTCTTGGGAGCGCGTTAGAAAAGGTGTTGAACATCTGGAGTGCTTTTGCAGTTTGCTGGTGTTGTGCTGTAGAACAGGGTGGGATGGAGGAGGGAAAATCCACTCCTGGCCCTTGGCTGGAGCTGGTGCAGGGTGGGTGTCCAGGAGAGCCCTGTCCACCTCCTCCAGGGATGGATTGAGGTTGTGGTGGCCTCCATCCAACCCAAAACACCTCCCAGGCCATTGCGAACCCCCCCGTGGTGTTTGATGAATTGGAAAGAATTTTCCTGGCTTGCCAGAACTCATTTTCAGACTGAAGGAAGCTCCAAGCACCAGAGATTATTTTGTTTCATTTCACAGAACAGAAATCGGGCTTCCCAGCTAAAAAGGCAGATTCCTTCCAGCTCATCCTCATCCCTGACCTTCCCCTCCCACAGAAACTTCCTCGAAGAGGTGAATTAACTGGGTGAAAAGAGTTTGTGAACACATTACTTTTAATAGGCTTTCTTTTTTTTCTTTCAATTTTGCAATTCCTTCCCCTATTAAAAGTGCAAAAATAGAAAGTTTTAGCTCTGGTTGAATAACACAACATTTTCCTTGTTTATTTTATTTTCACTGTTTTAACCCAATGAGAAGTGTGGGAATTGAAAAAAACCCAACAACAAACTGCTTTGAATCGACCCGGAACGTATTTAGAAAAAATATTTGCATCTGCTTTTTTTCCTCCAGCTACCAGCAAATCATGAAAAATAATAAATAAATCAGCTGTTTACACAAGTTTTTGCTGCAGGCAGTGGGGAGGCAGATTGGGAAGCAAAGCAGTTTGTGTGCTGAACCCTCTTGGATCTCAGGATCTCTGTGAAACAGATTTCTGAAGATTGGGCAAGGGGGGATGGCTGCAAACCGAAAGAGGGTGGGTTTAGATGGGATACTGGGGAGGAGTTCTTCCCTCTGAGGGTGATGAGGCCCTGGCACAGGTTGGGCAGAGAAGCTGTGGCTGCCCTTGGATCCCTGGAAGTGTCCAAGGCCAGGTTGGACAGGACTTGGAGCAACCTTGGCTAGTGGAAGGTGTCCCTGCCCGTGGCAGGGGGTGAAATGCGATGAGCTTTTAGATCCCTCCCAACCCAACCCATTCTGGGATTCTATGGTTAAAACCCCTGAAATAACTGCTGAGGATGCTCATGGGCTGCTCAAACACCCACTGGAGCCGCAGCTCCCTGCAGACCAGCTGTCTCTTCCCCATTCACACCAGCGAGGATTTAGGACCAGGGCGAGCTAATCAGGAGACCCTCATGGGGAGAGAGGCGTGTTATTTAATTAGCTTTACAATGGACTGACTGGGAGGCACGTGGTGGCTCTAATGGAAGGAGATAGATGTCCTTTTAGCCGGGCTAATTGTTAGGAAATAGCAGGGGCTTTGTTCAGCCCCAGCATGTGGCCTGTGATCTCGCAGAGCCCAGGGGCTGCCCGCTTATAATTTTAGACAGATCTATTCAAGCCCGCTCTGTAGAGCGGGGCCGAACAAGACGGGTATTGTTGCAGAGCCAGGATCGGCGTCCAAGAAAACCACCCCGAAAAACCCAAACACGTGTAGAGAGGAATATTTCTCTGTCGTTTATCCACTATCAGGCCGGGTTGCCAAGTGCAGGCAATTGAGGGAGAGGAGTTTTCCAGCGCCCGTTTTTCCTCTTTGAGACACATTCACAGGAGGATCCTTCATCCCAGGAGTGATGCTGAGGGGGTGTCTCTGCTGGGGAGGGCGGCTCCAGGGCTTTAACTGCATGTGTGGATCTCATCCCGTAATTCCCATTCTTTGGGCATGGTGTACACGGGATGATTGTGCCCATCACGGAGTTATCCCCCCAGACTGGCTGTGTGCACCTGTCTCCTCACGGGCATGGAGGGACATCCTTTGGGATGGAGGGATCTTGGCTGTTGGATCAGTGTTTGTGCCTCCCAGGGACAACAAGGCAAGGAAATCCCAGTTCCCCTCAAATATCTCTCTGGAGAGACTGTCACAGTCTCCAGGCCCTGAGCTTTTCCTTCTGAACTGCTGAACTCCTTGTGTAGTGAGAAAGTGTCATTGCATTAAAACAGAGGGATGGAGCCACAAAGGTTTGTAAGAGGCCGTGCGGAAATACTGACCAGGAATTAAACTTGCGTCGCTTGAACCCCTCTGTCCTGGCCCAGAGTTAACCTGGGGGTCACTGCAGTTCAGTGTTTTATTTTCCTGTGCTGATCACTTCCAACTGGCTGTGAGCAAGGGGGTTTTCCCGCTGGCTGCCACTTCCCAGGCTGTGGATTTGTACACTTGAGGTTGGAGCTGGACTGAGCATCCTAGGGAGGTGCTTGTGTGGCTCCTGGCACCCTCATGAAAGTGAAATGAGGCTCCCACTTGGTATTTGGTGAAGGAGTAGCTCTTGTTTTTGTGCTGGTGGGTTTTCTGGAAGATGGAAAGAGCGGATAAGTGTGAGTGATCACAGTCTAACTGTCCAGGAGACCATTTCTTAGCAATGATCCTGTTGCCTCTGCTTTGTAATCCATCCCTGTGTCCCAGGGAAGGGGATCTCAAGGACCATCAGAAATGGGTTCAGTAACTGGAGATTAGTGAATGCCAAGGGTGCCGTGGCCAGCAGAGATGTGCTGCTTAAATCTCCATTTGTTTGTGCTAAGAAGGAGCCTGAGAGAGAGATCTGAGCCCATAGAGGTCCTACAGGTGAGGTTGGCTGTGTATCACCTGTACATGCTCACTGTAATCGTGAATAGCAAGAGTTAAACAGCAAAAATCCTCAGGTTATGTTTACCAAGAGCTCAGTGCTGTTTCTTGAGGGGAGAGGGAAAATGTACGTAGAGCAAACAGCACTGCAGAGCAGCTTACGAGGATTTTCCATCCAGCCCCTTCTTCCAGCAGGGAAACAAGTGAGTGGCAGCACCCCCCACCAACAAAATTCAAGGCAGAATTACATAGCTGGAGCTCAGAGCAGCTAATCAGGTTATGGACCAGCATGGGACCTCTGGGAAACCAATAGCAGGAGGCACTTGGAGATGCTCAGGCAGCTTATGAGAGTTGATTGAGGTGCCCACAGCGTGGACGGGGCTGTGGCTCCGTGTGGGGATGTGTGTGCCGGAGTCCTGACCCCTGGCTGGCCACAAAGCTGCTTTTGTGAGCCATCTCTGCTGGGAAGTTAATGAGAGCAGGAGCCAGGGAGGCTCTCGGAGGCGGCTTCCTGGAGGGCAATCAGAGGAGGGTATTGTGGTGATGTCTCGGGGCTGAGCTGGGGCCTGAAGCTGCATCTCCATCGGGAACAGAAACCGGCTTTTCATGCACCAGCCCAGAGGATGGGCCGTTCCGTGACTCCAGCCCTGGAGCCCAGGGCAGAGAGGGGACCCCGGGGCCACAGCCGTGTGGGTCATGAAGGAGCCAACGCTCTGGTGATGGTCAGCACAAATAGTGGCTCTGAGAGCAGCCTGGCTTCCCACAGCAGGGGGGACACGTGGGACCTGCTGACTAACCAGCTCTGTTTCCATGCTGGAGTCACCAGGGCTAATCCAGCCTCCTTCTACCAGCATAAAACAACTGACTCAAACCCTTCCCAGCTATCGCGGCGCTTGAAAGGATTTCTCGTATCATTTTAAATTCCAGGAAAGGTTTCTCCCTGGGGAATGGCTGTGGCAGCTGCTTGCTCTTTCCTCTCATTGCAGAGGGCCACCTCCACACCCAGGGCCACCTCCCTGCTCTTTCCTTTCTTGGACTGGTGGCTGCTGCTCTTTCCAACAATGTCCCCTTACGATAAATCCTTTCATGTCTCCGTTTCTCCCTGGAATTGCAGGACACTTTTTTTTTTTCCCTTCCCCTTTGCTCCTGATTTTTGTCTCATGCCCTCTGGGTATTGTTTACTTGACAAAACATCAAACTGAGTCCCTGGCCGCTTGCGGTCATTAAAAATCCCATGGCAGTTTTGGGGAAGGCTCCAATTTGGCTAATTACGTTCTGCCATAAATATCCCCCTGCAGTTTTAATTGGATATGGTGTTCTTCATTTCCTGGCCATTACAGCTGGGTGGATGCTCCACATTATTACGTAGCCGTTGTATTTCACCCCAGACGTGGCTGTGTTTTGGTAGAAGCGGTGCTTGGAAATGCTTCTCCAGATCAGGAGTTACACCCAATTCCTGCTGGAATGAGAATGGATAAATCCAAGGGAGAGGAGACTGTCCCAGCTCCTTAACATCTGAAGGAGAGCCAGCAGCTGTGCCCTGGGCTGGGATAGGAGTGAATCTGTCCCTGGCAAAGGGAAAGAGCCAGAACAACTCAGAGAGAGGCTGGAGAAATCCCGGCAAGGGCTGCTTTCTGTAACACCTTGCCTCAATGCTAAAGGAATAATAATTATTATTATTCTTTTAACCCAGGGTTATTCGGCGTCCCTGGGAACAATGTGGCATTACTGCCCGTCCTTTCTTTGTTCCCAAGTGCTGAAAAACAGCCGGGCTGCATTGTGGAGGGAGGGCAGATGGTTATCTCCCATCTTTTGGCCATGTTAATGGCAGGAGGACTGTTCTCCACAGCCAATATCCTCCCTCCACAGGAGAGAGCCTCAGTAGATACTAACATGGAATAACCAGAATGGAAAAGGAGGGTGAGACTTGGATGTGGAAAAGGAAAGATTTTTCTAAAGCCTGTTAACAGCAAATAGGAACCAGTTGCTGAGGCAAAGTCATGTTTGGCAGGTCTTGGACTCAAAATGGTCACATCCCAGCTGAAGAAACTAATCAATGGATTCCTTCCATGCCTTCTGCGAACACTGAGCCATTGAGCGGCTCAGCTGGAGCTCAGAGCCAGGGCTTTCATGCTGCAGGCTCTAAGTGAACACAAATTAAGGCGGCTGCTGGGAGGGAGTCGGGTTAGAAGGAGAGATTCAGCCGCCCTGGGAGGAAACCTCTGCCCGCAGCCACTCCGTTCTGTTCCTCCACTTTGGGGGTTTTGCCCCTGGGCTGCTTTTGGAAGCATTTCTGGTTTCCCTGCACGTGGGGGCTGCTGCGAAATGCACCAGCAAAATGATATTTGGGGGAGTATGAGCAGGGCTGAGCCCAAAGATCCATCACAGCCCTGCTGCACCAAGCTATGGTTTAGTGGCATCAGCTTTGCAGGATCAGGGCTGAGCCGGGATGCCAAAAGCCTGTGGATGGTTCCTAATAAAAACCACACAGGCTGTGAGAAAGATCTTTATTGGAGCCTTTGTGCTGGTCCAGAAGAGAAGGAGCCCCAGTACAGGTGCACTGGAGTTCAGCCAGTCCCTGAGACTGTAACGTTTGCAAGAGAGGCCGAGCCAAAAGCCTCGGCCCGGAGACCAAGGCTGGAGCAGGGACACCACGGGGGCACCCGCTGCCTCCTCTGCTTTGGAATCCCTGGCCCAGCTCTGCTCAGCAGATCCTTCTCCTTTGTGGCGTCAGCAAAGGTCCCAAGAAATGGGGGTGTGACCTCACTGAGCCTCCTCTCCCATTGGGGCTGGGGTTGTGGTTTGTGCTGGCTCTGAGCAGGGGAATTATCGAGCTGGGAGGGCTGGGGGTCATTTCCAGGTGGTGGGACCGCAGGTGCCTTCTGATGGCAGCTGCATGAACGGCACCCTGAGCCAGCACGGGCACACTGACACACACACACTGATACACACACACTGACACACTGACACACACACTGATACACTGACACTGACACAGTGGCACACACACTGATACACACACACTGACACACACACACTGACACACTGACACACTGGCACACTGACACACTAACACACACACTGACACACTGACACTAACACACACACTGACACACTGACACTAACACACACACTGACACACTGACACACTGACACACTGACACACTGACACACTAACACACACACTGACACACTGACACTAACACACACACTGACACACTGACACTGACGCACTAACACACACACTGACACACTGACACACTGACACACTAACACACACACTGACACACACTCATACACTGACACACACACTGACACACACTGACACATTCACACACTGACACACACACAGACACAGTGACACTGACACACACACACCGACACACACACACTGACACACACACACACTGACACACTGAACACTCACACACACACACTGACACACACACTGACACACACACACTGACACACACTGACACACTGACACATACACACACTGATACACACTGACACACACACGCTGACACACACTGACACAGTGACACACACACACACACTGACACACACACTGACACACACTGACACATTCACACACTGACACACACACAGACACAGTGACACTGACACACACACACTGACACACACTGACACACACACACCGACACACACTGACACACTGACACACACACACTCACACACACTGACACACTGACACACACACTGACACACACACACTGACACATTACAGTCACACACACATACACTGACACATACTCACACCCACACATTTACACACCCCTGCTCCCACTCTCTCCCTCCTCAGGATCTCTGACCAGCCGAGGGTAGGAAGGGAGAGATTGTCGAGCTGTGATAACTGCATCAGGTTTCTCTTCCCAAGCCTGCTTTGAAAGGATCAGAGATCAGACAGAAAGGCAGCTGTTTCTCCTGAATCCCCTTTTGATTTTCAGCTGGAAATGTTCTGCTAAATCTCCTCTCTATAGTTTCTTCCTTCATTGCTGTACAGGGAAGTGAGGAAAGAAACTCAAACCGAAGGCAGGTGCAAGCACTTTATCCTGTATGGGAGAGGCAACAGGGACCACATTTTATCCCTACAGCCATTCTCTTTTCACTTTCGGATTTCCAGGTTCATTCCTGTGGTAGGTTTCAAACCACCAGCAGAGGTTTCAATCCCTGTGCTCTGCCTGAACATGGCTCAGGTTCTCCAAAGCCCACAGGAACCAGTGGAGGGAGTTTGTATAAGAACTGCTGGGAATATACTCCACTGCTGCAGGAATAGGTTGTCCAGAACTGAGCTTGCAAGTAAATTGAAAGCACGATAGCCTGTAAAATAGGAAATGTGAGAGGTTGTCACTGGGTGAGCTGCCTGGGAGAGGAACTTTGGGCTGGAGCTCACTGCCTGCCTGGCTTTGCCAGCTCCAACCTTCCTTGCTGGCTGTGTCTTGAACTATCTGGCTGGGTCAAACTGTTTGTGCAGCCGCAGTCAGGCTCTCCACGTCTGGCCCCAACACCTTGCAGCTTCTTTCAGTTACACGAACTTTCCTTCTATAAATACGCCCGGGGTGGCTGAGAAAGGCGCTGCTGCAGGAGCTCGAGATGCTCCCAGCTGCAGAGTTTGCATCTGCAACTCATCCCTCGCTCCTTGGGAGCTTTTCAGGGTGTCTGCAAGCAGGACCCTCATTCATCCCAAGGCTTGGCTGGTGACCTTAAACCCCCGTGTCTGGCTCCCATGGGCTCGTGCTCATTTGAGCCCAGCTTTGATCAGAGCAGCCCCGTGTCAGCCAGGAGGCTCTTAAAGACTTTCGGAGTGAGAGAACCACAAGAGCTGGTTGCTAATGTCTTTTTTTTTTTTTTTTTTTTTTTATGTACCGGTAAGTTGACATCTGTGAGTCATAATCTCCCTTCTGCTTTGCCGTTTGTGGTCTGAAGTTCGTGCCACCTAAATACAATAAAACATATTTCATGTTAAAACCGATATTATTCTGTTAACTTTGTGCCATGCTGGCACAATACTCCTCTTGCATCTCTGAGATGCTTTTTATCCGGTCAGTTCCCAAACTTTTTCGGCCTCCCACCTGTACAAAGCAGGCCTGGGAACCCTTTGCCACACGATGTGCACACACACCCTGGCCGTGCCCCCACACTCGGATGTGCTTGTGGCTGGGAGAGGATCAGGCTGCTCCAAGCGGGATGATGGGAATGCGAAGGGCTGATGTGAGAATAATGGGGTGATGTGAGCGGGGTGATGGAAGCGTGAAGGGGTGATGGGAGCATGAATGGGTGAGCGTGAAAGGCAGCTGTTCGTGTTCACACAGGCAGGGTCAAGATAACTGGCCAGGTTTCAAGAACCATCGGTTTTGGACAGGCTGCTGCGGCTCCAGCCCAGGGCTGACTGCAGCCAGCGGCACTTTTATTCCCGTGCTCAGCCTCTTTTCCCGTCGTGTTCTGGGCACTGGGATGGGCGCAGAGGTTGGGGCGGAGGCTCTGGATGCGCTGGACGCGCTGCCCCCCCCGCATCCCTCGGACCCCGCGATGCCCCGCAGCAGCTCCGGCTCCGCTCCCCGCGGCGCCGGGGGCCGGGGCCGCCTCCGGGGCGGGGCGGGCGGTCCGTGCCGGGTCCCTCCCGCCGCTGTCACCGCCCGGGGCCGGCCCACAGCCCTGCCCTCGGCGGCTCAGCCTGGCCGGGGCGGCGGCGGCGACGGGCGAGGCGGAGCGGAGCGGAGCCGGGAGCGCAGCCGGGAGAGCAGCGAGGGAGCGCGGAAGGAAGGAAGGAGGAGGAGAAGGAGGAGGAGGAGGAAGAGCAGGAGGAGGAGGAGGAGGAGGGAGGCAGGCGCCGGCCACGCTGCCCCGGGCGCTCCGCTCCGCGCTCGGCGGGGCTCAGCCGCCGCCCCCCGCTCCCGGCGCGACGCCCCCGCGGCGCTGCCCCAGCCATGAAGGCGGCCGTGGATCTGACCATCATCAAGACGGAGAAGGTGGACATCGAGCTCTTCCCGTCCCCCGGTGAGCGTCCTGCCCGCCCTCCGCGCCCCGCTCCCGGGCAGCCCCGCGGAGCCCTGCCCGCAGCCGTGTCCCCCTTCCCTCATCCGTGTCCCCCTTTCCCGCAGCCCTGTCCCCTTTCTCGCAGCCGTGTCCCCTGTCCCGCAGCCGTGTCCTCCTTCCCTCATCCGTGTCCCCTTTCTCTCATCCGTGTCCCCCTGCCCGCAGCCAGGGCGGTGTCGGGAAGTCGCGGAGATGTTCGGCCGGTGGGTTTGGGGTGGTGTATTTTGAGAGGGTCTCCTTTGGACGGGAGCACGGAGCGGACCCCCAGGTCGCACCCGAGCGGCGCCGCCCGGGCTCTGCCGCGCAGCCGAAGGCGAATTTACTTTCCGAGCGCTTTTATGACTTTCCATCCCCCCCCTTCTCTTAAAAACCATCCCGCCGCCCCTCCAGCCTCCTTTCCTCATACTGCTGGCATCCTGGCTGGGATGTAGGCAAGTCCCTCCGCCTGGGAGGCAGGAGAGATGCTCTCCCCGGTCATCCCCTCTTTTCCCGAGTGCATCCTTAGCCGGGATGTACGTTCCCCCCATCTCTCGCTGGAAATGTCTTGTGTGGTCCAAGCACTCCTGGTATTTGGGAAACACAACCGGAGCGGTAGCTCCTCTGGATTTAACGCGTTTAAACCAGGAAAACCCGCTGCTCTGATTTTATTTTCCTCTCTCTGGCGCTGGAGAAACGGGTGGAGGAAGGGTGCAGAAAGCAACATGTTACTTAAGTGAGGCGTGAAGGGGTTTTTTTGTGTTGTAGCGTTAAGTTCAGCTGCTGCTGGCTGTGGTTTTTGCTAAGAGTTGAGCCTTTCCCATAATAAGGGCTGCTGTTCGCATACTGATGTCTGACTGTTTACTGACCCCAGGCACTCAACTGGGCTCTGCCTTGCCCAGGCGAGGTAGAGGATGGAGCTTGGAGGGCCTGCAGGGTAAAAAGCTTCTTTTTCTGTGTAAACCGAGTCCTGTTGCTTCATCTCTCAGTGCTGTAACTCCCACTGCGCCGAACTGGGACTTTGCTGATTTAGTGCAGCGTCAGTGCGCTGAAGAAAATCAAATTAAAGACAGAGTTGGGTGTTTCTTTGCCACTTAGGGAGTTTCTAGGAAACCCAGAAAGGAGGCACAGCTCCTGCCAGGCAGTGGGATTTCAGGCTGGATGTGGAAATAAACCAACAGCTGAGTGCTGGTGCATCATCTTGGCTGCAGAGAGCTCCAGAATTAGGGATCTGCCATCCATGGGGTACATGGTAGCTGGTGTGGGGAGAGTGTCTTCCTTGTGAACCATCTTCCCACTGTAGGGAGGACCCTGTTGCTGGTTGTGGCTGTTTTGATGCTCCCTGCCCCTGTCACAGCAAGGCTGAGCTCTCAGGTGTGGGCTGGGAAGGACCAGGCTTCAAAATGCAGTAGGGATGCTGAGGGTGGTTTTCCAAAGCACCTACACAGCTTAAATAAGAGGCTTAAGTGGAGCTAAGGACCTGTTTGTGCCTATTCCCTAAAACTTTGGTTAAAACTAATTCCTGTACTTCAGGTCTATTTGCTTGGAGGGGAGGAAAACGGGTTAGGAATAAACACCTGGACCACTGGGACAGGGCTGGGGCGATGTGAGGTTTGCTGTTCACTCCAGACCAGAGGATCTGTATAAATTTGCATGTCTCTTGGCATGGGCGAGAGGTTTTCCAGAGGCTCTGTGTGGTTGAGGTGTCTGAGCACTGGAGCACTGGAATTCCCTGGTGCCTGAAGGGAGGACTCTGGTGTTTCACTATTTTCTTCTGTCCATGAAAGCTCTTTTGCAGCTTGTGTCAGCAAAGAGTTCTTAGAGCTGACCTAAAGTTTAAACCTTGGCAGGAAGAGCTCTGAAAAACACAAACCCAAAAGGTAAAAAAGAGCTGACTCCCCATCGCCTTCAGCTGCAGCCGCTCCTGTTCTGGTGGCTGCACTCACTGTGAGCCAGAAAGGTCAGTGCTGTCAATTAGCTGGCTTAACCTCATTTCCCCTCCAACGTTTTAGAGAATGCTGAAGCTTTCTTGTTTGGTGGGACTGATGCTGAGAGAAAGAGTGTGGATGCTGCTGTGGCTTGTGCTCCTGGGATCCAGCAGTGCCTCGTGGAGGGGACATCACTTTTCTCTGCTCCTGGAGGACTTATCTGCTCCCTGAGGGCTCCTTCAGACCCCAACCTGCCACCAAATTGTCCTTAATTCCAAAATGGGCTTTGGCCTTGCTGAGAAGGGGTCCAGCCCCTTGTTCCTTCAAGCCAAGCAGCACAACAGATGTGACTCACGGTTTCCATAGGGTTAAGAGTCCTTGCAGCCATAGGTTTTCAATTGTGCAGGATGTTTAATGTGCCAGGTGCTCCATGCCCCATAAAACTGCATCTCTGCACAGGCCATCCCCCTCTCACCCCCCTGAAAGCAACCCCTACTCCAGCCCACACGTGCAGGCAGCCTCTGCCTGCAAAAGTTCCATGGGATTTGTAGTGTGTCCAAAGGGTTTAAAAATAACCTGAAAGGGATGTGGAGCTGTACAAAGCTTCCAAATCCACCCCCACCCACCCCCGCTGCTGTTACCAGCAGGAATTTGGGAATGAGATGAGCAGGTCAGGAGCCAAAACCCCATGGTGTGGGCTTCTCTTTTAACATATAATATTTTAATTGTGTGTGCATGAATGTTTTCATGAGCATCTGATGGAGTGGATGGAAGCATCACTTTTGACTGCAGATGTCAGGCTGATCCTCCAGTGGGGTTTTTTTGAGACAGTAAAAACCCAAACCATCATGCAAAAATCAACCCCAAGGGGAACTTCACCTTGGGGCTGGTGAACACTGCCCTCCACAAACCAGTTTGTTTTCTCCAGTTCTGCCCAGCTCTGTTTGCTGGCTGTGGTTAGAGTGGGAAAGAGCTCCCCAGCCCTTGCTGGGATCTGGGGGGTGGTAATTAGAACTGCCAAGCCCTCATTTCTTGCTGCGGAAGCTGCTGACTTGCTGCCCCAGAGCATCCCACAAGGTACTGGGGAAGGGCTCTAGTGCCAGGTGGTGATGCTGGACATCCCAGGTGAGGCAGGAATGCTGAGCTCCCCATCCTGCATCCACCCCCCTTTTCCTTCCTTCCTTTCCCTGGCGCAGTGGTGGATTTGTTCCCTCCTGGAATGAAGAAAGGATTCGGTCTGTGCACATGCAGTGTAGAAATCCTGACTTTTCAGCTTTTTAGGTTTTGTTTTTTTTTTTTTTTTTTTTTTTCCCATACGTACCCTGAGGACAGCTGGGATATGGACACGTTGTTTCCATCAGCCTGTGCGTGGGTGGCATCCCAGGGGTGTATTTTTATCTGGCAAGAGCCTTTCCCTCTGTTTAGGGTTCGGGACAACGTCACTTAGGGCTGAAGCAAGATTTTCCCTTCCAACCCAAACCATTCCCTGATTCTCCTGCTGAGGTGGTGCAGGGTACAGGGAAGCTCCTATGCAGCTTCCATGCAGTGAATTTTTGGATGTAGGTCCTGCCTAATGGTGCTGCTTCCCCTTCCCACAGCCAGGTCAGGCTTTGCTTTTGTCCTTTGCTTTCACTTTCATCGCAGGCAAATGAGGGAGTTTGCATTTAAAGCAAGCCTGGCAAATGCAAACCCAACTCCACTGCAGGGAAATGCAAGTCTAAGAGTGCCTTTATGGCTTTAGGATGGGATTCTTCATCCTTCCCTCTGCCTTGTCTAGGGAGGGGCAAGTTTCCAGCCACGGCTTTCTCCCAGGTGTTTATAGACATATATGGAGTGAGGTCACAGCTGGATCAGCCCGTTCGAGAAGAGTCCATTCGTTGAGCTGCTTGGGATAAAAGTGCACAGGGATTTGGAACATCTTTTTCATCCAAAAGGAAGGTTTGATCCTGCCTTATCCTGGCAGAGCACTCGTGACTCAGTTTCCCTGCTGCTGTTTTAAGAGGTGGCTTTGCATGGCCACGTTTTCTTTCCAGGAGAACACCAGCGTCTCCCTCTGCTTTGGGATGTCCCCTGTGCCTCCCCTGGGAGAGCCTTTACCTGCCCTCACCTGCTGCACACAGAGGGAAGAAACAGGCACTGAGAGTTGATTTCAGGGGTGCAAAGAATTGCACCCGGCGTCTTTGGGAATGCTTTTTAACAGCCAAGGTGAGAGCTGGGCTTGGTTGTGGATGCTCCGTGTGGGCTGGAATCGTCAGACTAATAAATGGAGGGCTTTGGGCTCCTCTCACAGTTTCGGTGCTGATTGCCTGTGGAGGAGGTGAGAATTGAACTGGAGAAGAGCAATTACCTTTCTATGCACTTACAAAATGCCCATTACTGTGGTATCCAGCCAGGATGGGGGAATGAGAGTTTCCCGGGGAGGGGGGACTGTCTGCACCTGGCTGCCACCAGCTCCAGCTTTTCAGTATCAACTTCACACCAAAGCTGTTAAAAGAGGTGGAAAGAGGGCAATTCCATGGCCCTGTCCTTCAGGGATACACCCACCCGAAGCGCATCCCTGGTTTTTAACCTGGGTACAGGGAGTGAGATTCCCAGGAAACGGGAGCAAACCCCCTTCCTACCACTTTTTCATCATAAACTCCCCAAAGCACGTACCGACGGTGTAATTACAGTGTTGTTACACGAAGTGGCCCCTAATTTGCCATGTAATTACAGCGTGCCATGCTTTGATAGGCCTTATGGAATGAAGGGATAACACGGTCTCACGCTGGAATGCGGCACTCCGGAGCGAGCTGAGGAGCACCATCCCACTCTCCCAAATCCATAGGAAATTGCTGGCACGGAGGCAGCAAGGGGCTGGGACTCCAGCAGGGCTGTGGCACGCTGAGTTTTACCAGGGGATTATCACAGAATCCCAGAATTGTTTGGGTCGGAAGGGACCTTAAAGCCCATCCCGTTCCACCCTCTGCCATGGGCAGGGACACCTTCCACTGGCCCAGGTTGCTCCAAGTCCAGCTTGGCCTTGGACTTTTCCAGGGATGGGGCAGCCACAGCTTCTCTGGGAGCCAGGGTTTGATATGCTGCTGTCAGAGAGCCCCTGCTGCACCCTCTGGAATGGATCCTGCTGTGTGATGGGCTGGGGGGCAGCTGGATCAGGTTTAGGGTGCTGTGGTTAGACCCTGGGATTATGGTTTGGTGGGGGAGGTGAAATGAAAGGTGGGTTGATGTTCTTCTCCAGTTGCTGTTATGGTGAGAGCAGATCCATCTCAGGTACTTGGGGAGGAGGTGGGTGTGAGTAAAACCAGACTTAGAATACACTTCAGGGGTGTAGACTTGCAGATCTGCCACCCCAAATGGCTGTTGTCGGTTGAGGCACCAAGATCAGCTGGGATTTTGGGGAAAAAAGGAACAAATTCAGGTTTATCTGTCCCAGACAAGGCAAGAGGGTCTGTTCCCTTTTGCACTGTCAGCTGCTCCTTGCACGGGCACGAGGGGAGCAAATTCCATGATTCAGGAGAGCAAGTCCATGATCCAAAGGAAGGGGCTTCTGGCATCCTCCAGGCTTACAGATTTGCTTGGTGGAACACGTGTGCTGGGTAGGATGTGCCAGGGGCCTAACTGGGTGAAGAAGGAGGGGATGCTCTGCTCTGTTGAGCACTAAAATGCCCCTGGAGCCAGGGAGTGACTGTTCATCCCACTGTGTGCTTGGGGGATCCCCCTGGAAACTGGGATCTTCCTTAGGGGTGCAAGACTGTGTGTCCACAAGTCAAGCCCTGACTCCCCACTTTGCTTTTAAGTTGTGGACCAGTTTCCAGCTCATCCACATCAGTCTCTGCCCTGACTCCGGGGCTCTGTGGCTGATCCAGTGTGAAGCCTGATCCCTGCAGAAGCCAGTGGGACAAATCTGTAGCTGATACAAACTCTACATCTGTCTCACAGCCAAAACTTGGGCCTGCATGCCCTTCTTTTTTCAAACCCACGACATAGTTATCCATCTCAGCTCTTTTGTTCCTCTTCCGTGACTAAGCTCCTCGCTGCCTGTGTTTCTTTTTTCCCCCTCATTGTGTAGTTTATAATCTTCCAACGAGATACAGAAAAAAATTTGTTTGCAGCGCTGGCCAAGAAGGCTCTGGTTTCCCTGGCACAGGGCCATGCTTACATCTCCAGTCAAAATACTGCTGGTTAAACAATAAATATTTATTGATTCTTCTACGAGCTCCTACATTTTTCCCAGGTGCAGTGGAATTTGAGGGGGGGAGCACTCGAGTCCTGCCCTTGGCCAAATTGGGAGATGGCTCCAGAGATAATGACTCTCTAGAGACGGATTTTCTGATGCAAAGGTGGCCCTTGGAAAGCTGGGATCAGTCCTGCACATCCAGCCTGGAGATCTGCTCTAATTCTCCATCCCAGCTTTCCCAGCTTGGGGATTTGTTGACTGCAGGCTCGGGGGATAATTATGGGAAAATGTGGAAACCTGCAGGTCATTTTATGTGCCTGAATATCCCCTTGAACAGGGGAGGGACAGTCTGGGCTGGATGCAGAGTTTGATGCCAGGTCCAGAGAGAGGCAAAAAGATAATTAAATTGTAAGATCCGAGATTGGTTTGGGTTCGAAAGGACCTTAAAGTCCATCCAGTCCCACCCCCTGCCACGGGCAGGGACACCTTCCACTAGTCCAGGTTGCTCAGGGCCCCATCCAGCCTGGCCTTGGGCACTTCCAGGATGGTTTCAGTTTTGGTTTGGTTGAAAGGCTCAGCCTGGGTTGCAGACACTCCCGGAGCTGAAGGCTGTGCCATTCACAAGCTGCAAAATGTTGGCTTGCAAAGCCTGAGCAACTTGGTGCTTGTGCTGCGACCTTCTCCAAGGTGTTTCTTCCTTCTCTGGTGTGGTGGGAGCTCAGAGTGGCTTACTCAGCCCTGGATGGGGCAAACCCAGCGCTCTCACCGCTGCCTCTTTCTGAGCTGTGAGATCAAACTGCACATTTTTATATTGTTTGGTGGTTTTTTTTCCCCACTTAACTGGCAAAAATCTGAGCCCTGGTTTGCTCTTCTGTCCCGTGAACAGCATCAAGTCATGGGGGAAGTGTCTGTACATGCAGGTGATACATTTTTCCCTGGCACCTCGCCTGGTTTTGCTGACCATGCACAATTTGCTGGCTGTCAGTGCCTGGTCCCTCCATGCCGTGGCCAGCCCTGTGCAGTGGGCAGGTGGAGCTGCAGGGGAGCAGGATGCTGGTGCAGCACAGCCCTTTGCTCCCACATCTGGTTCCTGTAGCCACACAGCCTGTGGATAAATATAACCTGCCAGAAAAGTATTACAAATGCACCAAGAAATAGCAGCTTGCTTTCCCAGAGAGGAAAATCCCCTCGTTTCTGTGGCTCCCTCTGGTTTGGGAATGACAATTGAAGTCACGGCCTCGGTTGTGGATTGGGATATGCAAAGTCACAGGGCTCTGTCTGGGTCTGAGCTGGTCGGGCTCTGGGGCTGTAATTCCCATTCCCGTCATCTCCCAACTGATGTTGGGCACAGCAGCAATCCCTGCTCCAGCAATCCCCTACTTTCCAGCTTTTTACTCCTGTTTAAACCTTTCCTATCCAGCCAGAACAGGCAGAGACCTCCAGCTCAGGTGGCTGGTGCAGGAAACCCAGCGTTATTGAGGTTGTCAAGTGTCCTGGCAGGGTTTGCAGGGAGGGTTGCTCTCCTCTGGGATGTGGCTGTGTGTAGGATGACTTCCTGCTGGATCCCACATTTCTGGGATGGCTGTGGAGCTGCCTCCTCACCCCAGCTGAGCGCTCAGAGCTCGTTAATGAACAAAACGCATTTTCTTACACGGAGGGGATTTTAAATTGGCTCCACATGGATTGTGTACGTTGTCGCCCTTTCCCGGAGGGCGATGGCAGGAGCAGGAATGTGGGGTTGATGAAAGAAGCCAGACACTGAGTCAAAAACTGAGCTGCTCCCCCCGCTCCCCTCCCTGTGCCCCCTCTCCCCCCATCCCATCCCGAATATTTGACGTGATTCCAAGGCATTCTTCAGATGGCTGGTGGGGAGCGCAGGAGAAGCCAGCCAGTGGGACTGGGCTTTTTTTTAATGCTTTTGGGCCTCTGACCCCAAAAGATGTCAAGGAAAGGCTTGATGAGCCCTGGTTTTAGGGGAAACTGAGGCAGAGCATTCCCACTGTGCTGCTGCAGGGAGGTGGGAGCATCCCCAGAGCACTCCAGGTCTCCCTCTCCCTGCAGTGTTTCAGTTCTCCCGTGGTTCAGCTGGGCTGACCTTCCCTGGCTCCTCCAGGCAGGCCTGGACTCACCAACCTCTTGGAATTCCCAGTTTAGGTGTCCTGGCTGACTGATTTGGGCTGGGATCTGCCCTGGGGGACACCAATGGCTCAGGCCCACATCCCTCCGGGAACTGAGTGTCTCACACAGCAGGGTGAGGGCTGTGTGTCCTCACAGTGGCTGGCATTGCCACTGGGATGTCCTCTGGATAAAACTGCTGACTAAGGGAAAGCTGCAGACAGCCCCAAAACGCTGGAGCCGGACACTGGGCAGTGCTCTGGGGGCTGGTTTCTGTTCTTTCCCCCCCCCTTGTCAGCACCATTTATCACAATAATCAAACTGTGGCTTTTTGACCCACATGAAAGTTTCTTTTCATAGGTGCCTATGTGTGTTTGTGCAAACCCACTGAATTTTGGTCAGTGCTCTGGAAGCAGCAAAGGGGATTTTTTTTTCCTTACCTTTTAGTTTCAAGAAATTGTTTACCGAAACCTGAACCCTCTGAAGAAACAACTTGCAAAAGCTGAGTAGTCCTGGCTTTTTCCACTGGAAAATTAAAAAAAGATGGAGTGGAACACGTGAAATTTGGGTCTCTGTCTCTTGCCGGGGGGGGGGGGGGGG
>JAWWEU010000068.1:840073-855150 GCA_035583155.1 Acropternis orthonyx
CCCCCCCCCCCCCCCCCCCCCCCCTTCTTTTTTTACACATTATTGTGAAAAGCGGTTTGAAAATGCAGTGTCAAGTGCTTTCTCTTTTCAAAGGCTTGAGGCACGTTACCCAACTGCTCCATGAGGTCAGCGAACGCAATTCCTCCTGGTTTGCAGCTGGAAATGGGGGGAAACTGCCTTTACTCAATCCCTGGCACCAGCCACAGGCAGAAAAGGAGCCCAGCAGGTTGGTGTGGCACCGTGGTGCCCTCACCCCGTGGCATTTCCCAACCTCATCCTTTTGAAGGGCTGCCAAGAAATTTGGGCTGGATGTCCGAGGGCCGTACCCGGCTCTGGGAAGGCCAGAGCTGGGAAAGTTTGTGTTTCCAGCCCCGTCAGCAGTGGGGTGTCAGAGCTGTCCCGGTAGCCGGGGCCGTTACTCACTCTGGGGCTGTTTCCATCCTTTAAGCGGCTCCAGATTTGAATTTGGCTCCAAAGGCTGGAACATGAAAGGCCTGGGTGACTCTGCCTTCAAACAGCCGAGCCCGGAGCAGCCCGGGCCATATGGATCCTATAGAGTGACCTGGAGCAGCACAGCGGGGTGAGGAGGGGAGGGCGGGAGGGGCTGTGCTACCCCCGGGCTGGACCCTCTCGCCCTTTGGCATCTTCAGCGGCTGCTGCTTTCCTTGGCTTCCTGGCTGCCACTTCCAGACTCACTGAAAGCCAAAGCTAGGCTTAAAGAAGTTTGAAAAACTAGAAGAAAGAAGTTGCTTGCTTGAAAGCTAAAGCTAGGTTTAAACAAATTTTTTAAAAAAAAAATTAAGAGAAGAAAGGTGCTCACTGAAAGCCAAAGGCTTAAAGAAATTCGAAAAAGTAGAAGGAAGGCGCTCACTGAAAGCCAAAGTCAGGCTTAAAGGAATTTAAAAATTAAAAGAAGAAGGGGGCTAAAAGCCTGGAGAAAGAGAAGGGGAGGGAAAGGGAGGAGAGGATGATGGTGCCTTTAACAGCGCGCGTTGTGCGCTCGCTAATGTGTGACTAACGCGGTGCGTTGCGCAGCGCCTGCCAAGCCGGGCTCCATCCCCAGCCCAAGGCTCCGGAGTCATCGGGTCCCCTCCCTGCTCCCACCCCGCGCCCGCCCGGGCGCCAGCCCCCACCCCGGCCTGCCCCCCCGCTCCCCGGGGCAATTTATTTACTCATCTGGAGGGCACAGCCCTGGCGGTCTCTTGACTCAGCAGTCCGGGGCTGATGGGAGCTGCGGGAGCAAATTCCAGGCAAGAAATAATCTCATGACTTGTCTCGGAAAAGATTGCTCCGAAAAGATCCCCTTACGGTCATGGAGCGCTCCGTGCCGGCCCCTCCTGACGAGGCTCCCGATTTCCCAACCTCGGGGAGCCGGGGCAGTCAGCCAGGGATCCCGGGGGACCCGCTGGACCTTGCTCCCTTGGAAAAAGAGGCATGGATTCGGAGCTGGTGCCTGTTGCGCCTGGGACACGGGGCATGGGGAGCTGGAACTGGTTTGCCAGGGCAGGGAGCCCAGAGCTTGGGGTTGTGTTTTATTTTCTCTGCTTTCCTGGGAGGGTTTAAACCCTTCCTTCATCCCTGGGCAATTTTGGTTCCTCCATCAGTGTTTTTTCCCAGGCACTGGCATTACCTCCAGCAGGGCTGGCACCCTGGATGACTTTCGAAGCATATTTATCCTTTTTTTTTTTGCCCGTTGGCTTTTTTTCATCCCACACGTCTCTCATCCTGGTCTTTTTTCCCCACCTCCTCTCCATCCAGAGCCACTGGAGTCCCATCCCCTTCTGAAGGCTCTTTGGGAGGTCTGGTCCTATGCCCAGTGCTTTCCCACGGGCACTGGAGATGGGGTGGGATTAGACCAAGCTGGGAATCAAGGATCTTTGGAAACCTGCATTTTTCTGGGAGGAAGGCTGGCTCTGTGGTCAGGCAGGGCTGCTGAGCTGACAGCTCCTGTGCTTCCTCCTTCTCAGCTGGGATCAAGGCTTGGGATCACACAGCTCCTGGGGCTGCGCCTGCAAGGACACGGCAGGGTGCTGGTCCAGCACAGCAGCCAGGCTGCCTTTGGAGAGGAAGATGCCTGGGGAGAGGAATCTTGGCTCCCTGAGGGATTCACCCCCTGAGCAGCAGGAGCTCCTGAGGGCAGCAGGACATCTCAAATGCCCAAACCACACATCCAAGCTCCTCCAAGCTCCTTAGGGTTGATGGAGGATTCCTGGAGTTCCTGGCAAGGGCTCCCAGATCCCGAGTCGCCCAATGACACCCCTCTGCCCCCTCCTCCATTTCAGCTCCTCCTAAACAGCCTCTTGGCCCGAGCAGCCGAATTCAATCAGCCCTTTCACCATCTGCTCCCAGCCACTTCTGCCGGGGAAGGCTCGGGGCCAGAGAGACTGTAATTCCTTAATAGCTTCCGGATGCTGCCGGGGTGGATATGAGGGCTGGGAGTGTCTCAGCCTCTCTCTCCCCAGCCGTCACCGAGCTTTCCAAGCTCAGGCTTCCCCTGGGCAGGTCCGAGCACCTCTGATTTATCCCTGCCTGCCCTTGGCTCTCCCAGCTGAGGCCAAGAGGTGACATAATCCCCATCCTGGCCAGCCCTTGGCTCTGGGTTGGGGATGATGCAGCTGATGGGGCAGCCCACTCTGTCTTTGGCCGCCTTCCCCAGCTCACTCCCACCTTCATCCTCCCAGGGATTTGTTTGGCCCAGTCTCTGTGCTGGTTCCTTCCCTGGTGGGAAGTTTCCTAGAAGTAGGAGCTGGAAAAGAAGACCTTCCCAGGGTCACTTAGGAATATGCTCTTATGCATGAGGATCCTGATCACCTGGACGTTGTGTGGGATGCCCTGGGATAGACAGGCTTAATCTTGGGGCTGTCCTGATATTCCTGGGAAAATCCCCTTGTTCTTTGCCTTTGTTTCTTGTCCACTTAAAAAATAATAATACCAGGAGAATTGTTCCTGGGAAGTTGTGAAATGAGGCTGGTTTGGCACTGGTGTTCCTGAGGCACTCGCTGCCATGGGCTGGAGAGCTTTGCTTCCCAGGTTTCTCCCAGCCCTCTTCCTGCCCTTCATCACTGGGGGAGCTGAGCAGCTTGGACAGGGGACAGGGAGTGAAACGGAGCCAGGCTGGCAGGCAGCAACCAGGGATGGCCTTGTCCCTGTTCCCTCCTGGTCCCAGGTGTGAAGCTGACCCTGGTGCTCCTCTCTGCAGTGATCCCTTGGCTTGCACAGCTTCCAGCCAGGAAAAGCCTCCTGTGCTGGCTGCTGGGATCATCTGCTGCTGTTCAGAGCCTGGCTGGGGGCTGGGGGTGGGAATGTGAGCAGGGTGTGAGCAGGACAGGAGTGGTGCCCATGGAGGTGTCATTTGGTGGCATCAGTGGAGTCCCAGCCCTGAGGGGTGCCCAGGGAACTGAGGACACAGGGCTGGCTCGGGCAGCAAAGCAGAGGGAGCAGGTCCCTGCCTTTGAGCATCTTTTCCCTCTCCTGTTCAGCTGGTTCTCTCTCCCTCCTGGGAGATGATGCTGTGCTGGGAGCAGCTTGTTTAGGGGAGGTGCCTGGAGTGTGCAGTGACTACTGTGAGCTGATTTAGGTTAGATTTTGGCTGCAGAGGGGATTTTGGGTGTCTTTGGGTGGCCTGGTGAGGGGGGAGGGACACCCTCAGAGAGGGTCAAGGCACTTGCAGGTCTTCAGGGGAGTAAATCCAGTGATGCAAAGAAGTCAATCCATACTTAGTGCAGGGGAATTGGAGGTATGTGGATCATTACCTGCCAGCTCTTGGCAGCTGCTGGCAGAGGTGACTGTTTGCTCTAAAGAGGTATAAATAATTCTGTTGATTAAAATTATTGATTATCCCTGGTCTAATATTATTTAGTCAGAGCAAACAGTGCTAAGATTTACCATCTGCTCTCTGACCTCCCAACCCTGCTCTGTTTGCAAAAGGCCTGTGCAATTATTTGTTTGATTTCAAAGCTAAATACCCTAAAATCTTCTCTCCTGCTTTAGAAACTGCAACGGGACAGCTCGGGGTGATAAGGGAGGGTGGTCCTGAAGTCCTTGTGTGCGGTGGCAGGTCCCTGGGCAGAACGGGGTGAGGGACATGAGGACCTGATGCTCACCAGGTGAGGACAAGGTGAAGCTCTTGGGCTCCTCCTCCTTCTCTGCACACACTCATGGAGTGCTGCCTGTGCTTCCCGGGCAGAGCCAGAACACTCCCTGATAAGTGGAACAGAAAGATGCTATCAGAGGCTGATACCGGAGTAAGGGCTTTCTCCGGGCAAGGCAGCAGCTCCCTCTGCAATCCCCATGGCGTGTGATGCGCTGCAACTTGCACCTCCCGTTGAGCAATCGCCGGAGTTTGTTGCTGTGCAATGTCTGGCTGGCATTGCCCTGCGGGGAAGGGGCGGCCGGGAGGGCTGCGGGGGTGGCACGGGCAGGAATCTGCAGCTGCCGAGCTGTGCGGGGGTTTGCCCGGTGCCCCCCCGGGCAGTGTGTGCTGGGAGGTGACCCAGGGCTGCCCAGCCTCCCTTCCTCGTCATCCCCTCTGCATCGCTGGCTTCGCACTCTGCGTCATACGGAGAAGCTTGAGGAGTGCTGAAGGAATATCCCTTTTTGTTGTGGGGACACGGGCAGGTCCAGCCCTTCCAGCTATAACAAACATTCCTGGTGCGTGAATGGGAGAGCTGGGGAGTGGAGGAGAGTGGCTTTGATGTGGATGGAGATATTCCAGGGGCTGAACATCATCCCAGCTCCAGGGCACCTCAGACTGTCCTGCCATGTGGGCACCTCGTGTCCAGTGTGACGTGGCATTGTCTCAGCCTGGGGGCAAGGGCTGAGGTCAGGACACAGAGAGATCAGTCTAGGCAGGAAAATCAAGTGAAGGTTGGGGAATTCCTTGGGACAGACAGATTGGAGGTGTTTGGCTGAGTATCTGAATGTTTAATCCCTTCCCAAGGCAAGGATAATTGAGGCTCCTTTTTAGGACCAGTGTGTTCCCAGCAGCAGGGCCATCTGAGGAGTCCATCCACATCACAAGCATGTCATGGTCATGGGCACCACAAATAACTGGGGCATGGAGTCATTTCACAGGACTGTGGGACAAGGCCATCCTGAGCTCTGAGGTCACATGGAGCTCTTTACAAAATGTGTTGGCACAGCGTGTCCCTCAGGTGCGCTTGAGCCAACTTGGAGAGGTTGGGATCTTTTTCTGGGATGATGAAAGAGCTCAGCATGAGTGAAGGTTCCTTGGCCCATATCCCTGCTGCGAGGGGACAGCCCTGCCAAGAGATCTCAGCCTTCCCTTTTCACACTTCCGATCCTGACAGCATCTTCCTGCACAATGTTCTGCCAACTGTCCTCAACCTGGCCTTGCAAAATCCCTGCTCTCCCTTGCTGGGAGACTGTTGGCAGCTCCAGCCTGGAGCAAGCAGCTGGAGGTGTTGGAGCTGAACCCCCTTTGTGTCTGTCTGTATCCCTGGATGATGACAAGGCAGATTGAAACCTGGAGGAGAGAGTGAGGGTTTATTTGGATGGAGAAATGCTCCATCTGAAGAGCTTGGCGTGGTTACGGTAGTTCATTGGTAGCATCCCATGTGCTTCTGCAGCCCAGGCAAAATCTGTGTCAGGGTACTGGGATGCATCCTTCCCTTTGGATAAATCCTCCAGTCCCATCCCTTCTTCATTGAAGATGCCAGAAATGGCATCATCAGCCAGAGCTTTTTGGTGAGAACAGCAGGATTCCTGTTTTTAACGTGGCTGGAAAGAACTGTGAGCTCCTGCAGGTGGATGTGGATGACCCGGCCCACTGTGTCCTCCATGGAGTGCTGGAACCCACCCTGGCATTGCCTTGGGAAAGCTCAGGCCGTGCTCCTGTGGCTGTGGAAGCCTCCAGGATGGTGAAGCCTTGGGGGGTCCAAGCCCAGCCCAAGGAGAGGAGAGTTTCAAGAGGCTTCTGGGGGCAGACTGAGCCCTGGGAATGCCTCAGGCACCGTGCCAAGGGCAATAAATATTTGCTTGTTTGTTCGGTGGCATTGCCGGGTTTGGAAGGGCTTTTTCCCTTTTTTCTTTCATTGCTGCTGAGCAATTTGAGCTCTGGGGGGTGTGAGGAGCTGGGTGGTTCTCAGAGGAGCATCTCCCAGAGGTGGAGCAGCTGCCACGGGCATGAACTGGGCTGGGTGTTTACACTTGACCTCCTTTCAGTGGGGCTGGGTGTCCATTACAGGCTTTGCTGAGCCCACCCCGAGCTCGTGTGTGCCTGTGCCCGGGGATTAGAGCTCTTTAGCAGGGATTAGGGCAATTATCCCAGGGGAAGCATGTCTCACAGGTTTGCACCAGGCTGGGAGTGTCCTCCCAGCCCTGCTGAGGAATGATCCGAGGCAAACAAGCCTGAAAGGGAGATGCTAATCCTGCCTCCAGAGGGGATGCCCCTCGTGTGATGTTCCACTGGGGGAGCAGGAGGGTGGAGAAGAGGCTTTGACTCCCGGGCAGGAGAGGTTTGTGCAGGTGGAGTTTGTTCCTGCTGGCTGCAGCCTCCTGGTCTGGCTGTCTCCAATCTGGGGTTCAACCTCTGCAGGGGTTTAATTAAGCCTGGACTCTTCCATCAGGCTGGAGGGTTTGGGAAAGGCTTGTGGAAGTTTTTGGTTGTGATGTTGTTAAATCTAAAGTGACTTCAGAAGCTGTTTGGACCTGATTCAAGAGTGTTTATCA
The DNA here is from genome assembly GCA_035583155.1 of Acropternis orthonyx. NCBI lineage: Eukaryota > Metazoa > Chordata > Aves > Passeriformes > Rhinocryptidae > Acropternis > Acropternis orthonyx. The sequence goes on from JAWWEU010000068.1 coordinate 846,764, forward strand.
ATGTGGGAGGGTCTTGAGATGAGCTAATAATTGTGCTGGGCCTAAACCACCTTGTAGCACCTCATTTTAGAATATAAAGCAATCCTAGAATGCTTTGGCTTGGAAGGAACCTTAAAGCTCATCTTGTTCCATGGTCAGGGACATCTTCCACTAGCCCAGGTTGCTCCCAGCCCTGTCCAACCTGGCCTTGAACACTTCCAGGGATGGGGCAGCCACAGCTTCTCTGGGCAACACTGCTGAAATTTCTCTTGATGAAAGATCTTTTTGCCAAAAGTTTCACATTGTTCTGACGAGCACTTTCAAACCATGGCCACGTCCCCCAACCTCAGAGGTGGCCACAGCTCCCTGGTCCTTGCTTTTATCCATCTGTGCTCTTTCCAGGGGCTGAAAAGGAAGGGAAGCCCTGCTTTGAGCTGCTGCAGGAAGGTGTCCCTGCTGCTGAGCTGGAGAATGTTCCTGTAATTGCAGGGAGCGTTGACTCAGGTGCTGTGGTTTTGCTCTGCGCCATCTCTGGCACTTCATTCCCTCGTCTCTCCCACAAAAGCTGGGCAGGATGGAGCGAGGTGACCACCAGGCTGTTCCTTGCGAGCTCCTGGGACTCTTAGGGATGCTGCTTTCCCAGGATTGCTGTCCAACACCCACGTTGGAAAGCTGGGAGAGAGAGAGGGAGGAGGAGAAGGAGCCTGAGTGACTTTGACAGTGTTGGGCTGGTGGCTGCAGCATCCTTCACCTGCCAGTGCCGCTGCCTGGATCCTCAGCAGCTGCAAGACACCCCGAGCCAAAACCAGCCCTCCCTCCCCCTTGGGGTGCTGTGAGTCCAGTTTTCCCCATGGACATGTCTCCCCCAAACCCCCACCTTGCACCCAAGCCAGGTGTTTCCATTTCACTCTTGCACCCAAAGCCTGAGGGCGAGCGGAGCATCCTGACACCTCAGCTGAACCTCCCTCACTCCCTCCATGTGCTGAGAGTGCGAACTTGGGAAGAAATCTGCATTTAGGGATATGCACTTTCGGTAGGGGAAGAGCTGGCCCCCATGACACACCACATCTCCATAAGAAAGCTGCTGAAGGCCGGAAAAAAGCCGACTTTGTTGGGCTTTCTGCAGCTCTAAGCACTGTGGGCTTTCGGTTTCCTCTCTTGTTTTTCTCTTGAAGCCCAGCTTTCATCTCAGAGTATTTATTTTTCACTGCTTGAAGGAGAGAAAAAAACCCTTATTTTTCTTCTTCTTTTTTTTTGCTTTTTTTGTTTGCAAAGAAATATATTTATTTTAAATTAAAATAGCAAATGTCTGTGCCTTTTATGCAGAGGGAAGCAGGGCCGGTCTCTGGCGAGTTGCTGCAGGAAAGGGAACCAAATCTCCCCTTCTCCTCCCATGCCATCCCATCCCCACATTCCCAGCAAACACCTCTCCCCATTCTCACCTCTGCTCCTCATCTAGCCCTGCTTCCCAGATTTCCTTGAGGTCCCTTTTTTCCCAGCTTTCTGTCCCACTTTCCCTTTTCCCCCCCGTCGAATTTCACTGCCCTTTTGGTCCGAGGAGCCCTAATTGGAACAGGCCGGCTCCTCTCCTGCTTCCTGCGTGGGAGTGAGAGGCAACGCTTGTGAAAACAGTTCAAAAGTGCACACAAATTTTTCCCTAATCCTGCCTAAATAACAGGGGGCTCAGCCTGGGTTACTTGCCCGGGTGTCCCCGCTCCAAGGGCAGGCGGCACCTGGGAAAGGCGAAGCTGCCCGAGGGGGCTGGAGGTGCCTGGTGGTGCTGGAAAGCTGAGCTGGGGCCGTGGTGCCCCCGCGGTGCCCCCGCAGCGCCCGGGTGCCCTGTCGGGGAGCGTGAGAAGGGTCTGGGCTCCCACCCCCTCCTCTCCACAGCCCCCTCTGATCCTGAGAAAGGTTTCTCGGCTGCTGAACCCTCCCAGCTGGGGGATGTTGGGAAGTTTGTGCTTCAGCTTCCCCCAGCCCTGGCTCTGCCCTGGTTTGGATCCTCAGGGTGGGATAGGGGAGGCTCAGCATGGACAGTGTCAGGCTTGGGGTGGGCTGGGCGGGGTGGGGGGTCCTGGGTTTGGTGGTCACAGGCTCAGTGTGGGCTCGTGGGAAGAGGGTGGGAGAGCAAACCCATGCTGGTCCTTGCAGAGCCTCTGGGAAACTCTTCCTGCTCCACCGTGGTTGTCCAACGGTGGGAGGATATCCTGGAGTGTGGACAGCTCCAGGTGGGCTCAGAGAGGATCTCAGCCGGCACAGGGGCCAAGGACTGAGGTGTTTGGAGGGAGATGGGCATGAATTCCTGGAACCCTTGGCTGCACAGACTCAAGGGATGATTTTTCTTGATTCTCATGTCAGATGATCTTGTTTGAAACCAACACACATCTTCTCTTAAACTTAGTCATGGAATCATAGAATGATTCGGGTTGGAAAGGACCTTAGAGACTGTTTTGTCCCACCCCGTGCCATGGGCAGGGACACCTTCCACTAGCCCAGGTTGCTCCAAGCCCTGTCCAACTTTGCCTTGGATACTTCCAGAGATGGGGCAACCACAGCTCCTCTGGGTCTCCCCACCCTCACAGGGAAGAATTCCTTCCTAAAATCTGGTCTAAATCTACCCTGTTTCATTTTAAAGCCATTATTCCCTCTTGTATGTCCAGCTGAGAAGGCTGAAACCCCCACGTTATGATGATGCTCCAGGCCTGGGAAGGGAGGCTGAGGACACTGGGCATGTTGGATTCCTGCCCCTGCTGTCCATCCCTCAGAGCAGGGGCAGGCAGTGGCTGCAGGGTCAGGTGGCTCCACTCTGACCCTCTGTGCACCCATTTACACACAGCACACCAGGCAAGGACACGCTGGGGCTTGGATGGAAAAAAAAGTGAGTGGCCGAGGGGAGCTTTGAGGAGTCACTGACCCCGAGTGGGAACTCGGGTGAAGAATTCCTCTGCTCCCATCCCTCTGCTCCGAGCATCTTTTTTTCCCCCTTCCCTGCCATTTATTTCCTTGTGCAATCACATGCGAGTGCTTTGGCGTGCAGAGGAGCTTCTTGCATTTTAAGGTCAAAATCCCTAAAGTTTGTAAATCCCAGGCCTTTACAAAGATCAGATGTGTGGAAATAGTTTATCCATGAGCAGCCTGGGGAGAGCAGAGTGGGAATTTGCCTGGGGGATGAACTCGGGTTTTCTCTCAGGCTCCGTGTCACACATGGGGTGGGGGGTCAGGGCACATCCCCCTCAGCACAGAACCCATCTAGGGCTGCAGAGGTGGTGTCAGGGTTGCCATTATCCATTTGTCTTTCCCAAGTCCCATCCCCAGGGGTGTCAGGGAGCTGGAGGGCTCTGGTTTGATGAAGCCACCGAGCCCCCATATCCCTCTTTTCCTTGGGAAGCTACAGCCGGATGAATAGTTGTCCCTCTCTGCCTCCCTCGTGCAAGGCAAATTACTTCTCTCTGCTCTACAGATGCTGGAGCTGCTGGTGACATAATTTTCCAGGGTGACTGCAACTCCTGGTAGTGCTTAAAAATCAAACCATGACACCCTGCCTGGTCTTCCAGGAGGAAAATCAAACGTGGTTCCCTGTCGGGGCAGCGGTGCAGGAGGAGGACGTGGCATCCAGGCAGCCAAGTGCACGTGGCAGCCGTGGCAGGGAGGCTTTGATGGGCCTTGTTGACACCATCCATGGTCCTCTGGCCTTGCTTTGTGGATTAAAGCCCTGAAATCGCTAAGCCGAGCTTAGGTGGAACAGCTGGGTTTGGGGCTGTGTCCCGTGTGCGCGTGTGCTGTGTGGGCAGCAGGAGGTACACAGAGGGAGATGTTTTATTTGTGCAAGATTTGATTAAAATCTTGGAAACGGGTTTCAGATGGCAGTGAAAGCTGAAACCCTGCGAGCTGAGCAGGGATTGTTGCTTTTGTTCCCGAAATTCTGCTCAGCTCTGACCTTTAGGCATCCCAGCCTGGAGGGGAAGGGCTGGAGGACATCACCAGGGCTGGAGTTCCATGGGAAGGAACTTCCCTGCACCCAGAAAAGCTCTGAGAGACACAGAATTATAACTGAGTTGGGAGGGACCCACAGGGATCATCCACTCCAACTCCTAGCCCTGCACAGGACATCCCAACTTAGATCAGGCAGAGCTGGGTGAAGCTCGTCATGCTCCTCAGACACTCAGGGGTTGACAAAGAAAATGATATTTAAATAAATTCAGTATCACAAAACCAGCAGAGACAGAATTTAGATTAAAAACTGTCTGTCCCCCGTGTCTCTCTTGGTTCACAAAGCCAAGCCTTGTCCACAAAACCTCTGCAGAGCTTTACACCCAACTTAGTTTCCCCTGTGGGAGTTTTACAGGGACCCTGCTGGCCAAGCCAAGGCTTCTGGGAGCTGCTCTGTGGGGCTGGTTTGTCCTCTTGAAGAAATTTTAACAATTAGCTGCCATCTGAGGGTTAAAAAACAGATAATGTTTCAATCCTAAATCTGCCGAGTGCAACACGTTTTGAAGGAGAAGCCTTGAAATGCACGTTTGGGTTGATTTTGGTGTTTAAACAGAAACCCTCCTCTGGCATGGTTTTTTTTTTTCATTTGAAAACAAGAGTGTTTGCTTCTCCATGACCTCTCCCTGGGAGTCGCTTTTAAGTCTCCCCTGTTTTGACATGTTGTTTGTGCAGAGCTCAGCGTTCACCTTCCCAAAGCAAAACCTTATCCCCCCAGCTACCGAAAAATTGATCTGCTGGGCATGTGAAAACCCAACCCTGCAGATCCTGGAGGAGAAAACAAGGAGGATCAGGGCTGGATGTTTGCTATTGCAATGATAAACCCACAGTTTTTCACCCTGCCTTGCTGCCCTTGGTGTCCTGCCTAAGGAGGTCACCTCCACACAGGTTTTCACGAGCGTAAAAATTGGGGTTAGGAACGTTTTCTCAGCCTGACTGTGACTCATCTTCCCATGGCAGGAGCTGCCGTTTAACCAGGCACAGGGGGAGGATTCCTGGGTGGTCCCTGAAACCACAGAAAGCAAAGCATTAAAATGTAACATGAGGATGAAGGGAAAGGGGCACTGAACCACTTTCTCCCAGTGTTATCTCGAGGCAGCAGATGGGGAACAGAGATAACAAGGGTGGCTGCTCATTTTTCCGTGCCCTCTCCAGCCAAATCCAGTAAATAATGAAGTGTAATTTGCCAAATAGCCCTGACTGTGGGATTTGCTTTCCAAGGTCCCGATCCTGCCACTGTGGCAGCAATCCTGGATTTATGTGGGGAGGAATCGCGTCCCCAGAGACTCCGGGTCGGGAATTTTGCTGGTCCTGCCTGAGCAAAGAGTCTGCAAATCATTCCTTGAGTGCCCTGATGGCTGATGTGGGAGGGGGGTGGATAGAAGGGGAGATTTCAGTGTGGCTTTGAGTTGGGGCTGAGGTGGAAGGGGGCAAAGTTGCTGTGTTTGGCTTGGCGGTGGAATTGCACTCAGTGCATCCAGAGGATGATTTGGGAGTGCTTTGCATCACGGTCACGCTCACCCTGTGCCACAGAGCTGCATGGGGATGATTATCCATGGAATCACTGAGTCCCTTGGGTTGGAAAAGCCCCCCAAGATCACCCAGTCCAGCCATTCCCCCAGCACTGCCATCCCACCACTAACCCACCTCCCCAAGTGCCACATCCACACATTTTTTGGACACTTCCCAGGATGGTGATTCCACCACTGCCCTGGCAATTCTATTGACCCAATCCTGAGACTCCCACTTGGGAAAAAAAACCCCAACACTGTGTGGTTTGCCCTTTAAATGATGCCTGGGAGTTTGGCTGTGGGGGATGGGAGTGGAGCAGGATCCCCACACTGGGAAGCAGCTCTGCTGCACTGGGCTGCTCATGCCCAGGGGCTGCAGCACTGTTTCCATCCCTGAATCCAGGTTTTATCAGGGATTCACTCAACACTGCCTGAAACGAGCACTCACCAGCACTTTGAATATTAAATCAGAGCTCTGAAATGAACTTAGAGCCATGGAAATCTGCAGTGGCATTCCCACAAAACAGAGAATTATTTGATTTTTCATGTCTGCATCCAGAGATTCCTGAAAACACCAAAGAGTTCGCCCATGTTGTCATTTTTCCACTGAGTTTTCATGGAAAAATTTCCACTAGGCTGCACTACTAAACCAACCTAAGGTGGAAGATTTCCATATGAGGCCGATAAAGTTCAGTTTTTGGGATGGTGGTTGTACAAGGCTTTCCTTTTCCATCAAAGAAGTTTTTCAGGAACACTCAAAATGTAGGAAAAAGAGCCAAACCTTTATTCTGACTTTTTTCTCAAATAGTTACTTTTGCCTATGAAACTCTGGCTACAAATATCCGCCTCCTTCCAAATAAATTAGGAAAAGGCATAAAACAATGGGAAGGACGAGGTTTGCTTGTCATCAGGACTTGCTCCAGGCTGGCTCTTGGCTGGGCCCTGCTCTCCCGTGGGATGGCTGCGCGTCCTTCGTGACTCACCCGGATCCGTCACCACGGACTGTGCATGATGTCACTCTGGGTTAATGTGGGATTTTCCAGCTCTTTGTTTTCCCTCCCTCCTCAAATGGGTTTTCTGCCGGTTCTCCATCCTGCCTTAGCCTGCTGTCAGCTCCTTTTTTCACGGAATCATGGAATCCCGGAATGGGTTGGGTGGGAAGGGACCTTAAAATTCAACTCATTCCAACCCCCCTGCCATGGGCAGGGACACCTTCCACTAGCCCAGGTTGCTCCAAGCCCCGTCCAACCTGACCTTGGACACTTCCAGGGATGGAGCAACCACAGCTTCTCTGCCCAACCTGTGCCAGGGCCTGCCCACCCTCACAGGGAAAAAATTTCTGGGCTAAAGATTTTTCTAGGAGTCTAATTTTCTCCTTAATTTTCTCTGGACAGGGACATTGGAATGGTAATTCAGGGATGCTTTTCTCTCTCTCTCTTCTTGCTCACCTTCATGTGGGATTCTTTGCCTTCCTTGCCTGGAGCTGCTAAGTCATCTCCCAGTCTCCAGAGCTCCAGACACACCTGGTTGATGTCTGGAAAGGCCTTTGGTATCAATGTCCAATTCCAGTGGTGTGGGGACACCCCATGCACCATGTCACCCGGCCAGCAGGACTCCTGTCACCTTCCTCAGTGCTGTGTCCTCATGGCCATGTTTCTCTCCCACTTCTTCCAGATATGGAATGTGCAGATGTGCCTTTATTAACTCCCAGCAGTAAGGAAATGATGTCTCAGGCACTGAAAGCCACGTTCAGCGGCTTCGCCAAGGAGCAGCAGCGGCTGGGAATTCCCAAAGGTAAGATATGGCTTTCCCAGAGTGGGATTGTGTCCTCCTGCCAGGCTTCCCAGAATTCTCCACATCTTCCATCTCCTTTGTTGGTTCTCTCCAGGTGGTATTGCCTTGTTTCTCAGCAGCTTTAGCTGGAAAAATGTGGATAAGTCACCTCTGTTACAGGGAGAAGCAGCAGGGAGTAAAACTAGAGGGTGATGACAGGGAGAAACCAAGAAAAGTGGAGAAATGGGTTGGAGAAGGGAGTCAGAGAACTGCTGGGAATATTAAAAGTGCCAGACAAACCCCAAGTTCATTCCTTGTCTGAAATATGTCTGAAGTGGGGCTGGTGCAAACTGGGCCTGGTGTTCCCTCACCACCCTGGTGCCAGTGGGCTGCCAGTCTCCATGGGTGGGGCTGTGCTGGTGCAGGGCTGCGTGTGCCCTGTTTTCCTGGGAAAATTGCTCGGCATTGCTCACTAATGGACCCCTCCCCACGCAGATCCCCAGCAGTGGACGGAGACGCACGTGCGGGACTGGGTGATGTGGGCAGTGAACGAGTTCAGCCTGAAGGAGGTGGATTTCCAGAAGTTTTGCATGAATGGAGCTGCCCTCTGTGCCCTGGGCAAGGAATGCTTCCTGGAACTAGCCCCTGACTTTGTGGGAGATATCCTTTGGGAACATCTGGAGATCTTGCAGAAAGGTGAGTCCTGGAGTCTCCAGGGGGGATGATTCACGCTGTCCTGGCCAGCCTGATTTTGGGGCTTTCCAAAGACCAATGAGGTGTTCACCTTGGGCTTAAATTCCAGGAAAAACATCTTTCAAAGCCCAGCTTTCCAGTAGGAATTCCAAATGGGTATCCCAACCAGTAATGGGCAGTGCAAATCCTGGCACTGCTTTAAGAGGCAGAGTGTTTGTGCAGAATGCTTGGCAGGAACCCACCGTGGGCAGGGACACTCTGCCTGCCTGGAATCCACAGTGGGATTTTCCAGAGCATTTTACCTCAGCTTGTTCAGCTCCCCTTGTGAACTTTAGTACTTCCTCCAGGAGAACTGGGCACGGCAACACTCATTTCCCAGTGGTGATTGGAAGCTGCTTTGCTTTGTTTCATGTCCCAGAAAAGGTGTTTCACATCCCAAAACTG
>JAWWEU010000068.1:855250-874792 GCA_035583155.1 Acropternis orthonyx
CTCATTTCCCAGTGGTGATTGGAAGCTGCTTTGCTTTGTTTCATGTCCCAGAAAAGGTGTTTCACATCCCAAAACTGGCATTTTAGGGAGGAGAAGTCATCTCTGCCCATCCTTGCATGGCAGCATCCAAGGCCGTTCATTGTTATTGATTGGGGGGACACACATTGATTTTAGGTGTTGATTTTCAGGGGGATTGTTTCCAAAGAGCAGGAGAGCTGAACACCTTTCCCTGGGCCACGAGCAGGAGGAGCAGCACACCTGGGCTCCTTTTGCAGCTCCTTTTTGTGCAGAGCTATTTGCTTTCCTGGAATATCCCTTGTGCTGTCCTACTGACCCTGGTGGCAGGAAGGGGAGGGGGAGCACAATTATTCCTTCCAGGAAACCATTGACAAATAGATGTTAATTGCCAATTACTAATTTTACTGCTACCTGTGGTTTGCAAAAGGTAAACACGGCTCTTCCCGGGCTCTGGGGAGGACAGGCTGTTTTTCAGCTCTTCCACTCTATATCTGGGCTGTTCTTCTTGTTTTGCATGGTTTTTATTGAGTGCTTGTATCAACAGCAGGCACTTTAACCAAACAGAGCAAAATGTTGTGGTCAGCCCCATTTCTCCTTGCTATGAGCCATTCCTTGGAGCTTTCCACAACCCTTCTTCACTGGTGTCGTCCCTGGCTGTGGCAGAAGGGTGAAACTGGATGGTCTTTAAGCTCCTTTCCCACCAAAACCGTTCAATGATTCTGTAATTCTGTGTATTTTTTGGGCTGTAACTCACTGGAGAGGGGTGTGATGTGCTTCATGGATTGGCTGAGGCATCAGAACCGAGTGTGCAGCTCCTTCCTGCATATTCCCCACATGTGGAAATGAACTTGGTGCTGTAATTTCACAGGAAAGTAGGAATCATTTCCATATAGCACTGGCACACACACAGGGGTGTTCAGACACTGCAGTGTCGAGGATGCAAAAGGTCTGGGATAGACAGGAGCTTTTACAAAGCAGCTGGAAATCCCTGTGCCTGCTGCAACTCTTCTTCCAAAAGGATGGCAAAGGATAAAGCTGAATTCCTGTGTCTCCACACTGTTGGAGTAGCCCTGGGAACCAAGAAATCTCCGTTGTGTGTTTGGCTTTGCTGGTGACTTTGTCACCCTTGCACAAGCTGAGCAGCCCCTCTGGTGGGTTCTCAACACATTTCCCAGCAGGGCAATATCTGTGAACTGTTTGGGGGGTAACTGAGAACTTCTAAGAAATAACCAGCCTCAGCCCAAGCACTGGTTTCTGTTCCCTGTAGGTCATGGGGCTCGTGGCAGTGGTAGCACATCTCCAACCCTGACAAGGTCTGCGTTCTGCTGGCGGTGGACAAACAGACTGTGCAAAGTTGTCCCTGCCACATCTCTCCCCACCCGGGAGGACTTGAGGGGGGGTCTCCACTTTGCACCTTGGGATGGGATGTGTGGGGGATGTGTGGACAGATCAAGGTGTCTCCAGGCTCAGCCACGGGTCCAGCTAGTCTCCCCATCCTCCCCAGCCACCCACCATCCTCCCTTGGGGGTGTTGCTGCTGGGAGTGGTGGTTAACCCCAAACTGTTTGGCTTCACCTGTCCCAGCCCCAGGGTCATGCTGGGCCAGGCTGTGGCCTCGCTGTCCCCTGAGCTGACCTCCCCTGTGAGCTCCAGTGACTCATGTCCCACAGGCTGCTCAGGGTTATAAAAAGGCAGCACATAGGTGACTTTTCCCTGCATGGATTTGAGTATTTTCAGGCCTATTTCCCCAAATTTCTTCCTAAAATAACCCCCCCAGTTACCAGCAGCCAGCGGTGCCCTCCGCTTGACTGTAAGGTTGCTCTCCTGCTCTGTGGTCACCCACCCTGCCCCTTGGCAGCCACCGTGGGGGAGAGGAAGAGAGCTCTCCTCATTAGTTCTCTCTGTTTGCACAAACCCTCCTTTTGTTAGGGAATATTTTCCACCCTGCAATCCCCAGGAGAGAGGGCCAAAATTAGGCTCCTCGCGAGCGACCGTGCATTATCTTCGCTTGGCTCCTCTTGATCCTCAGCAGACATAAACACAACCCAGAGATGGCTGGGGTGGGGGTTTATTTTCGTTGCCCTCTGCAAAGGGAAGAAAATCTCCCATGCCAGGATCTGTGCCCACAATGCCATGTTGGAATGAGAAAGGTGTGAATGGAAAAAGTGGTCAGGATGGGAGCAGCTTTTGTGTGGGAAAGCAAATCCAGCGCCAAGCCCAGGAGCACCAAAGTGCTTGGAAAAAGCAACAGGGAGCAGAGAATGTGTGCTTTGATGTTCTCTTTCCCAGTGAATTTGGCCTATAGAGAGGCTAAACTTTGGCATTCTGCCCATATATACACGGTGCAGTCTGGGTCAGGAGTCGGGTCATGGACAGTGGGACGGAGCATTTTTGGACATGGAATGTTCTCCCTGCATCAGGTGCTGCATAGGCTGGGAATTAGCATTAATGAGGGGTTAGAGGAGCTGGGTTTGGTTTGTGTTACCCACCCCCTTACACACACCTACTGCTGGTCTAAAAATAGGGGTTTTCAGGAAAACAACTGTCCTTGTATGGTGAGGTTTTTCGGGAGCTCGCACATGGAAGCGTGATCAGCAACCCTCAGGAGGATGGAAGAGGACAAAGACCAAGGCAAGCAAGGAAATGATGCAACTGGTGTTTCAGAACCACCTGCAGCCTCTGACTGAGAAAGTCATTGCAGTTGAGTTGGGTTGGGTTGGTGTAAATTTGGCCACACCTGCAGCAAGAATTCCCAAAGACCATCACGTTTTATGGGATTTCAACCCTGGCTTAATTTTTGTTCCTTCAAACAGCCCAGTTTAACCCAGAGAGGAGGATTTTAGGAAGTTCAGACCTCCCTGTGTTGCATAAAGTCTTGCAAAGCACAAAGTGTGACATTTCCTTCCTTTCCTCTTTGCAGAAGACGTAAAACCATACCCAGCAAACGGAGTGAATGCGACATATCCCGAATCCCGCTACACCTCAGACTACTTCGTTAGTAAGTCTCAATTATCCGTGTCATTCCAGTGTTTCCAGGCACAGAAATGCCTCCTGGTAGAGATTTGTCTGCATCACATGAGGACTCTGCAAACTCATGCTGGGTTTGGGGGTTTATTTCGAAGCCATCTGTATTTTTGGGGGCTGCTTTGGGTGCCATAATCTGGTTTTGCAGGTGGTATTTGTTTGAAGCTGTAACTCAGCAGACCTTGAAAGAAACCTCAGCACTCCTGAGTACTTGGAATTTTGAAAAATTTACCAAAAAAGGGAGGGAATGGGGAAAGAAGGCTTAATTCTGGGTTGCTAGGAAGGAACCTAGCAAGGAAAGAGATGAGTCCTCAGTCCTGCACCTCCCATTGCCATTGGTTTGGAGATGTTCTTTAAGCACGTTTGAAATCTGGGAGGTATTTCATGAAGCAGAAAAAAAACCCCAAGTGACCCAAAGAGGAGAGATTTAAATGAGGTGTTAGGGGGAAATTCCTTCCTCAGAGGGTGCGGACAGGTTGCCCAGAGAAGCTGTGGCTGCCCTATGCCTGGAAGTGCCCAGGGTTGGATGGAGCTTGGAGCAACCTGAGCCAGTGGAATATGTCCCTGTCCATGGCAGGGGGTAGAACAAAATGTTCTTTTAAATTCCCTTTCCATACAAAACACTCTGGGATTCCACGATTCCGTGATTCCATGATTCAGTGAATTGGGATTCCAGGCTCTGGCCAGTGAGGAGAGGTGACTATGGAAATGACTCACCTATTACAGTCATCAATGAAACATTGATGTCTCCATTGTGAGCTTCCATCCTTCGTGATTTTCCAGGTCTTTCCCTCTAGCAGCTCTTCCGAGAGCAGTTTGGTGCCATGCTCTTTGCTGATGGTTGAGAATGTCTTATCTTTTAAGACACCTTCTCTGTAGCTTTTAGAAACCTTCCCCAAAACTAGTGCCCAGTTGTGCCAGATGTTTTATGTGCAAGGCCCCTGTGGGTGGGGAGGCTGCAGAGGGAGTGAGCGATGCTCCGGTTTTGTGGAGCTGTTTGGTTTTTGATGATCCTGTTCTCCCACCAGGTTATGGCATTGAGCATGCCCAGTGTGTGCCTCCCTCCGAGTTCTCCGAGCCCAGCTTCATCACAGAGTCCTACCAGACCCTCCACCCCATCAGCTCAGAGGAGCTGCTGTCCCTCAAGTACGAGAGCGACTACCCCTCGGTGATCCTGCGGGACCCGGTGCCCACGGAACCCCTGCAGACAGACTACTTCACCATCAAGCAAGAGGTGGTGACCCCAGACAACATGTGCATGGGGCGTGCCAGCCGAGGTAAAGCTGGGCTTACACCCAGGGATTTTGCTTGGCTTCCTCCTGCCCACCCTGTGCCAACACCAGGGCTGCCTTCCCGTGTGTGCCAGGGCTCACCGGAGAGCCACTTCCCAGCCTGTGTGTCTTCTGGGCTTGGATTCCCTGGTGGCTTTGAGCCCTCACTGGGAAAACTTCAAGAAGGTCTTTCTTTTCTCTCCTTGCACTGCCTGTTTTTACAACACCGGCAAAAATGTAGTGTTTCTGGCGCTGGGCTTTCATGTCCAACTCGAGTGAAATTGAAATGAGCTTGAAGGTTTTTAGGGAGGACAAACTGCTGTGTGGGTGTATAAATCCCAGTTTTTAGGAGACCAGGCAAAAAAAAAAAACCTAAAAATTCTTCACAAGTTCTCCTCAGGAATTACTGGCCATGGCTCTGAAGGGTTTTAGACTCTATGATCCAAAGTCTTTATCGCCATGGATATTCTGCTGAATGCAAGCCCTGGGCTTTGTCAGGAGGTGCAGATGTACAGAGGCTGAGTCAGACCCCCTGACTGCTCCTGATGCAGCTCGGCACCTCCAAAGGGTTAGAGGTACATGGTTCCTGCTTGAGGTGATGGCATTTAAACACCTAAACACTTTGGAGCCCAAATACCTTCCCAATTAATGTTATTCAATTCAAAACACATGGGGCCCACATGTCTGAGTGCTTTGTAGCCACATCACTCGGTGCAGGGCTGAGGATCTGCCTCCCAGTCTCTATTCCAGATTTAATCCACAGAGCTCCAGTTACTGGCAAAGGGGCATCATTATCTCCCGATTCCAGGGAGGCAACCTGAGGCGCAGGGAAGGGATCTGACCTGCCATCGCCCCCTGAGCAGAATCCAGGTGTTCCCAGGCCTAGAATTCCTTGTGGTGACGTGTCGCTGTGAGCCAGGTTTGATGCTGAGCGTTTAAACCCATTCATCCAGCTCTGAGAGCCGAGGATGTGCCACCTCCCCGGGAAAGCCAGAGCCCTTTGCAGCTCTGCATTTCACATTCCTGGCTCACGGCAGCTCTTTTTAAGCTTCTTGTTCTTTTTCCAAGCTGGGAGGGCTAATGACAGGGAAGTCCTTCTGACAGAGGTGACCTGGATGAGCCAGAAGGGCAGCAGGGTTGTAATTTTGGGTAAACTTCTCTTTCTGGAGTTGTTTTTCTGCCTAAATTTCACCAGTGTCTTTCCCTTTCCTTGACCTTTTCTCTGACACAGGTGATTTCATAACTCGTTTGGAAATGCAACGATTCAGGAAGGCTTTTGCAATTGTACCTTGAGCCTGTGCTCAGTGGCAACCCAAAAATCATTTCAGGGGAGGGAAGAAAGAGCCCTTAATGCTGTTGTTAGCAAAGACTTCAATATAGTGATTCCAACAGGCTGTGCTCACACTCATACCACATTTCAGCCCTGGAAAGGGCCTTTGGGAGGCAGAAATCCTCCCAGAGGGGTGGAAAGAAGCTTTACTATAAAGCAGATCCCAGTTGATTTGTATTTATGTACATCTTTACCTTGCACTGTCTTCCAAGTTGAGTCTGTCACAAAGTCAGACCCTTCAGCATCACCTCAGGGGGAGGGTTTTCAAGACAATTGTCTTTTTTTGGGAGGTTTAGGAGTGAATTCTGTGGTCCGTGGGAGTTGTTCCACTCTGCCTTAGCAGTTCCTGGTTGGAAAGTGCCAAACGCTTTTAAGCTTCTCCTGGGTCAGTGCAAGGTGTGATTTTTCGAGTTAGGCCAAATTTAGGTGCATTTCCAATGGACTGACACAAACCACATCTCTGTCAGGTTTTGATTCCTTTTATAAACGAGCTTGTGCTGCAGGACTGCCCAGGGAGTTGGATATGCCAATTAATGTGCACACACACAGCAGTGTTGTTCTCCTTTAGCAGGATTCAGCAAAGCATTGACATGTATTCTGTGGAATTCTCAAAACAAAAAATAAGAGGAATAAAAATAAAGTGAGTTTGAAACCTGGATATACCAGCAGAATCCAACTTCCAAGGATTCCAGGCCAGCAATCAGGGCAGAGCCTGCATTAGTGGAGTCTTTTGACAGCAAATACTCTTCAAACTACAACACAACAACTATTTAGGGGAGTGTGCCAGCCCCTTCCACGTTCCCCTCCCCCTGGGATTTACTCTCCAAGCCCAAGCTGTGGGTAGCTCTGCCAATGGAAATTTCTCCAGGAGTTCTTGCACAATCCCAGCAGCTGTTTTTAGCCCGCTTTGGGAAATTAGTGAACTTGAATGATCCTGTTACGCTTGTAGTTTGTCAGTAAAGATGTTGAGCAATCCGCAGCGTAGGGGAGATCAGAGGAGCAGCTTCAGTTTGTTCTTTGGCTCCTTTTTTAGCTCTGTTTTAAGTACAGAGGGTATAACTTGGTGTCTTCAGTGGGTGTAAATCAGCACTGCTGAGGATCTGGCCTCTCATGTTCTGGTTTTTACTAAAAATACCCCAGAGAGCAGCTTTGATACAACCCAGCTGTGCTCACCTTACCAGAACTGGAAAAATAGCTGTTTGAGCTCTCATCCCTTTGCTCTCCTCCTCCATCAAATCTGCTGCTCTTTGGGGATTTGGGGGGTGGAAGCTGCTTAGAACATATGGCACGAAAAGGCTGCTGTGGAGTTTTGGAGGAAACATCAAAAGCAGAGGAGCTGGTGCAGTGCCCGTGGATGTGCCTGAGCAGTGTTTAGATGGGGCTGGCAGAGGGCATTTATTGGGGACCCCCCTGTCCTTCAGCAGCAAGAGAGTCATAGAAAGCATAAAGCAACAGAATGGTTTGCGTTGGAAGGGACCTTAAAGCTTGTTCCAACCCCCTGCCATGGGTGGGGACACCTTCCACTATCTCAGGTTGCTTCAACCTGGCCTTGGACACTCCCAGGGATGGGGCAGCCACAGCTTCTCTGGGCAGCCTGTGCCAGGGCCTGCCCACCCTCTCAATAAAGAGGTCCTGGAGTGCCCGTGTTTAGGCACCTGAATATCTAAAGTGAATTATTTCTCTGTTGTTGCCTTTTTGAAACAAGAGGACCACTTCCAGCCAGCCCCAGGTATCAACCCTGGGGAGAGGGAGGCAGGACTGGGGGGGTTTTTTCCTCTGCCTCTCTCTGAAGTTTCCCAGGGCTCAGCCCTGCTCTGAATGACAAAGTGTCCCATGGCCAAGCTGTGCCTCCTTGGACCTCAGGTGTGGTGGGACACCACCAGTTACCTGCACAGTGGGCAGGTGAAGCCTCCTGTGCTGGCCAAGCCCTTCTCACCTGCTCTCCCTCCTCTCCAGGTAAGCTGGGGGGTCAGGACTCCTTCGAGAGCATCGAGAGCTACGACAGCTGCGACCGCCTGACACAGTCCTGGAGCAGCCAGTCGTCCTTCCAGAGCCTGCAGCGCGTGCCCTCCTACGACAGCTTCGACTCCGAGGACTATCCCGCCACCCTGCCCAGCCACAAGCCCAAGGGCACCTTCAAGGACTATGTTCGGGATCGGGCCGACATGAACAAGGACAAGCCTGTCATTCCTGCTGCTGCCCTGGCTGGATACACAGGTAGGGCCCTTCTCCTGGGGAAACCTCCTCCCTGCTCAGCACGGGGGGCTGGAACGGCCCCAGCACCGGAGGGCAGAGTCTGTTGGGTCGGTGCCCTGTGAGGGAGGGGTTTTAGAGGTCTCTGAGAGGCTTTGGGGGGCTCTCTGAGCAGTTTGGGGGGGACTCTGAGGAGGTTTGGGGTCTCTGGGATCAACTCAACGTCTGTTGGTTCGTTGTCCATTGAGTGGGGGGTTTTGGAGGTCTCTGAGGGCTTTTGGGGGATCTCTGAGGAAGTTTGGGGTCTCTGGGATCAACTCCAGGTCTGTTGGTTCGTTGTCCATTGAGTGAGGGGTTTTGGAGGTCTCTGAGGGGTTTTGGGGGATCTCTGAGGGGTTCTGGGATCTCTGGGATGCCCAAGGTCTGTGGGGTCATTATGCTGTGAATGAGGGGGTTTGGGGGATCTCTGAGGAGTTTTGGGGATCTCTGAAGGGCTTTGGAGGTCTCTGGGTTGCCCAGGGTCTGTGTTGCTGGTTCAGTGCCCTGTGAGTGAGGGATTTTGGGGGAATCTGAGGTGCCCAAGGTCTGTTGGCCCATTGCCCATTGAATGAGGGATTTTGGGGGATCTCTGAGGGGCTTTGGGGGTCTCTGGGATCAGCTCAAGGTCTGTTGGCCCATTGCCCATTGAATGAGGGATTTTGGGGGTCTCTGAGGTGCCCAGTCTCTTACGTTGCTGGCACAGTGGGATGTGAGTGACAGGGCTGTGGGGTCTCTGAGGTGCCCAAGGTCCCAAGGTCTGTTGGATCAGTGTCCTGTGAGTGAGGGGCTTTGGCCAATCTCTGAGGGGCTTCAGGGGTCTCTGGGTTGCCCAAGGTCTGTGTTGCTGGTGCAGGGGGCTGTGAGTGAGGGGTTTGGGGGGTCTCTGGGCTCAGCCACACGTATGTGGGCACGCCTGAGAGCACCCACCCCCCAGGGCTGCACATCCCTCGAGGGTGGTCATCCCACACCTCCTGCA
Organism: Acropternis orthonyx; assembly: GCA_035583155.1. NCBI lineage: Eukaryota > Metazoa > Chordata > Aves > Passeriformes > Rhinocryptidae > Acropternis > Acropternis orthonyx. The sequence goes on from JAWWEU010000068.1 coordinate 864,101, forward strand.
GGACACGGGACCTGGCTGAGGGCAGGGCTCGTGTTTCATTTACACCTGGCAGGGTGTGGAAGGAGCTGGTGTCTGCCTGGATTCCCGGGAACACAAGGGGGTGGAGAGCCCACATTCCCCCTCTGACATTGTGGTGGGTCCTCCCCTTGGGCAGGAGCATCTCCAGTGTGGGATGGGACCTGATCTTCTCCCCTTGTGGCACAAGGAATCCCTTACTCTTGCCGTGCACCTTGGAGGGAGGCAGGGGCGGGGTGCTGCCAGAGCAATCCCAAGCATTTTCCATTCCCTGCTCCAGGAGAGATGAGAAGGTGATAGGCCACGGAAACTCTTGTTGTGTGACAGCCCTGCAGCAACCTGGCATCTCCATGGGGAGAAACATGCTGGGATGGGGCTTCCAGCTAAAACTGAGGTAATCCCTTCCCACCCTTCCGTGCCATGGCTTTTCCCTGGGCAGCCTCCTGCACACTCTGATCTCTCCTGCCCCAGCTGGAGAGGCTGGTGGAAAGAGTTTGTGCAGATAAAGATCATCAGCAGGTTCAGAGCAGATCCTGAGGTGTGACTGTCCCTGAAATCTCCTCCCACGCACGCACTGCTCATCTGAGGGCTGATCTCGAGCTTTTTGTGAGGGTGGGGAGAGGGGCAGAAGGAGGGAGAGGTGGGGAGATAATTTTAGGAGTGTAAAAAAGGAAGTGGTTTGTTGCTATAGCTTTAGTTAGAAAGAAAGCTCAGCCCTGCCTGCTCAGTGACACTGTACCAAGTCTGTACAAAATATGAGTGTGCTCTGCTATTCCTGAAAGGGTTTTGGCTGGGGAATAGGGAGGGGAGAGGCAGGAGGGGTAGGAGGGACCATTCCCAGGGTCTTCATGCTCTGCTGTTCCTTGGAAATTGCTGTTCCTGAGAAAAGAGACCAGTGAGCACAGCTGGCAATTTTTATTCCTATTTTCTCCCAATAATACCTTTCCCTACAGCCCGTGGTTTGGGTACCCAGGCACTGGATGCATTTTTACCAGCTGGGGAACCTGAGCCATGGAGGTGCTGGCAGAACCAGGAGCTTTGTTTTTCAAGCTGGATGTTTCCCTCCACGTTCTCTGTAGCTCATGGAAAGGAGTGGAAAAGAACCACCCCCGTAGAGAGGCAGGGAGCTGAAGCCAGCAGCTGGACCCTGTGTTTTTCCAAGGAATATTAGCACCCCAAAGGCTGTCCTTGGACTGGTGCCACCAGGAAGGGGAGACTTGGGTTCCTGCAATGCCAGAGCACAATTCCAAACCCTTTGTGCTGTGTAATATTTTCCCTCCCCTCGTTTTAAACCCCCTTTTGAGCTGGGAAGAACATCCCTTGGCCCAGGCACTTTGCTGTAATCAATAAGTGGGAACGCCTGATTTTTTATTTATTTTTGCATTGCTTCACTTGAGAGAGTTTAGATTTGGAGACGAAAATCCAGGGTCACTCAGAAATCCTTGGGCTGGAGTTCTGCTTGCTCTCTCAAAGGCTGCTGAGCAATGCTCAGTCCTCACATCCTGCTTTGCCATTGGGAATGATCTTTGCAGGCAGGTGACTCCAGAAGTATCCTGTGGCCCTTTTTAAAGCCCTCTGGCCTGTCAGCCCCTTGTTTTCCTGCCAAGGGGGCTCAGAGTGGGTGCAGAGCAGAGCTGGGTCGCTGTGAAAGCAGTGAGGGCGAGAGAGAATGTGTTGAGTTACAAACTGGAGGAGAACTGGGCACTCCTAAACTCTTCATTGATGTATTTCTGCTAAAAAGCCCCATTCAGGCTGGCCAGAGCTGCTGCAGGTCCATCTTGGGCCAGCTGAGCAAGGAGCGAGGGACTCAGGCAGAGCTCTTGGTACTTTTTTTTTGCTTTGCTCTACACTACTTTTACTTTACTCGGCAGAGGAAGTGCTGTCTCGCAGCTCCAGCAGAGGAACGCGGAGTCTGGGCTCTGTTTGGGGCTTTGGTGGGGAGGTGGAGCCTCCAAACACACTGGGAAGGGGACAGACAGCCCAGGGTTCCAAAACACTGAGACCCCACATTCCATTCATCCCCCCAGATGGTTCCCTGAGCACAAATCCCGCACCCAAAGGCACCCCAGGGCGGGCACCGTGTAGGGCTGGGGGGGTGAGTCTGGGCTGTCACATCTTCATCTCCAGGTGGAGAACTCGACAATATTTTGCAGGTTTTGTTACCAGGGGCCTGTTTTTGTGGTGGCCCGGGGAGGTGGCCCTGTGCCCTGTCACAGCACATCTCTGATGGTATCTGCCCCGGAGGCGCGGGCTGGGGTGAGAAGGTGCATTTTGGCGGAAGCTCCATTGGTGTTTGATGTTTGATGTGTTCTGCACCAGCTCCGAGAGCTTTTCAAAGCTGCCTTATCTGCCCCCACATCTTGACCTAATTTAACAAGTTGCCATGGTTGCTCAGATAGAGGTTGATGCAATTTTCTTATCTTTTTTTTTATTTTTTTATTTTTTTTTTGACAGAGAAATGTAATTGCTCAGGAGTTGGTGAACTTCAATTTCCAGAACTGCAGGGAGGGTCAGCTCCGGACACCTGGGTTTGGAGCCAAAGCTTGGCCAGCAGAGTCTCACCCCAGGGAATATCTAGGGCTGTGCCAGGGCAGGGTCAGGTTGGATCTCAGGGAAAGGCTCTTCCCCCAGAGGGTGGTGGGCACTGACCAGGCTCCCCAGGGCAGTGGGCACGGCCCCAAGGCTGCCAGAGCTGCAGGAGGGTTTGGACAACACTCTCAGGGACAGGAGGGGATTGTTGGTGTGTCTGTGCAGGGCCAGGAGTTGGACTGGATGATCCTTGTGGGTCCTTTCCAACTCAGGGGATTCTGTGATTCTACATTAAGCCAGATCTGGGGATTTTGCCAGGACAGAATGCATCTCTTAAATTCAGGCAGGCCATGGGTCAGGATGTGTGTTGGCTGCTGAACGTCACCTTGGCTCAGCTGAGCTCAGCCTGAGCTCCCTCGCTCAGCAGCAGGGCAGGGTTTGGTGTGGGTGGGTGGCTTGTGCTCAGTTCATGCTGGAACATGGCAGAGACCCCTCTGTCCCTGAGCCCAGCCTGGCTAAGCCAAGCTCAGCCGTGGATCCTGAAGATTCCCACGGCCACCAGCACCCTCCGTTGGCACCTGATGCCACGTGGACCAACCCAGCTGGTGTGCAGCAGAGCGGGCAGCCCATGCTGGGGGCAGTGGAGCAGCACTGACCACGCTGGGCACTGCCCTCTCAGCCCTACATTCACATCTGCACTGCCCTGACCTGCTGGTGCCGCCCTGTGCTGGTGCTGCAGGTCCAGAGGAGGTGCCAGCCCCAGCTGCTCTGCCATGGCCGCTGAGCACAGAGCTGGTTTTGGCTTCTCTCGAGCAGCTGTGTGGGTTGGGAGCCGCGGTGTGGGCTCTGCTTGCTCTGTGCTGTGTAGGACCTGAGCCTCGCCTGCGCGGGCCGGGGCTTTCCAGCCGCCCTGCTGGCTGTGCTGCCACAGCCCCGGAGCTCAGAGTGCTGAGCTGCTGCTCCACATCGCTCCACAGGCTCTGCAGGGCTCGGAGAGAAAGGGAGGAAAGACGGATGGGAAAGGCAAAGGTGAGGGGAATGCACACCACATCTTGATCCCACTTCTGCAAGGCTGCTTTTGCACTGGTGTCCTTGCCCAGTTGGGAAGGTGTTGATGCCTTTAAAGATCTCAGCACCTAAAGAGTTAATGCCCCTTGAGTGTGTCTCTCAGACTGATGTTATTCTGAATGCAGGAGGCAGTGCAGGGAACAGCCCCCTCCCAGAGTTCTTGTCTCCCCTGAGCACCCAGAGGCTTCTCTCCACCCAACCTTTTAGCCCAGGCCAGATCTGGTCTTTGCTATCAGCAGTCACAGGGCTGTGTGGATGGGGCCCAAATGTGCCTCCCAAGCCCATGTTTGTGTGTGGTGCAGAGCCTGAAGCCTTGAGAAGCCTCTGTTTCAGAGTGATGCTTATCAGTGACCCAGAAGTGAAAGCACAGCTGCTGTTTTGCAAGAAAGTCGAGTGGGTGCTGAAGAAAGTGGGTCTCTTTCAGGACAACTGGTGTTGCTTCTCTTTTTGTTGCTGTGCTGCTGGTCTGAAGCTCTCACCAGTGAGTTCCCCCACGTGTTGTGGCCATCAGCATCCAAAGTTCCACCAGCAGCCCTTCTCCCACCATGCTCCGGTGATCCCTGTGTCCTTGACATCCAGAGCCTGTGCAGTAGCATTCCTAGAAACATCAGCATCCTTCCTGCACTGCTGGAGCACTCTGCCTGTGTGGGCATCTGCAGCCATGTGTCCCTTGGGCCAGGGGAATTGGGAGGTGCAGGAAGCCACTCCAGTAGTCAGAATCACATAACCCCAGAATCAACTGGGTTGGAAAAGACCTCTGAGATCATCCAGGCCAACCTTTGACCCAACACCACCAGACCATGGCACTGAGTGCCACAGCCAGGCTCTTCTTAAACTCCTCCAGAGATGGGCACTCCACTCCCTCCCTGGGCAACTCATTCCATGCCCTGAAATTCTGTAAAGAATTTCTTCCCAATGTCCAACCTAAATCTCCCCTGGTGCAGTTTAAAGCTGTGCCCTCTTGTCCTATCGCTGCTTGTCTGGGAGAAGAGACCGACCCACCCCTGGGTACACCCTCCCGTCAGGGAGTTGCAGAGAGTGAGAAGGTCCCTCCTGAGCCTCCTCCTCTCCAGGCTGAACAACGCCAGCTCCCTCAGATGCTCCTCACAGGACTTGTGCTCCCCTCCCTTCACCAGCACAGCAGCACCTCTGCCCCCGTGCAGTGCAGGGGGTGGTGTCACCTTCCTCCTTCTGGGTCACACAGACTTCCAGGGGTGACCAGCAGCAGCTCCTGCTGCTTTCTGCCTCCACATGGGCTCAGCGCCCTCCTCCCCTCCCCAGGGTGTGGAGCTCGAGGGTGGGACCCTGGGCTGGTTCAGTGGCTGCTGCTCCACCTGCCAGACGTGCCGACGGCAGCGGAACCAGCCCCACGCGCCGCTGCCCAACCGTGGTGGGGCTGAGCCCCCCCCCGGAGCTGCTGCAGCCCAGGGGGATGGGGAAGCAGCAGCTCGGGCTGTGTCTCTGCTTTGAGACCTGCAGGACCGCCTTTGTGGGGGATGTGAAACCCCTTGAGCTTTGCCAGATGCCTCCGGAGTTCAAGGAAAGTTTGGATGATGCTTTCAGGCACATGGTGGGATTGTAGGGGCTGTCCTCTGCAGGGCCAGGGGTTGGACTTGATGATCCTTGGGAGAGTTCAAGGAAAGCTTGGACAACACTCTCAGGCACGTGGTGGCATTCTTGGGAGTGTCCTGTGCAGGGCCAGGAGTTGGATTCAATGTTCCTTTTCAACTTAAGAAATTCTGAGACCAGTCCTCCCAGCATCTTCTTCCGCAGAACAGAGGAGGTGCCTTAGAAAAGCAGCTCTGGCTTGGATTGGTCCACCTGACTCCTCTCCTGACTATAATCATGGCCAAAAGTGTGTTTCCCCCCAAAGAAGGTGCTTTCTGTGTCCTTCGCTGCTTCTTTCTTGCCTGTTTTTTGGACATGCCTCCACCTGAGCTCCACCACTGCCCTCCCAGCACTCCACAAGGTGCAACTCCTGCCCCAGTCCGGCTGCGGAGGAGGTGGTTGGGTTTGGTATGACAAGTGATGGGGACCAGCTTTGCTGTGTCCCAACACCTTGGGGGGGATTGGGGACCACGGTGCCATGGAAGGGGGCTGGGGCAGGGTGGCCACGTGAGCGAGGCAAAGGCTGTTTTGGAGACGTTGCCATGGCCACTTGTTTTGTTGGGTTGGAACCACAAACCGCGGAGCCCCAACAGAGGTGCATCGCTGGGGTTTTTTTAGGTGGGTTTTTTTTTCCTCTTCGTTTCTTGTTTGAAAGAAGGAAAACAAAACAGAGGCCGTTGAGAGGGGTGGATGTGTGAAACTGTCAAGAGAGAGAGTGAGGATGACTCCTTCTGAGCTGTGCCCGGGCAGTGCCACCGTAGCTGCACCAGTGGAGCTGCCCATCCTGCACATTTGCATTTCCCAGTGGTTGGGAAAGTGCTGAGGGAGCTCCAAACCTGACCAAGGGGTGGTGTGGCACCAAACCCTTCACCCTGGGGACACCCACGGGTGCCGACAGGGCACTGGTGCTGAGGGAGCCCCGCTCAGCCAGCGGTTCCCACTGGAGCAGCCGCCTGTTATCCGGCTCAAGAGGCATATTTTCCCCCTGACGCCGGAGAATTCCTGTGGTGTGACACTCCCTGCTGAAGGACCCTGTTCAGTGCCACTGAGGCCAGACAGGGCCCCCATTGTGGCCCCTCTGGCGGGTGCTATTCTGAGCAGCCCCAGGGGTGCTGGAGGTCACCCCACCACCCTCTGATCCTCCCTTGTCCTTTGTGGAGCAGGGGCTGCCCCCATTCCCCAGCCAGGGATGGAATTGCTCTGGGAAGCCCCTGGATGTGCAGGGCAGCACCAGGGCTGTAAAAGTTGACTTGTGCCCCTCCATTCCATGCTGGGACCTGCATCCAAATCCAGGCTGCAGGAACACCCCAGTGGTGGGTGATTCTGGAGATAAGAGAGGCAGCAGGTCCTGTGGTGGGATCTGTCCACTGAGCTGCACCAGCCTTGGGACAGCTGGGGTGACTGTGCATGATTGTACCATGGAGTGACCCCAACCAGGCATGCCAGAGGGGATTCCCAGCTCCAGCCAAGGATGAGAGGAAGGGTTGAAGCAGAAGGGATGGAAAATGGGCACTGCTCCCAGCTCCTGGGGTGCAAAGACAAGCCTGGGGATGTGACATCTAGGGGTGGTGGCATCGCTGCATGAGCCAAGGGTCACCTTGAAATCCTACGGGAAAATATCTCCCTGCTCCTTGCTGCTCTGCAGAGTGTGTAAAGGGAGCCCATTTCTGCACACAGCCCTCCCAGCACTGGCTGCAGCTGCACCAGATGGTGTCTGGAGCTCCAGCACCCCTTCCCTGCTCCAGTCACCTTCCTCCCCCGCTGCTTTTGGGCACACAGGCTCAGGCATGTGCCAGGCTCTGGCTGGTGCCACCTCGAGCCTCGCTGACATTTCGGAGGTGCCCTGGCTGGCACATCTGCAGGGGCCCTCTGCCTTCCCCTGGGGCAGGGAGGGGGTGTGTTTACAGGAGCTGGGACATGCCTGGAGCCCTGCAGTAAATACATTCTTCACATAATTGCTTGTCCAACACAGAGGAATTTGGGGTTTTACGCATGTCCCGCAGGCGGCTCTGAATAGACCTTGGGAATCCCTGTTCCAAGGATGACACTGCTTCCTTTGGAAATCCCAAAATACCAGTCAGAGGGTGGCAGGAGCCCTACCTTGCTTGCTGGAGAGAGGGCAAGAATTCCTGGGTTTCCCTAGGGAAACCTCTCCCTGCCAGCTGGCAACCAAGCAGGAACTGCATTGGCCACTTGGCTCAGGGGTAGTGACACTTGGACCTCAAATGGCTCCTGCAGAGCCAGGATGGCCCAGGGGTATTCTGAGGGCAATTCCTTACCCAAGAACGTGGTGCCTGGGTGATGGGCTTCCATCCATCTTATTCTGGGGAAGGAATCAACAGGAAATCCTTGTCCTTTGGTTGGGCAGGAGAAAACTGCATGTAAGGGGAAGGACCTGGCCTTGCTTCGGTCTTGTCTCCTTGGGCTGTGTCTCTGTTCCCCTGATTTGGGTGTCAGATGCTCTCTGGCTGTGTGCAGGGAGTTGATGTCAAGGCAGATGGGCCAAGGCATTGGTATAAATTCATAAGGGCCAAGACAAACCCTCCCCTTGGGAATTCCCCTGTGATTCCCAGTGGAAAACCTCAGGTGGCCAGAGAAACCTTTTTCCCAGCGGTTTCTCTGTATGTAAAGATGGGTGCTATAAATAGATCCAAGCTTTGAGATGTGGTGGCATTTCAGGCCAGGGTTTTGGCTCTTTCCTTTGGGATGAGAGGCAAAGGCGTCATCCGAGTTTCCTCCCTCGTTTTGGCTTGGATAACCCAACTCCATCCCTACTGGAGAGCGCGGTTGTGGAGTCAATGTCTTGGCAAGCTCCTGCCGGGAGCGACGGGCTGGAGCCTTTCCCACCAAGTCTCTTCCCATTTCCAAGCTGAGCGATGCCGGGAGCTCCCTGCCTTGTCCTGCCCAGGGCTCTGATAACCCCCAGGGTTTGGCGGCCAAGCCAGTGCCTGCAGAACCCTGGAGCGGTTCCATAGGGATAACGGGAGGGAAACACTTTGGGAAGGGCTGGGTGGGACGCAGCGAGTGCCCTGTCCTGGAGCCAGCTCTCTCATTTCCTCCTCCCAGCAGCTTGTCTGCTTTTGAGTCATTTCAAACTTTGTGGAAAAGGGGGAGCAGCCCTCACTCCCCTCCCTGGGTTATCCCACAGCTGACAGCTTCCATTGTCATTCCTGGAAACAGCCTGGGCTCCAGCCCTTTTTCTGAGCCCATAGCTCATTTTTTCCCTGCTTGAAGCTTGTGCTCGCTGCTGTCAGCACTGGATTCATCCCGCTCTAATCCAGCCTGTGCAGTTCTTTTAGGGATAAATCATTTCCTCCGTCCCCTGGCTTCGTTATTATTATTATTATTGTCACTATTAGGGATCTGTTCTAGACTGGGTTTCAAACATGGCAAGATCTCTCCCAAAACACGTTGCCCAGAGCTAAGTGCAATATTTTGGGTGGGGCCACATTTGGAAGTTGCTCATCGAAAAGATTTTGGCTCCAGGGCTCCTCCTCTACCTTTGGCTGGGACACGAACCCAGGGAAGAGATAAGTGTTGTGAAACCTCTCCCGGTACGCCATGAACCCAGCCAAGACTGGGCTGTGGAGCACTGGGGGACTCTGGGACCCCGAGGCAAATTCCTCAGGGAATTGGGAAAATTAGCCATCATTTTGGAAGCACAGAGACCACGGTGTTGTCAGAGGGGGTGGAATGTCCATGGCGTGGGATGCTGCACATCAGCTCGTGCCTCTCCAGCTGGATTAGGGGAGCCAGCAGGCACAGGGAGATTTCTTAGGGTTTTTACTGAGATTTCCCATGGGGAGATCTGCCCACAAGCCCAAGGAAACCTCTCCAGGTACACCCTGAACCCAGCCAAGACTGGGCTGTGGAGCACTGGGGCAAATTCCTGTTGGCCAAAACTAGCCATCATTTTCGAAGCACAGAGACCACAGCGTTGTCAGGAGAGGTGGAATGTCCATGGCATGGGATGCTGCACATCAGCTCATGCCTCTCGAGCTGGATTAGGGGAACCAGCAGGCACAGAGAGATTTCTTAGGGATTTGCTGAGGTTTGCCATGGGGAGATCCACCCGTGCTGATCTGGGGCGGTCCATCCGTGCCTTCCCCGCACAGAGCCGGCATCGCCCGTTCCTGCAGCAACACGCTCTGGAAAGAGGCCAAATAATTGTCATACCTGGGTCCCCTCTTATCTGGGCACAGGCACGGAGCAGAGGGAAGGTTGGGAGGCAGGAGTGTGCTGGAGTTCACGCCGTGGCCAGCAGCTCTTTGGCATGGAGGGGACGGGACTGCTCCTGTGCCAAGACAATGACTCCTCGCTCTTCTCATGCCAGAAAAATAATCCTATTTATGTAACTTGAAGTGAAACATTCCAGGGCATGAATATTCAGCTCTTCCTGCAAATAGGAAGCTCTGTTACCTGCAGGATTTAACTCCTGAGCTGTCAGCTCAGCCCTGTGGCTGCTGATGCTCTTTGTGACAGTAGAAGGGTTTATTCTTTTTTTGCATGTAATTTTTTTCCCCCCTTCAGGGTAGAAGGAGCTGTGCTTTTCCTGGCATTAATGTCCCGTGTTTTCTTTGTCTTTCCAGGCAGTGGACCCATCCAACTGTGGCAATTCCTGCTGGAACTGCTCACCGACAAGTCCTGTCAGTCCTTCATCAGCTGGACGGGCGATGGCTGGGAATTCAAACTTTCTGACCCAGATGAGGTAAAGTGCCCTGGGATTAACTGCACAGCCCAAATCCTTTAGAAATATCAATCTGGATAACCCTCTCCTCCTTTCTTGGGAGCTGGGATTTGGACAATCATATTCTTGTGGCCTTGGATATGTGGGGAAACCATGGAATTAGAGTCCAGCTGGGAACTGGTTAAATACTGGGCAGCAGCAACAGCTTGGGAGCAGCAGTTTGTGCCCAGAGTTGGTGGGAAGTAGCTGGAACATCACAGGGAGAGGAGAAGTGGCAAAGCTCTTCAAAGGGCTCTGTACAGGTGAGAGGAGGGAATGTTCTTTCCCTTCCCTGACTGAGGCTGGAGCCAGGGAGCATTGGTCTCTTCTCCAAAGTACAAATGACAAGAGGAAAAGGCCTCAAGTTGTGCTGGAGGAGGTTTAGGTTGGATATTGGGAAAATTTCTTCACAGAAAGGGTTGTCCAGCCCTGGCACAGCTGCCCAGGGCAGTGGTGGAGTGCCCATCCTGCAGGGATTTAACAGATGTATGGATGTGGCACTTGGGCACGCGATTGCAGTGCTGGGGGAATAGCTGGACTCGATCTTAGAGGGCTTTTCCAACCTAAATGATTCTATAAATCCTCATAGAATCACAGAGTCCCAAAATCCCAGAATATGCTGAATTGAAAGGACCCACAAGGATCATGGAGTCCAACACAGCTCCATCTCCAAGAGTCACACCCTGTGCCCCAGAGCATCATCCAAACCCCCCTGCAGCTCTGGCAGCCTCGGGGCCGTGCCCACT
>JAWWEU010000068.1:875014-909427 GCA_035583155.1 Acropternis orthonyx
ACAAGCCCAAGATGAACTACGAGAAGCTGAGCCGGGGGCTGCGCTACTACTACGACAAGAACATCATCCACAAGACGGCCGGGAAACGTTACGTCTATCGCTTCGTGTGCGACCTGCAGAGCCTGCTGGGCTACACCCCCGAGGAGCTCCATGCCATGCTGGACGTCAAACCCGACGCTGATGAGTGAAGAGGACCCAGGGCCACCCCCTGTCCTCTTGGAGAGTCGATGGGACTTTGTTGGTTGCTTTTTATTCCTCGTTTTTTGCTGTTAATTTTTGCCATTCGTTAAGTTGTTGATTTTTTTTTTTTTTTTCCCAAGAGCGACTCAGATTTGATGCTTTGAGGATTTTGGGGTGAGAAGGTGGAGGAAGAGGCAAATTTTGGCCAAAGTTTGGTTCGGAGAAGGACGGGCTTTTGGGTGTTTCCTGAAAGCCCCAAGAGAGGCTTTTTTGGGGTGAAATTCTCTCTGTTCCTTGTGTTGTCTTTCAAGAGCGACTTGGATTTGATGCTTTGAGGATGTTTGGGAGAGGGTGGAGGAAGAGGCAAACTTTTGGCCAAAGTTTGGTTCAGAGGAGGTTGAGCTTTGTGGTTATTTCCTGCAAGCTCCAAGACAGGCTTTTTTTGGGGTGAAATTCTGAGTTTCAGAAAGCCAGAAAAATGTAGCTTATTTCAAAAAACCAACAACCCCCTCCCCACCCTTTGCTGTTCAGAGAAACATATGATCAAGTGGATCCCTTTGGTTGTTCACACAAACTGACAGTGCAAGAAATTGCAATATTCCTGAGGATTTGGGGGGTTTTTTGGGGGGTGGGAAGGGAAAAACCAAATGGGTGAAGAATTGGGGAGGGGCAATATAGGAAAAACACAAGAACTGTTGTTTCTGTTCCATCACCTTTCTGTCCATCGTCTTCTTTTCTACAAGAGACAGAATTTTTCCTAGGAGGGATCAAGACTCTTTTTTTTTTTTATTTTTAATTTTTTAAATTTGTTAAAGTTTTATTTTATTAAATTTTGTGCCAGTATTTTTTTTATTATTTTTTTTTTTTATTTTTAAATAGTCTTAAGCTCTAAGATGGTCTCAGTATTGCAATATTGTGTGTGTTTGTTTCTGTTTTGCCAGCAGAGAGTTTTATCACAGTGAGGAAAAGGAGAAAAAAAGAGAATTTAGTTTATGTAGACCCCACTGGAGAATTGGAATGTTGCAACTCAGATGTGAAGGAAAATTAACTCCAACCTGGCTCCTGGTGATGCTGGCTGGGTGTGCCACCCTCATTTCCAGCCCCAGCTGATAAAGCTGGTTGAAATATCTCCTTTTTTTTTAAGCCTGGCTGCACAAAACCTCCCAAGATTTCCATGGAAAATGTCTTTTTGCATTTTCCAAATGGCTTCTTTGCTCAAGGATCACTTTGGTGCTTACAGAAGATTAGAGTTGTGTGGGTTTTTTTAACAGCAGGGAGAAATTCCCCGGTTTTCAAGGTGATAAATGAAAAACACACAAGTGAATTGAGGGGAAAAATCAGGAAACCCAAAGGGAAATGTTTTTTCCTTCCTGTTCTGACCAGCTCTGTGTTTATTGCTGTGTGTGTTGACAAGCCTGGGCACGGGAGAAAGGAAATTATCCCTGGGAATGGGCTCCTTGTGGCTCTTTGGGAGCCTGTCAGGGTGTGAGGGACACGAAGCCAACGGGCACACGGGGCAAACACTGTGTTTGGGAAGTGGTTGTGGGATCAATCCCGGCAGGAGCTGCTCCCTTTGGCTTCCAAAGCTTTGCTGCCACTGCTTGGTGTTGGGAGGGGTCAATCCTGCTGTGCCAAGCACTTCCCAGGATGTTCTGGGCAGGTGAGGGGGTGAGTTAGAGGATCAGGCAGGGAGTGTTCCCATATCCAGCTGCATCCCTGTGGATCTGGCTGCCCACAGGGCCGAGCCTTCGCATTTCAAGACAGTATTACGTGTTTGAGCCAAAAGTACCTTCTTTTTGTGGTGTTTGTCTGTCAGTGTGTGTGTTTAAGGGCATGGAAGTCATTCCAGAGGCACAGTGGGACAGCAGGGAGGGTGAGGTGGGCAGGGATGGGGGGGGGGCAATGCCTGCCTGATCCCAAAGGATCCAGTTGGCAGGGCAGGAAACTGAGTGTGAAAAGCCAAAATATTCAGGCACTTAAACCCCCTGGACAGGGGCAGAGCTGGATGGGGAGCCCAGTCCCGAGGTGATGCTCAGAGATCCTGGGCTCTTATCCTCCGGATCTGGGAGGACCCACCACCTCTGTATCCTAAAATTGATCATTTTAGGGCAAGTCAGCCCCAAAATTGCTGCCTGCTTAGAAAAGGTGATGGTGGGGGCGAAATGAGTGGGCCAAGAGGGCAGCAGAGGAGGGTTTGGAGAGGGAGGTTGTCCCACCGAGCCCACAGGGAGAAAAGGTGGGATGGATGGAAAGGAGGGAAGAGGGGATGGTTGGAAGGTGAAGGGAACATGCCCCAAAGAGGAAAGGGATGCCGCCCACTGGGAAGTTAAACCTTGGCTCATCTCACGGGGAGGATGGGGAAAGCAGCTTGTCTGAGCTGGAGAGAGGAGAGGGAAACTGGGATCTCATGGATGAGTCCCCTCCATCCAGGAGAGAGCTCCGCTGCATCCTCTGGGCAAGGGAAGGGGCGTGGAGCGAGATGGGAGGGCACAGAGTGCACAGGGTACAGCAGGGAAAGGCCATCCCAGCAGGACACACGTGGGGCTTGGACTTCCAGCAGTGGGAGGGGTTTTTTGGGATGTTCAGGGTCACTGTCTTGCTGCCAAGTGCCCTGAGCTTGCCCATCAGGGGTCACTTAAACCCCCTTAAACCCTTAGAAAGGTGCCAGGAGTGCCAGCTCCTGCCCTGGCACCGTGCCGTGCCCCAACACATCCCCCCTGCTTTGCTCAGATGCTCCATTGCAGCTGAAGTGCCTTTTTTAAGGAAAAAACTGGGATAAAATTTCCCTCCAGTAGAAGGAACTGCAGGTTCAGGTACAACCCCATCCTCCTGCCAGGCTAAATCCCTCTTCCACTCCCTGTTCCAGGTTTCCAAGCTGTGTTCCCAGTGATTTTGGGAAGGTGGTTTAGAGGTTAGAAGGGTGAGCGGTGGGAAGCAGCTCTGGTTTTGGGAAGTAGCCCCTGGATGGAGTTTCTCCATCCTTTTTCCTGGCCATCCCAGCTCTCAGCCTGTGAACAGTCCCAGGGACATCAGATCCATCATTTTCTATTTTCCTTTCCTTTTTATCCCCTCTCTAGAGACCATCCCAGAGATGTTTGCTGTTTATACACTGGAAATTTGCAGATTTGTCTTTGTTTCTTTTGATTTTGCTCCTTTTTCCTTCTACTCCTGAATTCCCTGCTGGCCTTTGGCGAGGGCTGGGCTGGACCAGACATGCTCATCCCAATCCCTCTGAGCTGCTGCTCCTCAGATCCATGGGAATTTGGTGAACCCACACGTGCTGGGCCAGAAGGATGCATTGGAGAGGGATGATGGAGATGTGCCAGGGATGGGACTCGTTCCTGGGCTGGTTTCTCTGCGTGGGGGTGAATTTCACCCTCGTGGCCTTTGGAAATTGGGTGGGTTTGGCTGGTTTTGGAATGTCTCAGGTGCTTTTGGTGTTTTTTTGGAATATTTGCTGTGTCCTGCTCGTTATCTGTTGCTCTCCATGTGGTTGATGTCCCTTGGCAGAGCGTGAGCCCTACTTTGCAAACAGCTCTTGGGGGCCTCGACAGTCAATATTTGGGACCTCAGAATAAGGACAAAAACCCCAGTAATGGTAAAAAAACAAGCACTTTGCTGCTGCCCGTCTCTCTCCATCTCCATGTGCAGGATGACCATAATCCTTGGACATTCCTGTGTGTCCAAGTGTAAATTCAGGTTATTTCCACACTACCACCATCCTCATCCAGTCATTCAGGTGGAGAAATAACCAAACAGGGCAAGAAATAAAAGAAGATTTAACCTTCTCATGTCTTTCCAAACCAACACCTCCTCCAAAAAAAAGGGTCCCAGAAAGCCCCAAAAACCAGGAATCATCTCCATCTTCTGCTTCTTGCTTTTTTTTGGAGGGGTTTTCTTCCAGGTTTTAGGACTTGATTGCTTATTCCATTGGAAAATTGGGGTGCCTTGGCTTGCTCTGCACTCTGGTAGGGTCTATATAACACCCAGGAGCTGTTTTGTCTACATTCCAAAGAGGTTTAAATAAATGATAAATCTATGTATACATATATGTTATAATGGAATATCTCCAGGAATTAACTGCCTCAGTAAAAAAAAAAAAAAAAGAGAGAAAAAAATAAGAAAAAAGTCTGTTTTTGCTTTATTTTGTTTTTACACATTTTTTTAAGCTGATAAACATAGAAGAAGAAGAAAAAAAAAAAGAGATTGTTATATTGTGCTGTTCGACTATTTTCCAACTTGTATTTTCATATAATTTATATTTTTTAAAAGCGGGGGAGGAAAAAAAAAGTTTAAAAGTGAGATTTAACAAAAAAAAAGGAAAAAGCAGGTGCTTTTTAAACAAAAAAAACTGAGCTGAGGTAGCTTAGAGATGTAGCGACATGTGTGTGTGTGTCTGTGTGTTGTGTTTTGTTTCGTTTTGTTTTTTAAAGGATACAAAATAAAAATGAAATCCCTCCTCCCTTGAGCTGGTGAAGAAGGAGGGGATTGGTTTTGTTTTAATTGCTGATGCTGGCACATCATTTTGCTGGAGAGTTTTTTATATACTGTAGCCTTATTTCATATCGTATTTTAAACCATGTGAAATTAAAAGAAGAATAATTCCTAACCCTCTGTGTCGGTGTGGTTATTCCTTGCCTTTCCTGTTGGAATTTTGGGGGGCAGAAAGTGGAAAAGCAATGCCAACAATGGAGGGGTTTTCCTGTTATCGGGTGGGAATGATATTGCAGCTCCTGGCAGGGGATGCTCCACATCAGCTCCCTCTTTTTTTGGGACTGTGGATCCACATCGCTGTCCCAGGGGGAATTCCAAGCTTTCCAAATGGTCTTTCAACCCAAATCCTCCCTGGGAGTTTGGGATATCTGTGTTTCTCCACCCCAAATGACTTTCAGAGTGGTATTTTCCTCAGCGGGATCTTAGGAAATGGGTGCAGCCAACTGTGGCCACCCGTGTGTCCTTGTGGCAGCTGGAAGATGCTGCTGGAATTCTGCTTTCCTCTTGGAGTCCGTGGGCTGTGGTCCATCAGGAGGAGAAATCCTCCTCTGGGCTCTACAAATCAGACCATCGAGCTCCAGAACTTGGAAAAATACGTGTGTTTGGGTATGTTATGGAATATCCTGGGTTGGATGGACTCCCAAGGAGCATCGAGGCCAAGTCCTGGCCCTGCACAGGAGTTGTGGTGTGTTTTCCAGGGAGTTTTGTGCTGCCTCTGGTGTTTCCTCATCCTCATCAAGCCAAGAGGAGATCTGGGTTGTGCCTGATTGGATGGGGCTTGATTGGATCTTGTTAGTAGGCCTGGAAATGCCTCTGGAGAGACTCATGGTCCGGGAGCTGACGCTGCTCCGAAGGGCTGGAGAGTTTGAGTGATGGGAAATTCCCAGAGGACAAGATCACTGATGATTGTTTGCTTGAATCAGCCTGAAGTGGGTCAGACACAGCATCCAGGAATGTGACACTTGGATTTGTTGGGCACCAAGGAGGGTGGACAAGTCATCGGGGCAAGGGGGATTCAAGGGATGAATCCAGGATAAGGAATATTTAAAATAACTCCATTTATGGTGACTCAACTTGCAGCCATGTGGGAAGCAAGATGTGCCAGGACACTGGATGGTCCCCATGGCAGCCATGGAGTGGTCCTGGGATGGCTGTGGGACACCCCTGTGTTCTGGAAGCTCAGCTGATCCCTGGCAGGGGTAGAGAGGCTGGGAGAGACCCCAAAGCAGGGACAACCCTGGGGACAGCAAGTGCCCAGCCTGCTCCATCCTTGCCTTGGAGACTCAGAGCTCCAAGCAGGAGCTGAGCTCAGAATCCCAGACCATTGGAAAGGACCCACAAGGACCATCCAGTCCAACTCCCAGCCTTGCACAGGCTCCATCCCCAGGAGTCACCCCCTGTGCCCCAGAGCATCATCCAAACCCTCCCGCAGCTCTGGCAGCCTTGGGGCTGTGCCCACTGCCCTGGGGAGCCTGGTCAGTGCCCACCACGCTCTGGGGGAAGAGCCTTTCCCTGTGATCCAACCTGACCCTGCCCTGGCTGATACCGAACATGTACCTGGAGAATCGTCTGGGGAAATGAGCCCCCTGAACCACCCTGGGCCCCCAAAGGAATCACCAAGGTGGGCACACAAAGCAAATCCTCCCCCCTGGCTGCCCCTGCCCTGTCCCCCACCTCTCCGTGCCACCACTGGTTGCTATAAGAAGATTTGGGGTGGGGAAGCGGAGTTTGGGGATGGAGCTGGAGCTTATCCCATGGAAAAAACATCCCAGCCACAGCTCTGCACCTCCAAAGCCATCCCTGTTGCAGCAACGCATTCTGCAAGCAACAAAAACTAGGGTTGTATTTAAAAATAAGAAGCTCTTAAAAAAAAAAAAAAGAAATGGGAATTTAGAGTCAGAGAATAGAATTATTCAGGTTGGAAAGGACCTCCAGAATCACTGAGGCCAGCCTTCTTAGAGAATCAAGGAATAAAGGAGAATTTAGCTGAGAGAGAGGGAGGGATAAGCTGCCCAGCAGGAAAATCCTGCCTGTGTGGGGAATTGCAGCTAGAGGAGGATTTTCCACGGCGTGTTGGCTCCAGGTCTGTTGTGTGACTGCTCTGGATTTAACAAAGTCAGGGCAGGAAGAAGGGTTTTCCCAGACTCCAGCACATACATATCCAGGGATGTACGAATCCAGCAGCGCAGGAGGCAGAGTATCCCCAGGGTTTTGCCAGGGGAAAAGCAGGTGGACACACCGGGAGCTGCTGCTCAGAGTAGGAACCAGCGAGTAAATGGGTCTTTTTCAGGTCATTCTCTTGAAACGAGACATTTCAACTGGTGTTTGAGGGAAATAGAGACTGGAACAGGAACTGAAATTACTAAAGGGTGGGAAGGGCTCTTGAGAAATCCCTGAGGTAGAACCAGAGAGGGGGAAGGAGGCAGTGAAAGAGGAGAAAGGGGAATGTAGGGAAAAGCAGCAGGAGGATGGAGAGGGAGAGGGATGCTGCAGTGGCAGGTGACGAGCTTGGCTCCTTCCCTGGGTGACGTTTCTGGTCCCTTCCACCCAATCCATT
Source organism: Acropternis orthonyx (assembly GCA_035583155.1). Taxonomy (NCBI): domain Eukaryota; kingdom Metazoa; phylum Chordata; class Aves; order Passeriformes; family Rhinocryptidae; genus Acropternis; species Acropternis orthonyx. Next base: position 882,246 of record JAWWEU010000068.1, read on the forward strand.
CTGTGATTCCATGTGGGATGTGCACACCCTGCACACCCCCACACACAGTCGTGCCCAAACGAGTCCCAGGGACAGCAAGGAAAACCGGACCTTTTGGGCTTCTGGGAGCTGTTTGGACACTTCGGTCCCTTTTCTCCCACCCGGGGCCCGCCGTGCCCGGGGGTTCCCCTGCGGGGGGCTCCAGGGGGGCCCTTTGGAGCCCGCCCTTCCCTCCCCAGGCTCTGACCGCTCCCGCAGCCGCTCTCTCCCGCCGAGCCGAGCGCTCTGAACACCATCCAAAGGCAACTTCCCGGCTGCTCCAGCGGCCCTTCCCGAGCGCTGCCGATGCCTGGCTCCGCTTGAAAGGCGGCCCCACAAAGAGCTTTTGTGCCAGGGCTGCTCCGGGGACAGCAGGGGAGGCACCTCCGGGGGCTGCCAGCACCGCCCGGCCTCGGGGGGGGAGCGCGGGGACGGCGATGCTGCCCGAAATGCCGCATCCCCGAGGCGAGGATGCTCCCAGAGTGCTGCACCTCTGACAAGAGGATGCTCGCTGTGGTGCTGCGTCCCTGAGGAGGGGATTCTTCTCAACATTCTGCATCCCTCGGGTGAGGAAGCGCCTTAAGATGCTGCATCCCTGGGGTAAGGATACTCCACAAGGTGATGCATTCTTGGGTGAGGCTGCTCCCCAAAATTCTGCATCCTTGCAGTAGGAATGTTCCCCAAAATTCTGCATCCCTGAAGTGAGGATGCTCACAGAGGTGTTACATCCCTAAAGTAGGGATTTCCCACAAAATTCTGCATCCCTGCAGTAGGTATTCTCCCCAAGATGCTGCATCCCTGGGATAGGGATGCTCCCTGCATCCCACTCCTGCCTCCAGCATCCCTTTGGGGAGGGAGCAGGACACTCATGGCCTGGTCATGCTGCTCTGGGCTTATTTCTTCCTTCAGACAGCACTGTCTTCCCATGGGATAAAACTGAGATGTGCTAATTTCCCACCCCCTGAGCTAAATTGCCCTGGAAGGACCCAGCAAGGAGAGACCCTCTGCCTCCCCCTGTGCCCCAGCCCAGCTCTGTGGTGGTCCTTGACTACACCCCCTGTCCCTGCCGTCCCCTCCTGCCACCCCAAACCCACCACCTGCCCCTCCTGCCCAGGGTCATCTCTGGCCCCCTCCATCCCATCTCCTGCTCCAGCTCTGCCTCAGTGCAAAAGGCATCACAGGAGTGGTGCCAATGCATGTTCAGCTTCCATTAATGACATTTCCCAGCTGGAAAGGCTGAGTTGGAGCCAGAGCCAGGCAACCCCTTGGCTCTGTGCAGACCACCAACGTGCCCACCACAGACCACCAGGGCTCCAAGCCCAAATCCAAGGGCTCACAAGGAGCTAGGTGTGAACTGGGAGGGCTGGAGGGAAGAGCAAACCTTGGCAGAGGAAGGGGTTTGGTTTGGAGGGGAGAATCACCCTCTCAAGGACTAAGTGCTCCAAGGAAAATTAAAACTAAAAATCCTCACACTGAGCTTTTTCTTTGGAGTTTTTATGTTTCTCCCCTTCCCCATCCTGGTTGCTCCTGCAGAAATCCCAGGCCTGGAACTGCTGTCTTCATGCTGGGGGCTCAGGAGGGTGAACAATTGGCTAAATGAGCCCCAAAAACCAGACAGAGGGAGCTGGCAGCAGGAAAAGCCCGTCTGCAGGGGCAGGAGGGACTGGCAGGATCCCACAGGAGAAATTTGGGAGGCAGGATCTGGGACAGCAGGAGCTGGTTGGAAATTTGGCCGCTTTCACCCTCTTTGCCTCAGTTTCCACAAATGCAAACCTTCCCAAACCTTCCCTGCCTGGCTTAAGAAGACCACACAAACATTGGGATCCCTGTTTGGGAGCGGGATGGGATGGCTGCTCCTGCCAGCCCCCTCACCACTGTGTTGTTTCATGGAATCCTTCTTCCAATTCCCTGTATCCTGAGCCAGGGTAAACCCAGCACGGCAGAATAAACCTGAGCCCACATTGCTACAGCTTTTCCCCACCTCTGCTCCAAATATCTCCCAGGAAAGTGGGGTGGGGGACACTGGGAGATGTTTGGGGTTTCCCTGGGGAACAAAACCTAGGGCTGGGACCATCTACGTGAGCCTGCAGGGATCAGGATCCCATGGGAATGCTCAAACAGCTCAGGGAATTTACTCCCCCTGAGCGGCTTTTGCAAGTGGTTCCGATTTTCCAAATCCACCCAAAAGGCTTTTCTGGGAAGATGAGGCAGAGGATTCAAAATTAACCTGGGTCATTTTGGACCCTAATGACATGCAAAATGATGAGCATCACTTGATCCAGCTGGACCCATCCTGCCATTCCAGGGTCCAGAGGGCTCAGGGACACTGGGAATGGGGCTGGTGGAGGTGGCTGCACCTCGGATATGGAGACACCAAACCCTGGGGAAAGGTGACCCTTTCTGGCCTGCACTGAAGGCATTTGTGTTTCCAATCCCCTGCCAGCCTGTTCTCCTCTCCCCAAGCCCCCGCAACGCCCCTTCTCCTCCACACCCTCCAGTCTGGCCAAGTGGAAAGTCCTTGTTGGAGCAGAGCTCTCCATAAATCACTGGGCTCTGCATCACCAGGCTCATTTTTCCTTGCAAAAACACCCAAAAAATAGCAAGTGGGGGAAATGCCACTCTCAGCATGAGGCTGGCACAGCCCTGGCTTGGCTTTTCCCTCCCCCATGAGGAGCAGCCCCGGCCTGGTCTCTGGCACAGGGGAAAATGTGTGTTTATTTTTCCCTTTCCTCTTTTTGGGACGGTGGTGCTGCTGCTGTGAGGTCCAACACGGTGCCTTTCATGGCAGATCCAATCCCTGATGATAAAAATAGGAGGGAAGGGCTTCATGCCAGCCAGGGAAAGAGGAGAAAGAGGGGCTGAAATGCCAAATAAATGACACTCACTGGACTTGTGGGTCCAAGGAAATTCTGGTTTCCTCAGTACTAACACAGGGAAAGGGCTCAGACGGTGTGATTTTACCTCCATCCTGGGGTGACAGAGGAGAAAACCCCTTTGCTGGTGTGAAGGGATGGATTTCTGCCCTTCAGTGCAAATCTGAAGCCTCCAGCCCATTCCCAGCTGAATTTGGGAATCTCTGTCACTGCTGACCTATTTAAAGGCAGTGCCAAACTTTTGCCTGGGATGTGCCAAAGGGTTTGGATCCCACGGTGTCGAGTGTGTTGTGGTTTCCCTGGGATGGCAGCAGCTCCTGGGGGGGCTTCAGTCACCCAACACCTTCCCGAGCCCCTGGGCCCCCCAGCACCCATGGGTGCCTTTCCCAAGGGCAAGGATGTGGTGTATGAGGTTCTGTTTGCTGCTGCCCTGGGGTTTGCCACGTTTTGGGAAGGTCACAGAATCCCAGAGTAGTTTGGGTTGTAAATGACCTTAAAGTTCATCCCATCCCACTCCCTGCCGTGGGCAGGGACACTTTCCACTAGTCCAGGTTGCTCCAAGCCCCATCCAACCTGGCCTGGAACACTTCCAGGTGTCCTGTCCATGCCTAAAATAGGGATAATAACTAAAAAAAGAGTGCCTGGTCTCATGGCACTGCCAATATATGTCTGATTTTGGGGAGAATAAGCAGAGAATATGAACCAGGAGCATCCCAGGGCTGTGACAGCACCAATATTTATGGCTGAAGTGGGGGAGCTGCAAAATTGGCTGCAGTTCAGGACAGAGCAAGGAAAATCATTGGACTGAGGCTCTGGGAGCTTAATTTCCCTCCCCGTGTGTAGGAAAGGGTTTATCCCACTCACAGGCTCCCTCTCTCCATGGGGAAGAGAGATTTGGAAGCAGCAGGATGAGGGATCCAGTGTCAAAAACGGAGCAGTGAACAAATAGGAAGTGGAAAGGAGGAAGGTGTGTTTATAGTGAGGTTCCTTAACCACTGCAAGGGTTTTCTTGGGAATGCCAGGGCTAAAATGGAGCCTGGGGGGCTCTTGTTTTGCTCCTCTCCCCCCAGATATATTCTCTGGCACAAAGGAATCATTCCTCCTTGGAGCAGGGACATCAGCTCCTCGCAGGCATCCCCTTGGATGCCAAGGCTGACAACAGGCTTGGAATTTTCACAGGAGTTTTGGAAGAGTTTTTGCAGTTGAATCTTATTTTGGGCTGGAAACATTCCTGGTGCCAACAGCAAACCCATCCTGCAGAGCTGCCTCCAGCTCTGGGGCCTCAGCATCAGCAGGACATGGAGCTGCTGGAAATGAGTCCAGAGGAGGCCATGGGGATGCTCCAAGGGCTGGAGCCCCTCTGCTCTGGAGCCAGGCTGGGAGAGCTGGGTGGGGTCACCTGGAGAGGAGAAGGCTCCAGGAAGACCTGAGAGACCCTTCCAGTGCCTAAAAAGGGGCTCCAGGAGAGCTGGAGAGGGACTTTGGGCAAGGGTCTGGAGAGACAGGACACAGGGAATGGCTTTCCACTGCCAGAGGGCAGGGATAGGTGGAATTATATAGGGAAGGAATTCTTCTCTGTGAGGGAGGTGATGCCCTGGCACAGGTTGCCCAGAGAAGCTGTGGCTGCTCCATCCCTGGAAGTGTCCAAGGGCAGGCTGGAGCATCCTGAGATAGTGGAAGTGTCCCTGCCCATGGCAGGAGGTGGAACAATATGAAATTTAATGCTCTGGAGTTCCATGATCCCTCCCTAACTCCAGCAGTATGATTTTGTAACAGTACCAAAACGAGATTGTCCATTTTTAGCTTCCCAACCACCTTGTGCTGTACCAGCCCAGCACCAACCTGGTGCCCTTCCCCAAACCCCCCCAACCTGGGCCCAAAATTGCAAGGAGACCCTCAGAGAAAGAGCCAGAACAGCCCGTGCCTGGTTATGGTGAATCACCAAGTGGTTGCTCAGCCACCAGCAAAGAGAAAAAACCCAAACCAAACCCAGCAACTCAACAAAAAGCCTTTTGCAAGTGTTTTCAGGAAGAGAACGCACAACACCCTGGCAGGAAAACACGATGCTTTTCCATAGGAGAATTCCTGACAGCGACCTGGGGACCTGCAGAGCTGTGCAATCCTTCCCTGTTAAAATCAGCAGCGAGGGATGTGCAATTCCTACCAGGAATGATAAAAAACAGAAACAGAGCAAATAGAAGTTTGCTGTGTGGATTTAGGAATCTCAGCAGCTGGAGGGCTGGATCCCCACCATGAGCACGGAGCTTGGAGGAGAGGAGGGAACAAACCCCAGAGCAGGAGCTGATTCCGGGAGTTGCACATTTCAGCTGAACTGGCTTAATAAACAGTTTGGGCTGTGATTCAGGCTGGCTCAACCACGCAGGCCGGGCTGATAGAGATCAGAGCAGGCTGGTTTGTGCTCTCACGGAGCTGCAGCCGGGCCAGCCCATGTGTGGGGATGGCTGGATCAGCTCAGGAAATGGGATGGAAAAAGGACTGCAAGAGTTTAGCCCCAAATCTTGCCTTGGCCACCACCAAGATGACGTGGCACAGGGAAGTGCTCTCAGGAAGAGCCACCCCATGGACGCACAACACGCTGGCAGGAAAACACGATGTTTTCCATGGGAGAATTCCTGACAGTGACCTGGGGATCTCTGCAATCCTTCCCTATTAAAATTAGCACTGAGGAATGTGCAATTCCTACGAGAAATGATCAGCAGAGTCCAACACTGAGCAGGTGATTGTCCTCCAGCCCTGTGTTCTGTGAGGACCCCCATCCTTTCCTCTTTGCTGAGCACATCCACCCCCTCCCCTCCGTTCTTCCAGCTCACATTCCCAGCCATTCCTTCTAAGCCAGAGGGATCTTCATTTGGGGTTGCTGCAACTACAGAAATAAACACAGAAGTTTCTGGTGGTGGATAAAAATGCCTTGTGGTTTGTGAGTGACTTCTGTGCATTCAGCTTCCAGATGCTTCCGAGGGTCGGCTTTGCAGAGGGAACCGTGACGTGGCCTGGGAAAAGCAGGGCTGTTCAGAGTCCCAGATTTTAGGGGATGGCAGGAGAAGGAGCTGGTGGAGCTCCAGAGAGGGGGTTTAGCTCAGCAATGTTCATGAAGGTGCAGCTGAATGGGGTGTTCCCACGTGCATCCCTCAAAGGTTCTGTGCAAGGGCTGGTTTGTTCAAAACCCTAATTGGGATAATCACACCTCAAATTATTGGAAGTGCTGACAAATGGGAATTCTTGCATTCCCTGTTTCCCCCCCGAAACACTGAGAGTCCTTGGAGAAACACCCAGACTCAGATGGCCCTTGGTTCTCCTTCTCAGGCTCTGGTGGCACAGGTTGCTCCAGCCCCTGCATGTCCTGCTTTCTGCCGGATGAACCTTCTCCACGAGCTTCACCTCACCCAACTGCAGCCACCAAAATCTCTGGCACTGTCCTGGCTCCATGTGAAGCCCCAGAACAGGGATGGGATGGGATGGGATGGATGGGAAGGACAAAGTCTTGGGGGGGCTCCTCTTGAGGAGTCCTTGGTGTCCTGTGGATGAAATCCCAGCCTCCAGTAGATGTGTTTTGGGAACATCCCTTGGCAAACCACCCAGGGAGGAGACCGTTATATCTTCTTTGGGAAAAGCAAATCCTGCAGCAGAAAAGCTGGTGGGAAAATGCAGGAAACTGCAGCCCAGGAACTCAGAGTTGTGAAGATCTCAGTGGCCTAACCCAATCCAGATTTCTGTAGGAAACAACTCCAGGGCATTTCCACCACAAACTATGCGCTGCTGCTGCTTGGATAAATCCATACACCGTCATCCCAGGCTGTTTTTTCCCCCTCTTCCCTTCCAAGCATTGTTCCAAGCCCACAGCCAGCTGGGTGCCCTGGGAAATAACCTTCCCACCACTTTCCCTCTTCCCTGAAGGACACGGGGGGAGCAGACGAGAGGTCTCACCAAAGCCAGCGGGAAGCACGTGGGTGGGATTATTTGGGAACGTGGTTTTGAGGAGGCAACGTTGGCTCCTCATCCCCATCACCAGTGGAGCAAAGCAAGGTTTGAGTTGGTTGCTCCTGGCCTGGGAAGCAAAAGCCTGGCTTGAAAGCCGGGATGGAGAAGACAAATATCCATCTGCTTTCCAGGAATGGAGGATGAACAGAAGGGACCTCAGGAGGGTTGAACGGACTAACACAACTCTCCTCTTCCATGCAGAATCCTTGGAAGTGTGGGACAAGCCTGCCCTGGAGCCCTGGCAGCTCCCTGGTCAGTCCAGTTGCCAAATGAAAGAAGAGCCTGAAAAAATTACTCCTGGAAAAAGCAATAAGCCCTCAAGACAATTTTCTAAATGAAGAAGGGGATTCTGATAAGCTGTTTTTAAAAGATGTCTGTTTTCCATAGAAATCCTGGGATTGACATCCCAAAGGAGGGGAAGGAATCAACACAGAAATCCTGTGTGGGAGTAAACGGGGCAGAGTTTGGCTTTTAGCTGAAAAATAGCAATTTTCTGGGGGTGGAGAGGAATCAAATGAAATCAAAACATGTTTTGACCAGCACTGCAAAAAATTCCAGGAACTTTTTCTCCCAAAGACTCCTGGTACTGGAGTGGGTAATCCAGGCAGCTTTAGCAGCAAGGCACAAGGGCTTTGGAGGCATCCCAGAGGGATGGGTCCACCTTCATGGGTGGAGAGAGGTGGCCCAGCCAACCTGAGAAGGTCTTGCTGGTCTAGGTTGATGGCACTGATGTATCCCAAAGAATTTGGCGGCCTTCCAAGGCCTTGGAGACAACTGAGAGGGATGGATCCTTCCATCTCTCTGGGTGGAGAGAGGTGGCCAACCCAACTTGCTGCTGGTCCAGGCTGATGCCACCAATGTATTTGGTGGTCATCCAAGGCTTTGGAGATGACCAGGAGAGATGGATCCATCCCCCTGGGTGGGGAGAGGTGACCCAACCAACCAGCTGAGGTCTTGCTGCTCCAGGCAATGCCACCACCATACCCTGACTAACTCATGCAATTCCACGGCTGCCTTGTTTTCCTGGAATGGGAGAAATCCTGTTTCCAGGAGCTGGAAGTGGGGCAATCCCTTGGAGTTTCAAGGCATTTGGGGTTTTTTCCCAGTGTGAGGGCAGCAGGAATTAACTCTTGGAGCATCTTTTGGGCCCTCAATAGCAGCTGCCTTGGCCCAAAGCCCAGGAAAGGATTTATATGGATAAGAGCAAAGGATAAACTTCACCTCTGTGTTGCTGACAGCTGGAGATACCTGGAAGAGGAAACATCCTTTTTAATGTGGTGTTATGTGAACATCTGTCAGAGAAGGAATTGAGGGATCAGAAGGAGTTTGGGGAGCCTGGGCATTTCCTCCTGGGATTAATCCAGTGAGTGAGGAAAACTCAGGGAGCACACCCAGGAGCCTGCAGGTCCCTTTGGGGGTGGGTCATGGTGGGTTTAGCCCTCCCAGGGGAGATATGGCTTGGATTGCTTTCATCCCAGCTTTCCTGATTCCTCCTGAAATCCCCCATCCTCAAGGATTTGGGAGGAGCTCCGGTCTTTGCAACTGGAACAAAGTCAAGCAAATAAAAGAATAAGGAATAAAGTAAAGTTGTATTTAGTGATCCTTTTGCTATGAAAGGATTGAAGTCAGCTGGAATTTGCTGGGGATGAGGAAGATGCTGGTCCTGGAATTGGCTTCCTGGAAGTCCGCAGGGCTTTATCAGCAGCCAGGGAAGGAGGAACGCTCTGATCTGCTCCGCTTTGCCTTCACCTTTGCCAACCTCTGCCCAGCACTCACTCCCATTCCTGCCCAGACCGGCTTTCCCACGGAACAAATGGGAGCTGAGCGGGAAGAACCGCTCTGGAGAGAGCAGGGAGAGCGGGGGGGACCCCCCTGAGCTGGGGGGCCCTGCTGGCCTGTCCCACCCTCCCGGGCAGCCCATTCCAAAGCACAGCCCCCGAGTGCTGGAATGAGGGGTTTGACCAGGGCTGGCACCAAGAATTCCCCAAATCCCTGAGCAGAGTGTAGACCCTGGGAGCCTAAACATGTTCCCTGGCATTAATCACTGGTAATAGAAACCAGAGCTGGCTCCTGTCCCCGCTGAGTCAACCCCACCGCGTTGGGAACGCCGCACAGAGGCTGAGAACGGCCCGGAAAGGAATTCCAGCCAGGGTTTTGGGCTTTTTTTTTTTTTTTCCCCTTTTAAAGTGGAATTTCAAAATTGGAAGAACATAAAGGGAGTAAAAATAGAAACAACAGCAGGCAACCTCAGTGATCTGAACCTCCTGCCTTCTCCTCCTCCCTCTTCTACCTCTGTTCCACCTCCCTGAGCATCTCTTCCCATTCCAAAGTTTAGCTGGGATGGGGGAGCAGGTGGGACCATGGGGGAGAGAAAAGGCCAGGTTGGATGGGGATTGGAGCAACCTGGTGTGGTGAGAGGTGTCCCTGCCCATGACAGGGGGTGGAATGAGATGGGCTTGAAGGTCCCTTCCCACCCAAACCATTCTGGGATTCCATGTCCAATGGAAAGCCTCCTATGACCCAGTTCCCGAGTGGTTTCCTGGCACCCTGGAGCAGAGGGTGTGGGGTGGTGTCAGAGCCACGTCACCCTACAAGACCTCGGTGAGTCCCACTGTCATTTACAGTTGGGCTCGATGACCTCGGAGTTCTCTTCCAACCAAAATGATTCCATGATCCTGTGATTGCAGGTGCTGCTGCTTGACATTAAAACATCTCATCCCAACCCTTTTCACCAGGAGAAGCAGACATGTCACCCAGCGAATCTAAATCCTTCCTCCCGACCCTTCTCCATCCCTGGGCATCTCAGGTTTGGATCTTTCCCACTTCTCCAGCTGTGTTAGATGGGATGAGCTCCGGGAAAGGTCTCTCTGGGACTAATTGCAGCCCCAGGTAGGAGCTCTCAGGAGAGGTGGACTCTCAGACACTTAATGAGGCTTCACTAAACGATCTCCTCTCCCCACTTTAGGCAGTGATTGGCAGAGGCTCCTGAGGGGGAGATAAATCTCTCCAGGACTTTACTGGATGGTGCCAAAAAGTGAAAGGATCGTTTTCAAGTCGGAGTCCCTAATTTGGAGTCACTGGGATGTTTTGGAGCATCAGGGCTTGACATCCGCACAGAATCAGGAAAAACCCCCACCCCAGCCCCCCCCAAACACCCATCCTCCCTCCCTGCAGCTTTTTTCCCACCAGAAGAAAACTTGGCTGTTTTATAGAAATGTTTAATAATGTGCTGACAATCCCAGCCCCTGCTGCAGCCTCAGGCTGATCCCTGGGGAATTCTGAACTCCAAACATCTCCCAACCCCCAGGCCCTCATTTCGGAGTTTTCAGTGTGTAGTGGAGGCATTTTCTCTTTTTCTTTACACCAAACCTGAGGACGACACCAGGAAATTGCACTTTAAACCTTGTTTTTTTGGCCAAGCTTGTCTGAGCATGAAGTTTTAGCATCTCCTTAAGATAATCAGCCAAACAAAGTCAAGATTCTCCTGAAGGAAAAGGAAAGCTGGGATTGCCCCCTCCTTTCCCCCTTCATCATCACCCCTTCTTTCCCAAAACCACGACAAAAAGAGGCTGAAAAATCGCCTATTTGCCCAAAACTTCCTTCTTTAACCTCTCTTTAAAGAACAATGGGGCGCATTCCCCTTATCGTGGCATCTCAGAGCGTCCCGGAGTGCCGAGCTCCTGGTGAGCTGGGATCGGAGGGAAGGAATGGGGCAAATCCCGGCGGCTCCTGCCCACGCAGCGGCGCGGAAAGGGATGCTCCGTCCCGTCCCACATGGAGCCAATTAGGGGGAGACAGCAAGAAAAACCATTCCGCAGGTGCCGTGGGATGTTTCTGGAAACTTCAGACGCTGCTTTTCCCAAGGTTTCAAATCCCACTCGGGTTTACTGAATTATGGCTGTTTTCCTGCGTGCACGACCCGCTCCGGGAGCTTTGGGAAACACTGGGGTGGTGCTGGGGGAGGTTTTACCTTTTATTCCCTTTTGTCTTTCGCTGCTTTTCCCAATTTTAAGCCCAAAATGTGGTTCTTTGTGATTTTCTCTCTGATTTTTGACAGCTGGATAGGCCACGGTCTGTTCCTTTCTCTGTCACCTCTCTCTCATTATCTCTTGAAATAAACCCTTTATTTGCCATAATTATCCTACATGGATAAAAACTGCCAGATTTTTCCAAGGAAAGCACTGCAGGGAGGCTCCTCACTCCTGGCCATGAGAACTCGGACTTTTAGAGGGACTTTTTGGCTCTGCTTGATTTATTTGTCCTTCAGCAGAGAGAAAGTGGATGCTCCATGTGGAAAGTATCACATGTCCATAAGGAGGTGGGCAGTGGGTTTAATTTTGGCCAGGAGTGCTGGAAAACTTGCATGAAATTCCCTGTTTTGCCCCCAGGATACCAAGGAGAAGTTAATATCCATCCCTGCTCCATGCCTCAGTGTCCCCACCTTAAAAATGATATTAAAAATACGTTCTTTGTGGGGTTTTTTGGCAGAAGAGACCCCCAGGATCTGCCTTTGAAGTCCAGAAGGCAGAGCTGAACAGCACCGGGGGAAAGGATGGAGGATTGGGGAGAGAAAAGCAAGAAAACTGGGAAAGAGTGGGTTTTTCTACAGATTAGGTCTGGGACACAGAGCTGAGGAGTGGAAAGGATGGAAGAATGGGGGGGAAATCCCAACAAAACAGGGGACAGTGATTTCTTCTGCATTTTAGGTCAAGCACACAGAGCTGAACAGCACCAGGGGAAAGGATGAAGGAAAGGGAGGGAAAAAATATCAATAAAACCAGAGGACAGTGGGTTTTTTCTATATTATAGGTCTAGGACACAGAGCTGAACAGTGCAAAGGATGGAAGAATGGGGGGGAAACGGAACAAAACTGGGGGACAGTGGGTTTTTCTGTATTTTAGGTCTAGGACACAGAGCTGAAGAGTGGAAAGGATGAAAGAATGGGGAAAAAAACAAAACAGGGGACAGGGGTTTCTTCTGCATTTTAGGTCCAGAAGCCAGAATTGAACAGTGCAAAGCATGGAAGAATGAGGGGGGAAAATGCCAATAAAGCCAGAAGACAGTATATTTTTCTACATTTTAGGTCTAGAAGACAGACCTGAAGAGTGGGAAGGGTGGAAGACTGGGGGGAAAAATCCCAATGAAACAGGGGACAGTGGTTTCTTCTGTATTTTAAGTCAAGCACAGAGAGAGGAACAGCATTAGTGCAAAGGATGGGGGAATGGGAGGAAAAAATACCAGTAAAACTAGGAGACAGGTTTTTTTCTATATTATAGGTCTAGGACACAGAGCTGAGCAGTGGAAAGGATGGAAGAATGGTGGGGAAAACACCAACAAAACTGGGAAACAGTGCTTTTTTCCTACATTTTGGGTCCAGAAGACAAAGCTGAACAGCACCAGTGCAAAGGACGGAAGAACAGGGAGAAAAAATGCCACCCAAGCTGGAGACAGTCTGTTTCCCACTCCACGCAGAGAGCACAGCAAATTCCCCACGGCACCAGCACCGTTTCTGCAGGGGCAGGACAAGCTGCTCCTTCTCCCTGCTGGTATTTGGAGCAGCTGCTGGCCCTGGGCACTCGCCCTAATCCATCAGCCCCCAGCTCCTGTTGGGAATTTTCGGGGCCAATGCATCTTGCCCAGGGTCATTTCCTCCGGGCAGGGCCCTGCTGGCCATGGCAACAGTGGGAGCTTCTGTTCAACATCTGCTCCTGCTTCTCCCGTGGCCTTTTGGGTCACTGGCTCTGGCCAGCCCTGCTCCCCTTTCACCCTGCCTGGGACAGGGGACATCCAGCCCTGCTCATCATCCCCGTCGCTGCCACAACCCCCCACCCAAGATGAGTTTTGGAGGCTGGATTTGCTCCTCACCCCCACAGCAGGTCACCCACGGCGGTCACCTTTGGTGGCCCTGCCCTTTGATCCGTTGATTCCCAAGGAAAGAAGTTATCCCCAGAAGATAACTTGGTGTTAGTGGGGCATCATCGCTCCAGCAGTGCTGAGCCTGATGTGTGGGCCTGTTCCTTCTTGGAATCCACTTTTCCTGCAGGAATTTTGAGACCAGAAGCTGAATTTATCCTGAGCTTAGTTGGGTTCAGCACAAGCTCAACCCCTCATGAGACAGCAGGGAATCTCCATGAGCCTGGAGGAAATTCTGGGAATCCTTCCTGGTAAAATGGAGGGTTTGGCTTCTTTTTAAAAATGATCAGTTTTCTTCTTCCCAATAAAATGGCTTTGGGAATGTGGTCCTCAAAGGAGCTGTGGGGGTGGAGGTTCAGGAGCAGTAGCAGCAGCAAAGTTGATGGCTCTGGAGCCTCAATTTTTCACATGAAATCACCCCAAAATGGCAGTAAAATTTCTTTTTTTTTAGGTCAGGGTCTCACCTGGGTGAAACATCACCCTCACTTTGCCTCCTGTACTTCTTAGGTATCCCCAGGTCAGGACAATCAGGTCCCCATGGCCACCTCTAGGCTGGAGGACGGAGCATCCCTGGGAAATCCAGCACATGGTTTTCATTTTCCTCCCGATCCGCAGAGAAAAGGAAACCCAGAAGATTTATGGGCTCCCTTCTCCTCCTCCAGGTTTATAAATAGCATTCATCAGGTGCTGGGCACATGGTGGCTTTGGGGAGGGGATCAAAAGCAGCGTTGGGTCCCTCCTCCTCTCCCCTTTCAACATGTCTAATCTCTGCTCCCATCTCCGAAGGGCCACACTGCCCTCTCTGCTTCCAACTGCAGATTCACTGCGGGGGTTTGGCTGCCTGAAAGCCCCAAAAGGAGCCCCGGCTTTAAATGCACCAACCCCGACTCCCCTCTTAGATATTTACCCTGGGAAGGTCAGGTTATTGCACTGCTGCTGGGAAAAGAGGGAAGCTCCAGGATTCCCCCAGAGGACACCCCACTTCCACGGGTGTTTCGTGGTGATCTCACTGCTAAAAGGGCTTTTGGGTTGAAGAAAAGCAGCTCTGGGAGAAGAAAACAAAGCAAACCTCCCAAAATAAGCCGATTTTGTTTCCATATCATCATTGTACAGAAGTGGGGCAATAAGTGGCCTGTCCATAACTTTGGGGTTTCCCATTATTTTTCACTTAAAACAGTGATTTAGAATCTTTTTTTTTAAGTGAAAATTTTTACTTCTAAAAGAGAAGTTTAACTTGGAAGTGGAAAGTTGAACTGTGCTCAACAACATCCATGAAAGGAAAGGAAGGGAAACAGCTGGAGAGGTGGAAGAGAGGGGAAAGGGGTTTTTAAAAAGAGAAATAAGATTTCTATGAGTTTGGTTTTTACTCTTTTGCCTGAATATCTGTGTGTCCTTCACAATGACATCCAACTTCCTTGGGAGGCTGGAAGGGCAACTCTTGGCTTTGCCAAAGCACTGTTGGCCTGAGGCACCAGGAGAGGGAAAAGCAGATTATTGATACTGGAAAAACCTCTTTGTAGAAAGAAAAGAACAACTTTCCAACCTGCAGAGCTCCGTTTTTAAGTCACCTCCTGAACGGCTTTGAAACACCACGACGTTTCTCCTGGAACTCTCAGGGACACCCAGTGGAGATGCCACCGTTTGAGAAGCCACCAACACACCCCAAACCCCCTCAAACTGCAACCCATGGGAAGAAAACACCCCAAAATCCCCTCTGGGAAAAGTCACGGGCTGCCTCTGGAAGGTGCGCAGAAAAAGCGATGGGTTTCCACCAACCTTTTTAATGCTTTCTAGGGAGAAGGGAGTTTTCCCCGAGGCTGGAGCGGTACAAGTGGTGGCACAAACACCAGGAATATTTATCTTTCCCTGCTGCCAGCAATTAGCACACGATCCTTATCTCCCACCATTAAATGGAGTTGGTGCAAACACAACTCGGGGCTGATCCTCCTCCTCGCCTGCCCCAGGGACACCTCAACCCAACCAGGATAAGGAACCCAATCCCAGATAACATTTTCCATGAGGAAACAGCATCCAGCAGGGCTGATGGTAAAACTGGGCAAGGATTAACCTTTTCAGACCCCTTTTGGAGTTTGGAAAGTGGCTGGTTGTTTTTTTTCCCTGGAGTTGTCAGGCCCAGGAATAAATAGATGAGAGAAGTTTTCCAGCGCTGGATGATTCAAATGTCCTTCCCTTCCACTCATAAAGGGGTTTTTGGTTTGTTTTTCTTTTTGCAGATGCCTTTCCTGATTTCAGTGTCAGAGCAGCTGTAAACGGAGGATTAGGAGTCTGCAGTAAACAATGCTGCTCCACACACATTTGGAGCAGAATTCCAGGTGATACAACTCCACACAGTCAGCAGGAACAGACACGAGGCTGGAAAATCGCCGTCAATAGAATTGCAAAATGCCCAGCTGTCGGCTCAGAGCTGTTCTCTTACAGCCAAGTGATGAAACAAGGGCTTTTTAACGAATTAGTGTGTTTTAAAGATGTTTTTCGTCCTGTTTTGCCCTGGAGTGCTGCATCTCAGGCCCACCATGGACATGATTTTCCTGGGCACGGGGCGTTTTGGGGCTCACAAATAAAGCAGTCACAGCCTTCCTGCAGGGTGTCCCGGGAAAACAGGCTCTGCGTCCCAGGAAAACAGGCTCAGCACTTCCCCCCCACCTCGGGCTGACCTCTTGGCCAGCTGGATTTAGGGATTTGAGCCCACTTGCCCACTCTGACCAAGCCCCTTGGCCTTTGCATCTGCTGTTTGGGGCAGTGTCTGCTGGGTTTAGTCAACAAGATGTTTTCCAGACTGCCATTATCTCCCAGGGCTGGCCATTCCCAAAATTCTCTGACAGCATCTTCCATTCCCAACATTCTCTGACATCTCCCATTCCCACCATGCTCTGACAATATATCTCATTCCCAGCATTCCCTGACAATATCCCCCATTCCCACCATTCTCTGACAGCCTCCCCCATTCCCACCATTCTCTGACAATATCCCCCATTCCCAATATGTTCTGACAATCTCCCACATTCCCACCATTCTCTGACAACATCTCCCATTCCCACCATTCCCGGTGCCCCCATCCAGCTCTGTGTCCCTGTGCTGGAAGAAGGAGCTCAGCTCTGCTGCCAAACCCACCCACCCAGGGCTCAGCCACGTGTTTGGCATCACCTCCACGGCCCACAGGAGCCTGAAGAGCCAAATAAAAAACCCAGGGAGCACTCCCAGCCCTGCCCACCCATCCAAGAGGTCCAAGGTGTCCTCACCAACATCTTTGGGCTGCACAATCTCAGCCTGTTGCCCCCAACAAGCTCCTTTGAACTCCCACCCTCTGGTAGCCACGAGCCAGCAGCGTCTGAACGTGGTTTTAATCTGGGGGGACATATTTAGTACACAGACAGGGCTTAAAGTGGGGCAGAGCTAAGCCAAGCCTGGCAGGTGTGATGGAAAGCAGATGCCGCCTCTGTTGGCTCTCTGGCTTTGGAGGCCTGGTGGGAAAAGCTGGACCAGAAGCAGTTGCCTGGATGTTTTGTGGAGTGGGAGCATCCAGGAAAGCTGGGACAGGAGAGGGAAAAGGCACAACCCCCCACACACAGCAAGGAAGAAAAGGGCAAAGATGAGATGATGCCGAGGACAAAACACCAACTCCTCTCCAAACCAGCATTTTTCTGCCAACCCCTTGTTGGGAGCAACAAATTTGCCAAATGAATTGGTATTTTCCTATTTCTCTCCCCAAAATGATGTGTTTCCAGCTAAACCCCAACCCAAAGTCCTTCCCCAAGGAGCATGCATGCCGTTTTGGGGATAATTCTTATTTAATCTGAGCATCCTCTGATTTTTTTAAGCCAAAAGTGTTCCTGCAGTAACGTTATTCAGGCAAATGGGAAAAGAGGGCCCATGGAAAGGGTTGTATATTCTGTATAATTTTCTGTGTTGCCAGTTTTTTATGCCTTCCAGGAT
The DNA here is from genome assembly GCA_035583155.1 of Acropternis orthonyx. Taxonomy (NCBI): domain Eukaryota; kingdom Metazoa; phylum Chordata; class Aves; order Passeriformes; family Rhinocryptidae; genus Acropternis; species Acropternis orthonyx. The sequence continues at coordinate 899,003 of JAWWEU010000068.1, forward strand.
AGACTGTGGAGTCAGGGAGCTCCTGCCCATTTCTACCCACTGGCTCTGCCCAGTCCCAGGTAATTAACACTGATTTATCCCGGCAGGAAACTCGGACTGAAGCCTGGGAATGGGGGATGGAGCAGCTCTGGCCCCTGCAAAGGTGAGCAAGGAAAACCTCAGCTCCTTTTTCTGGCACTCCCACAGCTGCAGTTGTCTCTGCACAAAGCCTGTGTGATCTATTAGAAATCTCAAATCAGGACTTAATTTAGTTTTAATAAGACAGTTTGGGAGATGTTAATTAAATTGAGTTATTAAAACCACATGGGCTGGGCTTGGCTAATACATTTCCTTTTTTATTAAGTCCATTAAAAAATAAGAGAAGATAGAAAGGGAGGAAAAAACTCCCTGGATGCAGCAACACATTGAAAAGCTTCTTTTTCCTTTGCTGAATTAAAGGTGTCTCAAGTGTAGTGAAGATGAATAAAAACCAAAATAGATATAAATAAGATCCAAAAGCCCAGTCAGGTGATGTTGAATCCTCCCAGGCTCAGCAAGACTTGGCTTAAGGATGAAGCCAAAATGATGAAAGCCCTTGAACCAAAAGTGCCCAACACCCCAAAGCCCAGAATTCCCTCAAGTTTCCATCCCCCTGTTGCAGCCACACATCACTTCCATCCATTCCTGCTCCAGCTGGGAAAACTACAGGAATGCAACTTTTTATCATCCCCCCTAATCAGATTTTCCCTACCTCTGGCAAAAACTGCTGCTGGGAATCTCTTTAGTTGCAGGAATTGTCAGGGTGATTGGGTTAAGCTGAAGAAAAACTCCCACGTGCTTTAGAAATGACAAATATTTTATTAGCTGGAAGTGTAACTGGCTCTAATTAGCTTAGCAGGCCTGACTTAATAGATTTATAAGCTTTAGAGGATATAATGCACTGGTGAGACAATCCAAAGTGACCTGGGTAGGAAATTCAGCCAGTAGTTCCCAAATTAGCCTATTCTTTAGGTCTGGCCTAAGCACAGAGAACTCCCGGTCCTGGCCCAGGGGCTGCAGGGGATGGGCAACACACCAAGGCTTTATCCCAGATATCCCCTGATTTCCCTGGAATTTCTTCTCTTTCCAAAGCCCCTTTTGCTGTTTTTTATGATGCATCAACGCTGGCAGGTCACGTCTCCCACTTGCTGATGAGTCTTGGAAGATCCTGGTTCTTCTACACCTGTGGATGGAAAGGGATTAACACCACAGGGAAGAATCTTAAGGATCTGATTATATTCAGCAAAGCTGGAAAACAAAAGGAAACACTGGAAAAACAAACCAAGACACCCTTCTTTCCACGTTTCCCTGTTCTCCTGTCCCCCACTAAGAGCCTCACCACGGATTTCTAATGACTCCCAGTGCAGACACCGGCCCTGTTACGTGAAGATTAAGATCTAAAAACGCAGAATTATACTTAAAAGTGTATTTATTATACATATCCCCGGCCAGGGTGGAAAAAATCACAAATCCCAACTGGATTGCTGGGGAAATCGAGGCAGGAATGGGACAAGCTCCCTGCAGGATGCTTCTCATGCCTGGTGGTGTGGTGGGTATGATGTCCCCAGGGAAGCTGGATTTAAACACTTAAACATCTCCAAAGCCAGGGTTTAGAGCAGGTATTGGATGTCCGCAGCCTTAAGCTGGGTTTTGCTGACCTGCCCAGAGCCACCAAGGGTTCCATGCCCATGTCCCCGTGTCCCATGGATGTGGAGAGTGGGGATGTGTCACTCTCTCCTCCTCCCAGTGATGTTTATCCTCCTGCTGCTTATCCTGGTTCCTCATAGCCTGGATGATCCCGGAGGAAATAAAGGAGGAAGAGATCAGGGCTTAGGGAGAGCTGGGGTGGGGAAAGGACTTTGATTTTCCTGGTGTGGGGAAAGGGATGAATCCACACAAATGGCTGTGGAAATCTGAGGAAGGGTTTTCATTGGAACCTCTTAAATTCCCAGGGGACATGTTCCCTTCCCCACCAGGAGGAGGGTTATTCTCTGGTGAATTCAAGGCGAGAAAAAGAACATTTTTGGCTTTTTGACCTCCAGATTTCCCTGTTGCATGGAGTCCCTGAGTGCCCAGGCTCCCCATCCCATGCCAGTCAGGATCATGGACCATTTCTCCAATCCTTTTTGCTCTTCCTTTCCCCATGCAGGGCACAGGGAACCATCACCAGATGCACTTCACAGTGGAGTAAATGATATTTTTATGCGAATCTTGAAATGCTGAGCTGCCTTTGGTCCAGAGCTGCTTCCAGCTAAGGAAGGGAAAAGAGCATCTTATGGAGGAAAAAAGGATGGCTCCCTGTAGGATTTGGTGTATCCACCAACTTTCCAGCTTCTAAAAGTGCACAAATCCACGTCATTGGATTCTTCCCATCCTTGTTTGTCCTTGCTCCTTGTGCCCCGAGCTCTCCTGCTCCTCTTCAACCCTTTGCAGGCAAGAAACTCCATCCTATAAGTGATAAATCATAAATGATGCATCTTCTCCTCCCATGGGTAAAACCAGTCATCCCTCAGATAACTTGGGATTCCCTGGAGAAGCTGATCGCCTCTAAAACCCTTTGCTCATCAAATCCCTGCAGTGATCATGTTTATCCTGGAGCTTCAGCCTGTCGTGCAGGGCAGCAGACACCTCTTTACAGGAAGGAAAACCCATCCTAGAAATGATACCACCTCTCCTACCCCAGGGAAAACAAACCACTGCTCCTGGAACGCTTCACGGAGCCATCCTGGAGCACCTGCCATGGGTTCTTGTCAGATTCACATTTCCAAGTGCTGGAGCACCATCCTAAGCACCTCTAATTTACATTAAATCCTTATGTGATGTGATGCAGCAGGAATTGGGCCCAGCCTGGGGGCAGAGGTGTCTCTCAAAGCCTTTGCTCTGCTGTGGTGAGACCACAGGACCTCTGAGCAGCGTCACCGAGAGAAACGTGGTTGGGCAGGAGCCAAAGTGCTTTGAAAAGCCACCTGTACTCGGAAAAACACCCCAGGCAGCCCCGTCTGGTGAGAGCCACCAGCCTGAGCCAGACCCACAGGAGCAAGGTGGCTCTCCCAAACAAATCCAGGAGGTTTTCCAGGCTGTGGAGTCTCACTGTGTCCCTTGTAGAGCTGAGTGGGTTTGGGACAGCAGTGGAGGCTCTACAAATGCAGCTGTGGCTTGGGGACAGTTTTAGGTCCCTGCTCTGGTCCTGCCCCCATAACAAACTGCCTGTTCCTCCCTATCCCCCGGTCTGATGAAGCTGCTGAGTTTACACACAGGGCGGTTCTGGTTTCCTGAGTCACTGCGGGGCGGGGGAGGCTGTGACGGGGCTTGTGCAGGGATCAGAGAGTCCCACAATGTGCTGAGCTGGAAGGACCCACAAGGACCATCCAGTCCAGCCCTCAGCCCTACACAGGACCATCCCCAGGAGTCACACCCTGTGCCCCAGAGCATCGTCCAAACCCTCCTGCAGCTCTGGCAGCCTTGGGGCCGTGCCCACTGCCCTGGGGAGCCTGGTCAGTGCCCACCACCCTCTGGGGGAAGAGCCTTTCCCTGAGATCCAACCTGACCCTGCCCTGACACAACTCCAGCCATTCCCTGGGTCTGTCCCTGGTCCCCACAGAGCAGAGATCAGTGCCTGCCACTCCTCTGCCCCTCCCCAGGAAGTTGGACCTGCAATGAGGTCTCCCCTCAGCCCCCTCTTCTCCAGCTGAACACACCAAGTGCCCTCAGTGTCCTCACACGGGGCTTCCCCTCAGCCCTTCACCATCCTCACTGCCCTGTTTTGGACACTTTGAGACCTTAAACAAGGACCTGGAGGACACAGCAGCTCCAAGGATGTTGGGTGATCCAAGAGGAATTGAACCCCAGTGGTGTTATGGCCATGAGCTGTCATCATTGCCTCCTTCTTCCTCTCAGGGAAAGGAGAGCTGTGTGTGCCAGAAGCTGCTCCCCCGGCAGCCCAAACCCTGCCTACTCCATGTGGTGAGGACGTGGCACGTGGGGCCACCTCCACCAGCAGCCTCGGGGCTTGCAGAGCTCTTTGAAACTCCTCCAGCAGTTTCAAGGCATGGATTTTGGAGCTGTGTCCCCATGCCCACGTGGGAGAGACATCTCAGTGCCACCTTGGTGACCTGCAGCCTCAGCAAACCACCTGATTGTGCACTTGTCCAGCCCAGGAGATAAAGGAACCCACAGCTCTGCGTGTTTCGCTCCAATGACCTGAATACAACTGAAGGGAAACTCCCCTGCCCAGAGCTGCCCCCAACCAGTCAGGGAAATGAAGAGCTTTTCCTTTGCTGTCACGGTTTTTTGGATATATTTGGATGTCCAGCATGAACCCAGCAGGGCTTGATGGCCATGGAGCACGAAGGCTTTGGGAAGTCTCCTTGGACATGGAGGAACTGTGGGTTTTTGTGTGACCCTGTTCTCTCTCTGATTGTCCTTATTAATTAGAGCTGGAGTTAATCCCCCCTGACTAAAGACTTTCACAATGAGGGTGGGCAGGCTCTGGCACAGGTTGGGCAGAGAAGCTGTGGCTGCCCCATCCCTGGATGTGTCCAAGGCCGGGTTGGAGCAACCTGGGCTAGTGGAAGGTGTCCCTGCCCATGGCAGAGGGTGGATTGAGATGGGCTTCAAGTTCCCTTCCAACTCAAACCATTCCATGGTTCTCTGACTGTGGAATTCAGATCTAGGAAGGAACTGTATTTTTCCTCCAAATGAAGGAAAGACAGTTCTTCAGGGATCTGTAGGGACTCATGCAGGAATGTCCAAAGGCAGAATGAAAGCAGAGAGAACACACCCTGTGCTGGGATCTCACAGCTCTTTCAGAAGCATCCCGGCTACCAGCTTCTCCAGCTTCAACTCCAACAATTTTCCTGCTCATTTGAGGGAGGTCACCACCACAATCCTTCTTTTTTTAGTCCTGGAAAAAACACACATCTCCCTGCTGGAAACCCCCACAACCCACCACTCTCAAGTTCTTCCACCAAAAAGCACTTGCAAAAAATCCCCTCCCCACCTGCAGCTGCTTTGCAGGAGGAGTTTGGGGGGATGCAGGATGGGATTTATGCTGGTGAAACTCCTCTGGAAGTGCCTGAAGCAGAACTGGCAGAGCAGGGAATAGTCACAGCATGGAGGAACCTCAGCCCACGTTGGCACAGGAGCTTCCTCCTGCCAGGACGTTGGGTGGGATGCTCTGGATCTGGTTCACCACCTCCACCTCAGACATGATGACATCCAGACACGGGCTTTCCATGGAAAATTCATACCTGTTTTGCTTTAGAGTTAAAATAAAATTCAAAATGAAAACTCAACTCTCTTTTTTAAAAAAATATTTATTTTTGTTTTGAGTTCTAGTCCTGCCAAAACCAACATTTCCAAAACCACACCAGAGACCTGGGAAACCTGGGAGTGCCTGCACAACCTGGATTTCCATCGTTTTGCCATCCTGAGCAAAGGAATTTCAGTTTCCTTGCAAATTAACACTGCTGTGATCCCACTGACTCCTTACCTGGGGATTTTTCCCATTACCCATCCAACCCATAAATAACAATCCCAATGACCCAACAAAGGAGACAGCCCAAGGCATTTTATTTTCCTATCAAATAGTGATTAACAGTAGCTGTATGGATATTTTTAAAAACTCTCCCCCTATACTTTTATGGAAAAAAAAATCAGTGTTTGCAGGAGTCTGCTCCCCCCAGATATCCCAGTGCCAGCCCAGCCGAGCAAACAACCCAGCTCTGCAAAACCCAAAAACCTTGGGCTGGGCTCCGGGTAGGAAACATCTGGAAATCCATTTGCCTCGCCTGTCAGGGCCAGATAAAGGATAAATGTTAAGTGACAGCCGAGGGCTCTGCACATCTGACAGCCCAGCCGGGGCTCCAGGTGGGATTTCGGGGGCGGATTGATGGGTTGGGACCGGGAAAAAGCCGCACAAATATCGGAGCTTCGGGAGTCAAGGCTATTGTTTGGCTGCACGTCCGAGGGGGAAACAGCGGCTCGTGTTCCTCCAGGGATGAACGGACACAGGGATTGAGGTCCCCACCTGGATCCAGGCGGAGGGCTGCGGACCAGGCAGCAGGGATAATTATTTATCCAGCGTTTTGCCTAATGAATGGCCCTGAATGAGGGTTTCCTGTAGCGCTGGCTCCACCCGGGTTTTGCAAAGCCCAGATTAACGCTGGGAGGGGTCTCGTTTGGCTTTGTTTAGTTCCCGCTGCTGGGACGGCTCCGGGTGCTCCGGGTGGTGGGAGGAGGCCGAGGGAGGATGTTGGATATGGGACAGTTCTTCCTTGCAAAGTGTAGGGTTAATGATGCCTCTGTTAGGCAAAAAAAAATGGGAAAAATGGGGATAAATCACCCCCCTGTGCAGAGCAGAGAGGAGGATGGTGGGAAAGAGCCACCTTTCTGCCCAACCTACGCATCACAACCTATTCAGAGCAAACCCAAGCATTGGTTTTCCTTCTTTTTGCAGTTTTCCCTCTTTCTGGCACAAGAAAATGCCTTTTCACTGTTGTCCCTCTGCTGGGACAGCATCACAGTGGTCTCTGGGGAACCACCACCCTCATCCACCGACCCGAGCCAACCCAGCTGAAACCTGGCGGAGGTCGCAATTTCTCGGAGCACCTTTTCCCATGAAACACCACGTTGTTTTTTGGCAGCCCGACCCAAACCCTGCAGCCCATCCTGTTGTGGCCCAGCTCTGTCACAGAGGTCACTTGGCAACTCCCACGCAGCAGCTCCACCCTTTGCCAGCCCTCATTTACCTCCCCAACAATAAAACCTATCTGGGCAAAAGGTGCCTTGTGGTGCAGTGAGCTGTTTGACACACCACACCAGCACGGAATGGACTGTTTTCCCCACTTTCTTAATATAAAACACTTCCAAGACTTGCCTTACTGAGGCAACAGCCACGAGAGAAGAAACAGTCAATTTTGGGGCCCAAATCCGAGCCTGGATGTTGCTTTGGGGTTACACACCATTTCAGGGAGGCAGGAGGATTTGGGATAGCCCCGATCTGATGGTCTGGGCAGTCTCAGGACAAATCCATGAGGATCTGCCGGCTGGTGCTGTGCCTCAGTTGCAACAGCAATAGGATGTGGAAGCCCCAGAGGTGTGAGGGGGTGCTCCTTTCCCAAAAAACTCCCAGATTCTGGCTCACACCAACCCACCCCACCCTGCCCGTAAACAACAGCCTTTAAAAACCAGCCTTTAAAGGGCTCTTCCAACCCAAACTATTCCATAATTCCGTGATTTTCTGGGAGTTCAACGTGTGGTTCAGGAAACACCCACCACCCATCTTTTTCCCAAATTTCAGGGGTTCAGTGGATCCAGATGGAGCTGCTGTCCCTGTCTCTGCTGGAAGGAGCACCGGGATCGTGTGGAGCTCTCCGAGGAGCGCCGTAAACAGGAAGGTGAGGAAGCGGGAGCGGAGCCCCGGCTCATCCAGGCCACGGGTGCCGCCGGCACACAATGCGCTCCGGAAAGGGGGATATAAATACCCAGGGTCAGGGCCGGGCCCCCGGGAACAATAGGGAGTGGGAGGATGGAAAAGGCCACCGAGGACGAGCCGCTCGCGTCGTGGGGCCAAGGCCACCATGCCGGGGGTGACACCGCGACGTGGCTCGGCCGCTGTGGTTCAGGGGGTGCAGGGGGTCTCTGCAGGGTGGGGTGGGCTGAGGGCGTTCCCAAACCCCTGGAAAATCACGGCATCATGGGATGGTTTGGGTTGGAAGGGCCCTTTAAAGGCTGGTTTTGCTGCAGGGTTGGGTAGCTCGGTGTGAGCTGGGGTAGGGGGGAGGTTGGTTGGTGAATGGAGCTCCCTGGGGTTTCCAGTTCCCAAAAGGGGGTCCATGTGCATCCACGGAGGTGGGATTGTTGTGGGATAGTCCAGGGGACACAGTGCCCAACTGAGGCTGGACACAGGGATTTAAGGGATTTAAGATTCCACCATGGTTTCACGTTGAGCATCCCAACAACCTGGAGAGGAAGGGTCCCACCTCCTGCTCCACACCAAGGCCCTCAGGGCTTCACGAGGACACCCAAAATTTATCCAGGATGCCCCATCCATCCCTGGAAGTGCTCAAGGCCAAGTCGGAAAGGGCTTGGTCTAGTGGAAGGTGTCCCTGCCCATGGCAGGGTGTGGGATGGGATGAGCTTTAAAGGTCCTTCCCAACCCAAGTTTGGGATTCCGTAGGATTTATACCAATGGAGTTTAAACAGAGGTGGTTGGGAGCTTCTCATGGATGATGTGGCCGACTGAAGCTGCTCTTCCCGAGCTGACTGATGGCAGGCAGGATCCCCACCCTGCTCCAGCATCCCGTGGGTTATCGATGCACATTGCCATGATTCCCAAGGCCACAGGAGGCTGTGCTGCTCTCCCCCCGTCTCATCCACCCCTCGAAGCCACCTCTGCTCCGTCTTAATCTCAAGACGTCAAAGGAAGCGAAATCCATGGACAGATAAACCCCCCAAGCGGGGGCTGTACAGGGGCAGGGCAGTGATAGCGGCAGCTCCGGGAGCAGAGCATCAGAACCTCCCTGGATAATAGAGCAGGGTCAGGGCCAGCAAGAATTGCAGGAAACATCCTGGCTGCTCCTGGGAGCATCGGGAAAGCCCTGGAGGGGAGCCCAGCCCCTTCCTGTGCCGCAGCACTGCGCGGTCCCCACCACTGGGATGCTCAGGAAGCTGCTCCACTGGGACAGACGTGGGCCAAATAGCTCCATATTCCACTCTGGCCCTTTGGAGAGGCACCACATTGTCCCCTGGGACTTGGATTCCTGCCTGGAAAGGTTTTTTCACCACTGCTGGGGCAGCTGCACTGACATCTCCATGAATTTGGCGCTGGAAATCTCCCAAAGTTCAGGCAGAAACAGCTCTCCGGACTCGCCCTGCCCTCATCCCCACCCCATTAAGGATCCCATTTCCCATCTCTCATCCTTAATGGTGTCCCTGTGCACTTAATGCCTCTCCCCCGGGAATCAGCCAAAGGACAGGGATGATTCAGGAGGGGCAGACCATGCTGGAGGCACCGATATCCATTAGGAATGACAGCTAATGGCTGGGGATAACATCTCCCGACATCGCTCCTCGGAATCATCCCTCCAAACCCCTCCCAGTCTGCTCCTGGGGGCTCTTCACCTCTCTGTTTTCCAAGCTGAAACCCAAATATCAAACAGGAGAATGCCAGGAAAGGCTGTTCCCTTTGTCACCTCATAGAGGAACATGGAAAACCAGTTAAATCCCAGGAGAAAGGATTTCAGCCCCAGCTGCCCAGAGCAAACGGGATCCCACAGCCCACGGCATTAACTGGGGCCTTTTCCAGCCCAGGAGCTGAAAGTTCAACCTGGGAAAGGGGAATTACATCCCTGAAAGCTGCATTGGTCCAAACCAACTTTAAACAGGTACAAATATACCCAAAATACCGATTATAAATACATATAAATATATTGGCAGTTGCAAAGAGGGTCAGAGATGCTGTTACAGGAGACCTGCAGGAGTCTCTCGATAAAAATCCTTCCAAATAACTGTTGGTACCTATTAAAAAGAAAAAAATAAATAAATTTTCTGCAGAGATTGAGGATGCACAAGAAGCTCTGCCGGTTTTTAAGGACAAGCACATCTAGAAAGGCACCAGCATCACTTGAAACACTTTCTGGGCCCTCTAGTGGTGTTGGCCATGCTGAGGGTCAGCTCTGCTCCACAAAGCACCAACCCCCCCCCTAATTTAAGTATTTTGCCCAATATTTTGCCTCAAATAAGGAGAAAAAGGCCAAATCTCTGGTTTCCCCCACTTGTTTTCTTAAAAGACACCTATGGAAAGAGCTTTGCATGCAACCAGTTGCTGCACTTTTGGAACCAAAACCAATGAAAAACTCATTTCAAAAGTGAAAATAAACCCTTCAGAGAAGCTGAAGGAACAGAAAAGCAGCAGGAGGAGAAACTGGGCTGTGCAGCTCCAGCCTCTTTTCCCACCTTTTCCTTTTCCCACTTCCCATTTCAAAAGAAAATCGTACCACCTGAAGCTTTGGGAGATCCAAGGGGTGGTGGATTTAGAGAGTTCACATGTTGCTTTTCAAGGTATGTATTTTTATTTGTATATTTTGGTTGCAGAACTCAAATAGTTTTCTTTCCTGGCTGGAATCTGCAACCAGTTTAAGAAAGGGGAGAATGGGAAAAGGTGGTTTAAAAAGCAGCTTGGGAGTTGCTTGTTAAATATATGATGGATATTAAATATGTGAGAGATATGAAAGGTATGATAGATATCAAATATATGTCAATAACTGTATTTATGTATTAAAATTGATATATAAATAGGCAATAAAATATCTCCCCACTGCCATCATGGCCATCCTATCCTATCCTATCCTATCCTATCCTATCCTATCCTATCCTATCCTATCCTATCCTATCCTATCCTATCCT
>JAWWEU010000068.1:939976-976178 GCA_035583155.1 Acropternis orthonyx
GAGGGGTATGGGGTTGGGGGTCATCAGGGGTGTTTATAAGGGTTGGGTTATTGAGAGTGGAGTTTATTTGGGGTGGGGGGCGTTATGGGAGTTGGGGGGCTATCAGGGGGTTTATTGGGGTGGGCGTTATGGGGGTGGTGGATTATCGGTGGGGAGTTATCTGGGTGGGGCATTATCGGTTGGGGGACTAATGGGGAGGGTTTGATGGGGTGGGGGGTTATCGGGGAGGGTGACTGTGGGCCCCCACACCCACCTCGGGGCCGAAGCGGCGCCGGGCGAAGGCGTGAGCGCTCTCATCGGGCTCTGTCCCCGCGGGGGTCACCAGGTCCCGCAGCCCAGCCCAGAGCAGCGCTCGGGAGAAGGGGGGCACGGCCCGCAGAAGACCCCTGAGGACACAGGGGGCAGGGGGCTGGCACTGGGGGCCCAGGGGTGGCACTGGGGAACAGGGGGAATGGGGTATCAGGAGGTACCTACCCCAACCCCGAGGGCAGGCGGTGCAGGGCCCCCCCCGAGTACAGGTAGCGGTTTTGGGAGGCTGGGTGGTCCCCGGGCACGGGCAGGACGTCACCCCCCAGCCCCAGCTCTGACACCTGGGGGCACATGGCATTGGGGTGGACCCCCAGACCACTGGGATCCCCAACACCCTTCCAGGGACCGCCAGGATCCCACTGGCACCACGAGCTCAGCCCCAGGGACCCCACAGACCACTGGGATCCCCAGCACCCACTAAGAGACCCCCCCACAACCCAGGACCCCTTCAGCACCACAAGCCGAGCCGCAGGGACCCTCCTTCCAAGCCCCCTCTTACCATGTGCAGGGTCTCAGCGCCCACCAGCCCCGAGGGGCGGACCCCCCTGGGCCCGTGCTCGAACACGGCCCCCTCGGGGGTCCGGGTGCTCTGCAGCCACCCCCCGAAACGGCCACTGGCCTCCAGCAGCAGCACCTGCGGACCCCCAGCAGCCCCCCCAGCGTAACCACGGGCACCCCACGGCGGCCGGGGATCCTGGCGGGGGGGTAGAGGTCCCGGGGAAAGAGGGGCCTGGCGGTCTCACGGGAGATGCAGGTCCCAGGGGAATGGGGGTCTCTAGGGGGGCTGGGGTTCTTGGGGAAGTGCTGAGGGTCTCACACGAGGTGGGAAATTTGGGAGTCCCGTGAAGAGGCCGGGGTTCCCCGAGGGAGAGTTTGGGGGTCCCGTGGAGAGCTGGGGGTTGCGGAAGGCTGAGGGGGCTCCGAAGGGAGTGGAGGCCCAAGGGGGAGGTTGGGGGGTCCCGGGAGGAGATTTTGGGGGTCTCAGGGGCGGCTGGAGGGTCTTGGGGAGGGTTGGGGACCCCGGGGAGAGCCGGGGGTTCCGGAGAGAATGAAGGTCCAAGAGCGTGGTCCCGGGTGGGAGTTCGGGGGTCCGGGGAGGGTAAGTTCGGGGGTTGCGCTTACCTTGGGCGGGCGGGGGGCGCGCACCAGGTGGTAACAGGCAGCCAGGCCGCTGATGCCGCCCCCCACCACGGCCACGGTCGGCGCCATGAGGGGACCTGGGCCCGGGTGGATCAGTGGGGCCACCGCGACCCCCCAAACCCCACTAAACCGGCCCCGAGGCCCCCAACCCTCCCCCCGGCCCCGCGCCTGCCCCGGCCCCCGCTGTGCGGGCCACGCCCCTTTCCCCGATATGGAAAAGGAGGCGGGGCGCAGGCGGCAGCTGGCCAATGGCGAGGGTCCAGGCGGTGATGGGCAGCCGCGGTGACAAATCGCGCTCGTTAGCCTGGCAACGGCCCCTCTGCCATCAGCCGCCTCCTGCCCCCGCCCCGTCCCCGAAACCACGCCCGTCCATCACTGGCCCCTCCCGAAAGTCACGCCCACCGGTGGCCGTGCCCTCTTTTACCAGGGCACGCCCCAAAGTCGATACACCCTTTGTAAGCTCCGCCCCTTTTCCTGGCCACGCGTCCTCCCCTGAAACCACGCCCGTTCTTTCACTAGCCCCTCCTCCAAGCCCCGCCTCCCCCCAAACTCCGCGTTTTTCGAGTTTTTTTTTAGTAAATTTATTCACAAAACCCCCCGGGGCCGCGGCCGCGCCCCCCCCTACGCCCCCCACACCCCACCCCCCCGTCACGGGGGGCTGGGGGTCCGGGAGGCCGGGGGGGATGGGGGGCGGGGCAGGAGGGGGGGTCACATCCCCCCACCCACCCCAGCGCTGGGGCTGGGGAGGCTCAGGGTCTGCGGCCGGGGGGCTCCTCCAGCTCGTAGAACAGCACGTAGCCCTCGCTGGACGGCACCTGGTTCTCGCTGATGGGCGACACGCTGCAGGGGCACCCTTAGCCCAGGGCAGGGGACGGGTGGGCACGGGGGTGCCCGGGGAGGAGCATGGGGCGCCTGGGAGGGGCGGGGGGCACTCACCGGGAGTCGTTGTAGACGCGCCAGCCCGCGGGGTCACGGCAGAAGGCTGTGTAGTGCCCGTAGTGGACGCTGCCCGAGTGGTTGCACAGGGCATACAGGCTGTACACGGGGCTGCCTGGGGGGGAGGTGGGCACGGGGGGCTCAGCGCCGCCCCCTGCCCTGGCACGGTGCACGAGGCCCCCAAGTGCCCCTGTGCCCACTGCCCTGTCTCAGCCACGTCCCCCACCCCTCCTCACCCATGCCCCTCACCCTGCATCCCCGCCTCACCCACACTCACCCCACCTCACCTGTGCCCCCCATCCTGCCCCACTCAGACCCCCTGCCCTGACTCATCTGTGGCCCCTGCTCACCCTGACTTATCTGTGCCCACCCCCCTGCACCCCCAGACCTCCCCGCTCCCCTCACCCGCCTTCTCGCTGGCAAATTCCCGCAGGTTGAGCTGCTGTAGCGGGAAATCCACGAACACAGAGCATTTCTTGATGGAATAGCGGGTGGTGGAGAACCGGTTCAGGTCTGGGGAAAGCGTCAAGGGAAAGCTGCGTGGAGGGGTGGGCCACAGTCCCACCCCACTCCCAAATCCTGGGGATACCCCTGGCCACCCCTCCAGGTGCCACTTCCCAAAGGATACGGAGCACCAGGATCCGTGGGAAACGCTGGATCGTCAACTTCTTAGTGCTCCGCGTCCGCTGCCGGCACTTGTCACACACCTGCTGGGGAGGGGATGGTGAGTGGGGTTGGGGGAGGACAAACTGGGGGTCCAGGGGTGTCACCTGGCAGGTGTCACGGGCTCCATCCTCTCACCGGGGCGTTCTCCGAGTCCAGCTCCTCCTCCTTGGTGAAGAGGCTGAAGCAGTCATGGAGCGAGACCTTCCCTCCAGCAAAGCTTTTCTGGAGGGGGAGAAGGGTCAGGGGGGGCTTTTGGGGGTCTGGGGAAGTCTGGGGGGCCGGAGGGGCTGCACCCCACCCCTACCTTTGGGATGGGCAGCGACAGGTCGCAGAAAACCTCGAAGGTGGTGGAGCGGTACCCGCAGGCCTGGCACTTGAGGCAGCTCTTCAGCTGCCCCACAAAAAGGTCTGGGAGCGAGGGGAGGCATCAGGAGGGGCACCCCAAGAGGTTTGGGGGTCTCGGGGAGGGGGGGGGTGACCCCCACCCACAGTGCTCACCCACAATCTTGCTGTCCTCCCTCTCCAGGTAGCGCTTCCACATCTGGTTGGCGCGTTCCTCATCGCTGCGGGGTGGGGGGGAGGCGGGGGGTTCAGCTGGGGGTCCCCAAAATCAGGGCTGACCCCCTCTCCAATGCACCCAACCCCCCACCTGAGTGTTTCAGGGTCCTCCAGTGCTGGGGGTCTCCGTGTGTCCGCCAGGATGCTGGGGGTCCTGCGGCCCTTGCGGTTGATCTCCACGTGCAGCCGGTCCATGAAGAATTTGAGGAATTCCTGGGCATCCTGCTGGCTGAGGGGGGACACACACACAGTGTAACCCCTCTGCTCCCCCCAGGAAGGGTACCAAAGGGTGAGGGGAGGTGGGGGGCGGGGGAGGTTAATCACCTGTAGCCCGTGAAGGAGGGGACATACTTTTGGAACACGGCCTTGAAGCGCCCAGGGTTGACGGGCTCGGAGGAGTCGGGATGCCAGAGCGCCGCGATGACATCGGCAAAGGCTGGGGGGATGGGGGCGGGGGGGTGGTCAGTGCCACAGGGAGGGGGGCAATGTAGTGCTTTGAGGGGGGTGTTGAGACTTTTGGGGGGTCTGTCCCACCTTCTGTGAGCTCCTGGGGGGCCCTGGGACCAGGGGGCTGCTCCTGCTGGAAGTCCCGGCGCAGGCAATAGTCCCGCAGCGGTTTGGTGCTGCTCAGGCACTGCAGCACTGCATTCATGAAGCACTGGGGGGGGGGGGGACGGACACAAGGGGGTGGTATTGGGACTTGGGGGGTCCCCAGGGGCTCCCCCCACTGTTTTATGAGCCCAATTGAGTTGTGGGGCTGGGGGTCCTCAGGGATGTCCCCCCAACTGGGATGGGAGGCCATGGCAAGCCCAGGCAACCCCGAGGTGATCCCAAAGGGACCCCGAGGTGACCCCAAATACTTCTTGCACCCCAAGACAGAGGGACAGGAGGGCTAGGGGCCACAGGGGCTGTGCTGTGGGACTGAGGGTCCCCAAGGATGTGATGTCCCCCGCAGGATTGGGACTGTGGCAGAACACCCACCACAAGCCTGGGGGACCCTGAGAGGACACCAGGGGACCCCAAAGGGACCCCGGATCCCTCCCACACCCCAGGACAGAGGGACAGGAGGGCTGGGGACCGCAGGGACAGTGTGGTGGGGTTGGGGGAGCTCCGGGGCTGTCACATTCCAGCAGGACAGGAAAGTGACAGTACAACCACCACCTCAACCTGCGGTGACACCGAGGTGACCCTGAGGGCACTCAGAGGACCCCATATCCCTCCCACACCTCAGGACAGAAGGCCACAAAGGTCTGGTGGCCACGGTCACTTACCGTGTTGCCCAAATTCCTGAGGCCGACGTGGCCCGAGCCCAGCAGCAGCGTGTGGTGGGTCTGGAAGGGGGGACACCAAGTGACACGTGTGAGCCGTGTCCCTGCGCCACCACCGCCCACCCCCGGCTCCCCCAGGGACCCCCGGACCTCGCCGGTGACCAGCAGCAGCCCCATGACTGCCGTGTGCACCACGGACTCCGCGATGTCGCTGCCCCGGCCCTGCATCTCCCGCCGGGTGAGCAGCGACCGCTGGAGCTTCCTGGGCAGCTCCACGAGCGTGGCTCCCTGCAGCCCCGGCATGGCTCTGCCTGGCACTGGCACGGACCCCCGGGATGGCACCGGTGCCACCGGGCTCCCTCCCCCGCCCTCAGCTCATTAGCTGATCCGATTCCCCCAGCTATTCTGGGCCTCGCTGGAAGCTCATCCCGGGCAGATTAATTAGCCGGAGCCTCGTCCCAGGGACAGCGGGAGCTCGGAGCAGAGGTGCAGAGGTAAAAACCCCACAGACAGAGCCCACCCCAGCACAGAGGGGTGGCAGGGACTCGGTGGGACTGGGGGACCCCCCATGCCACTGCTGAGGAAATGACACGGGGGGGCAAACCGTGTCCCTGGCTCGCGGTGGGATTTCAGGGATCCCGATCCTGATCCACACACGTGGCCGGGCAGGTGAGGGCTGGGTATTGGTGGGGGCGGGGGGGGGAGGCGGATGCGGAAATGGGGATGGCACCGGCCACCCCTGGCCCCCCCAGTGCCAGAGGAATGGCACTGGCCACCTCCAGCACCCCCAGTGCCACAGGGATGGCACTAGCCACTCCCAGCCTTCCCAATGCCACAGGGATGGCACCAGCCACACCCAACCCCCCCGGGATCCGTGCAGGTCTCCAAAGCAGACCTGGAGCAGGCAGAGGTGAGACCACCACCACTGTCCCACCCAGGCAGGACCACCGATCCCTCAGCCAAGGACACCACAGGAGTCACAGCACGTCCCCACAGTGGAGGACACCGTGGGGTCACAGCACATCCCTGGCACTGGGGACACCATGGGGGTCTCAAAATGCTCCCATGACAAGAGACAGCGTGGGGATCCCAGTATGTCCCCAGGAGCAGGGACACAGCACGTCCCTGAGGCTGGGCACACTGTGGGGTCATACCACATCGCTGTGTCCAGGGACACTCCGGGGGTCCCATCCCATGTCATTTGCCCTCCCCAAGGCTCTTACGGTGGCCGCTTTGTCCTCGTTCCTGGCGGGCGTGGTGGGGCCAAACGCGGTGGGCTCGGGGCGGCTGCGGGGGCCGCCTTCAGGGCGCACAGACAGCAGCAGCGCCGGAGGGGTGCCCGTGGTAGCCTTCCCGTCCTGCCCGGGGGCCACGGCAACCCTGCGGAGCGAGGAGCTTCTCCGGAGTGCCAGTGCACCCAGAGGGTGCCCACAGTCCCTTAGCACCAGCCGGCTCAGCGCCACTGCTACGTCCTCGGCGCGGCTGCCACCACCAGTGCCACTGCCACTGGTGCCGCCGCCACCATTGCCACCACCACCCTGGCTCAGGTCCCCGATGCTGATGGACTTGGAACGGGACAAGTTGGCCCGGCGCCGCTCGGCCGCGCTGGGCAGGGAGAAGGAGGCACTGCCGGGCACCTGTGGGGCCCCACTGGGCACCCTCACGCCGTGGTCGCCCTTCACAGGGCCCCGGCGGCCCCCCGGCCCGCGGGGGTCCCCACGCTTGGCTGCTCGGCCCCGCTCGGGCTCCAGCTTCTTGGGGCGGGGGTCTTCTGAGGGCGGCGGCGGGGGCGGCCGGGGGGGCAGCAGGCGCAGTTTGGGGGCTGGGGACAGCCCGTTGGGGGCCGCATGGCGCTCCTGGCTCAGCGCTCGGTGCCCGCTGGGCAGGCGGGCGCCCGGCCGGGGCTGCGCGGTGACCACAGCGGTGACCACGGCGGTGGCGGCGTCCCTGGCGCGGCCCAGGCGGTGCTCCGAGGCCTGGGGCATGGCAGGGCCTGTGGGGACATGGGCAGGGTGAGGGGGGCACGGGAGGATTAGGAGGGGAGGGAGACAGAAAAAGGGGCAAAGCGGGGCACCCACCTGCTCACAGCCCTCCGCGCCCAGTGGCCGGACACAGCGTCCCGTCAGCAGGGGCCCTGCAGAAGGGCAGGGAGACAGGCGGTCACTGGGGGGATGGTGGGACGAGGGGAGACCCCTAAACCTTGCGGGCACCTCTCAACCCTGGGGGAACCCGCCCCAGACCTATGCCGGGCTCCTGGTGAGTCACGGAGGGGGGTGTGGCACCATCGGGACCCGTGTGCCCTCCCCAGCCAAGTCCTGCTCCCCGGGAGCACCGAGGAGGACCAGGGGGACCCCTCAACCCTGGGGGGACAACCCCAGACCCGTTCCAGGCTCCTGGTGAGTCAGGGCAGGATTTGGCATCATCAGGAGCTGTGTACCCGCCTCCTGAGAGGTGCCACGAAGGGTCCCGCGTGGGACGCCACGCCGGTGGGAAACCCTCGAAGCCCACCCCGGCCCTGTCCCGCTCCATCACCGCAGCCCACCACCGTGCCCCCCAGGGCCCTGCCCCGCACTCACACGGTGGCGGGGGGGTGTCCGGCGCTCCCCGCCCCCCTCATTACCCCTGGTGTCCCCGCACCCCCCTCCACTCCCCAGGTTCCCTGCCGGGGGGTGGCCGGTGCCCCCCCCCCGCCTCTCGCAGCCCCGCGGCCCCGCTCGCCCCCCATCACTGCGGCCCACCCCCCTGCCCCCCGGGGCCCTGCCCGCCACCCCCTTCCCAGCCCGCAGACCTCCCCCGGTGGGATTCCCGCTGCCCGTCCCGCCCCCGGAGCCCCCCTCCGAGTCCCCCGGGGCCCTGTCCCCACTCCATCACCCCGGTGCCTTCCCACCCTCCGGGGCCCTGCCCCGCACCCCGCACTCCCCACAGAGGGGGTGTCCGCTGCCCCCGAGACCCTGTAGCCCCCTCGGGACCCCCCAGAACCCTCCCCGCGCCCCCCCCGGTCCCCCCGCACCTCCCGCGGGCCGCCATGGCAACAACTCCCGCCGCACCCGCCACCATCTTTGTTCCTCCCGCGCCCGGCCCCGCCCCCGGCGGCCTCACCGCCCGCTCTGCGCGTGCGCCGCCCGCTCCGGCCACGCCCCCAACCGCCGCCGTCGCCATGGAAACTGAGCGGCGTCTTAAAGGCGCCGCGACCGCGTTTATCGGGGGTGTTACCGCGGGGTTGCGCCCCGGGCGGGGCACACGAACCACCCCCCACCGCCCCCCCGCCGCGACACCCCCAGAGCAGCAAACGAGGGCAACGCCAGGGCTGAAATGTTTATTGGGGAGCGGCAGCACAGCGGTGAGGGAGGGGTGGGAGCGGCAGAGGGGGGTGTGGGGGGCACCCGAACACCCCCCTTGGTCACTTCTCCTTATGCTGGATGATGCCTTTGGCGATGAGGTCGGGGATCTCCACGGCCAGCCAAGGACCCAGCTGTGAGGACAGGGGGCACCCCCAGGGGGGACAGCCCCGCTCCGTGTCACCCCTTCCCCCTCCCCCAGCACGGGTGACAACCCCCCAGTATCAACCCACCCCTCCACAGGTGACAACCCCCCAGTGTCACCTGTCCCACGAGTGAGACCCCTCTCAATGTCACCCCTCCACGAGTGGCAACCTCCCTCAGTGTCAACCCCCCACAGATGACAACCCCCCAGTATCACACCCCCCCCATGAGTGATACTCCCCCCCAGTGTCACCCCACACTCCCCCAAGCATCACAGCCCCTCCCGTGCCCCTTCACCCCCTCCCACAAGCGCCACCCTGCCCCTCAGTGCCTCCCACAAGTGACAACGCCTCCAGAGGTGACACCCCTCGATGTCCCCCTCCCCGGAGATGCCCCCCACTCACCCCCAGGGCCATCAGATGGGCCAGCCCGAATTTGGGGACATTCCTGGCCCAGAGGGGCTTGAAGTGGTCACTTAGGCAGATCTTTCCCCCCCTGTGGGGGGAGGAAGCTGTCAGTCCCCACCCAGGACCCTCCCGAGGACCAACTCTCGTCCACCCCAGCCCCAGAATCCTCTCCAGGACCCCCTCCCAAAATTCCAGCCCCACCCAAGACCCCCCAGCCCCACCTGTACATCTTGGCCGTCTTCCCGTCCAGCTCCGGGATGGCAATTTCAGGGGCGGTGCCAGGGTAGGTCACCGGGATCTGGGGGGTCCGGGGAGGGGGAGTCAGCAACTCCCTGACCCTCCCCCAACCCCGTGTGTCCCCCCCGCCACGACCCCCTCTCACCTCGAACTCGATGGCGAACTCGTACCTGAGCAGCTCATGGACGTACCAGCACCTGCCAAACCACCTGGGGCACACAGGGGGACCCCCACACCCCCCTCAGTCCCAGGGGCCCCCCCCAAGGCACAAGAGCAGCCCCCCCAGAATCCCCCATGTCCCTCAGTTCCAGGACACCCCCAAAGGTCGTTCGGGGGGTTCCCAGGACCCCCAATCTGATCCCCAATCCCCATGGTCCCGGGACCCCCAGTCACTGCACCCCAGGGCCCCCTCACCCCCCTAAAATGCGGGGACTCCCCCCAATCACCCCGGGGGTGGTCTGAACCCCTGGGACCCCCAGGTCACCCCCTGTGGACCCCCCACTGCCGCGACCCCCCGTCCGCGGAGTGATCTCGGGGGTGGGATGGGGGACAACCCCGGTGTGACCGCCCCAGCCCCTTCACCCCACGGTGAGACCCCCAGGGTGGGGAGGGGGCCCGGTGAGACCCCAGACCCACCGGGTGCCCTCGGGGTTGGACTCCAGGCGGAACCAGTCGGTGTCGGCACGTTTGTTGTTCTCCACGTACTGGGTAGGGGTACAGGGGGGGTCGTGGGGGGGGGGGGGGCCGGGCTGGGGGGTGGGCTGGGAGGGGGCGACACGGGGGTGGGTTGGGGGACACCGAGTGGGGGGACACAGCAGGGGTCAGCGGGGGGACACTGGGGGAGGCCTGGGGAGGATCGGGGGGGACACCGAGGGGGGAAATCGGGGGGAACCGGACGGGACAGGGAGGATGTGCCGGGGGGGGGGGGCGGCACGGATATCGGGGGTGGGGTGAGGGAGAGTGGATCGGGAGCGAGGCGGCCCGGGGGCACCGGGACGGGGTGGGGGGGGTGGTGCGGGGCGGTGTCACACGGCTCACCTGTATGAGCGCGCGGTACTCCTCGCGCAGCCGCTCGGCCCAGCCCTCGCGGTCCCGCGGCCCCGCCGGCGCCCGCAGCAGCGGCAGCTCCGCCACGGCCCGACGCGCCGCCGCCTCCGCCATGGCCCGGCCCAGCCGCCATCGCACACCCACCGGAAGTGACGTGCACGGCCGCCGAGCCCCGCGCCGCCATCTTGGGTAAGGGCGGGGCGCCCCCGTGGAGAGGGTGTAGGGGTGCTTGGGTGTGCTGCCGCCATGTTGAGTAAGGGCGCGCTGAGGCCGCGCCGCCGCCATGTTTGGTGCTGGCGGAGATGAGTTTGCGGGGACTCGGCTGCGCTCGTGCCGCACCCCCCCAAACAATACACCCCCCCCCCCAAACAACAAACCCTGCAAGAAACCCGAGCCCACATTTAATCTGCAGCCTTCAAAAGTTTCTTGGAAAGCTTAATTAAATGGTAATTCATCTGTGCATTGGCTCTGTCTTGTAAAGCCTGATAATGCCGAGTCTTAATTAAAAAAAAAGCCAATGCAGCTTTTAGTTTTGATTCTGCCAGTTCAAGGGGAAAAATCCCCCCCCCGAGCTGCCAACGGAGCCGGGAGATGCCTCAGCACGGCATCGATCTCGCTCTGTTTAAACTCCCACTGTCGGGAATCAGGCAATCGTATTAAAAGTTATTCCGAATTTCTTCTGCCGGTGAGGATTTTCAGTGCCTGGGAATATTCCAGCCCAAGGAGGCTCCAGGATGGAGCATCTCCCGTGGTCAAGGGCATTTTGTCCCTGAACCTCTCAGATCTTTTTTGTGCCTTCACTTGGGGTCTCCTTGAAAAACCACCTTGGGCAGGGAGTGGCTCCTTTACATTTTTCCATGGAAAATTGGAGGTTTATGTTATTTTTTACCCGTTTTAGAGGTTCTTGTTGGGTTGAAAGGAGCTTTTCCTGCTGCCTTCCCATCACTTATCCCCAAATTTTATCACTGCTGAGGATAACTGGAAACCACCCCAGGACTTCCCACCCAACCTTCAGCTTAACCCCTTTTCCAAGCCATTTTGGGATCATTTTGGGGGGATTTTGTTGGGCAACCGGGAGTGAAAACCCACCCAAAGCCCAAGAAGCTCCTTCCAGGGCATCTCCCAGGAGGTCACCTGGGCAAAGAAGTCCTGGGAACAACATTCTGCTGCCAAAAACTGCCCCCCCCAAAAAAAGTCTGATCTTCCTAAAGATCCGACTTTGTTCCAGCCCCTGAGGAAGTTCTGGAGAGTCTTAAATGGATTTGGTGGGTTTAGGGAACATCGTGTAACAACATCAGGGCTTCCGTGGATTTAATGGCTTAAAGGGAAGGCAAATGTTGACAGGGAGAAAACAAACCATCTCCTGGAGCTGTTTTCCCACCTCAGTACCCACTGGGATGCTGCAGTGCTGCATTGCTGCTGGGAAATGGTGGGTTTTTTAGGAAAAGCTCCGTTTGGATGTGGTTTTTTCCACCCTGGTGCCGCATTTTGATCAGGAATGTGGGAAAGTTGCTGCTGGATTTGGTCTCCTTGCAGCTCCAGACAGTGATATAAGGATCTCTTTAATGCTAATTAATGCAATGACACAATGAATTAATACAGTATTAGGCAAAGCTGTTAATTATCCCCAAATAAAACAATACAAAAAAGGGAATCTATGTAAGGAGAAATGACAACCATCCTCAGCTTCCTTCTCCACATCCTTCCCAAACACCCTATTCTGGGAAAACCAGCCACAGGAACTTCTTCCTGGCAACTCCAGGGGCTTCAGGTTTCATTGGGAAGGGGGAAGATTCTTCCCTGCCCTCAGAGGGAGCTCGGGGTGCTTGGCCAAGGATGAACAGCACCATCATCCTTTTATCCATAGGGAAAATGAAGGGACTTCAGTTGTCCTCTCCCAAGGAGTGGGATTAAGCCTTGGATCAGCAACGCCAG
The DNA here is from genome assembly GCA_035583155.1 of Acropternis orthonyx. Taxonomy (NCBI): domain Eukaryota; kingdom Metazoa; phylum Chordata; class Aves; order Passeriformes; family Rhinocryptidae; genus Acropternis; species Acropternis orthonyx. Next base: position 951,962 of record JAWWEU010000068.1, read on the forward strand.
CGTTGGGAAATACAAGCACAAAGCCATAATGGGGAGTTGAAAGGCTTGAAATTCCCACTGTTTGGAAATTCCCATTGCAAAAGAAGGACACAAAGGCAGAGTGTCCCCACTTTCCCTGTACAATGAAGTGCCATCACATTCCCATGATTCCCCTTTACCTTTCCAGAAAGTCGATTAAAATGACATCAGAAAGTGTCTGGAGTCACCCCTGAAAGAGGCAGGGTCGTGAGGCCCCTTCCATAAAACACCTTTGGAAAGGAGAAGAAAATAATTTTTTAAATTCTTTTCCCCACTTTACTTTCAGGCTTGATGTTGTCAGGAGTAATTGGAAAATGCAAAATTTAAAGGTGGATTTTCCTCTCTTTTTTTTTTAAACTGAAGAGGGACAAAATAAATGAATTTTTCAGGGATTTTGGGACTCAGTGGCTGCTGGGATCTGTGGATGGCCACATGTTATCCCAAAATTTGGGTCAGGATGGGAGTACCACTAACCAGGCCCATGGAGCTGAACACAGGGATTGTTTCCAATAGGTCATTTTATTCTCCCTTTCCATGCTTTGACCTCATCCAGGTGTTTTCACCCTTCTCATGCCCTGGGAAAAGAGCAAAGTGAGCATCTTCCTCCTGGGACAGAGGGCTGAATGTATGGCTGCCCTCCAGCAGCCTTGGAATGACTCCTTGCAGGGCAGGATGGATAACCATAGGAGAGCAGAGGAGGGACAGCATCCCTCTGCCAGCCTGGATGTGCCTGGATCCTTCCTGGAGCCACAGGCTCCCTCTGCCAGCCTGGATTTGCCTGGATCCTTCCTGGAACCACAGGCTCCCTCTGCCAGCCTGGATTTGCCTGGATCCTTCTTGGAACCACAGGCTCCCTCTGCCAGCCTGGATTTGCCTGGATCCTTCCTGGAACCACAGGCTCCCTCTGCCAGCCTGGATGTGCCTGGATCCTTCCTGGAACCACAGGCTCCCTCTGCCAGCCTGGATGTGCCTGGATCCTTCCTGGAACCACAAATTCCCTCTGCCAGCCTGGATGTGCCTGGATCCTTCCTGGAGCCACAGGCTCCCTCTGCCAGCCTGGATGTGCCTGGATCCTTCCTGGAGCAGAGTGCTCCTGGTCACTCTGAAACCCTCAGGTTTACAAAACCTGGCAGAAATTCTGGGCTGGGGCTCCCCTTGGATACCTTTCCTGCTTTGCCCGATGCCCAGGGGTGGGAAGGGATGGGAATGGATGTTCTGTGCCTTTGGTGTTGCTGCTTTGGGGTGTTTTTGAAGCAAAACCTGGTTTTACCACCACCTGGATCTGCCCAGAAGGTGCAGAGCAGCTACGGGACTCATCCTCCCACCCTGCAGCCCAAATTAATGTGTCCAGAGGGAGTTTTTGGGGTTTCATGGATAGAGAGGGAGCAGATTGTTGCCCTTTCCATCCCCTGGGATCTCAACAGGACACAGGGAACACCACCAGCCAGAAGCAGATAAACAAGCAAGAATGGGCCAGTTGGAGCTCCTTAACCCCTCCATCCCACCCAAAATCCTCATAATGGGAGGGATGCAATCAGCTTGGAGGAAGTAATAACACATAAGCTTCTCCAGGCTGCTTTTCCCTCCTCTTCCTTCTTCCCAGTCTGTCTCCTGAGGGATTATAACCCTTGAATGGTGTCCTTCCCTCCATGTTTTCCACAGGAGCTGGGATCAACCTCATTCTGCTTTCCCCTTTCGCTGCCTTTGAGTTCATCCCTCGCTTTTCTCCCACAAAGGAACACGAGGCTTTGGGAAAACCATCTCAGAGTTTATTTCTCTGAACTTGTTTTGGCTTCCCCTCTGTCCGTGAGGTTGAATGGGAAATGAAATCCTGCTCTGCTTTCAGGGAGGAAAATCCTGAGGTTTGGGTGGATTCAGGCTGAAGTTGGTGGCTGCTGAGGTCAAGAGGATTTGGGTGTAGAGCAGAAATGGGCTCTGGTCTCTCAGTTCAGATAAGCTGCTTTGGGGAGCCTTAGAGGTGGTGAAATGAAACAGGCACAAGCTCCCAGACTCAGTATTTTATAGGATTTTGCAAAGGAATGAAAAATAATGCACCTAATTCTAGCTGGGAGTGGATAAGGGCATTAACAACACTCCTTTTGGCAAAAATGTGCAGAGAAATTAAATATAACACAGCAGCAAAGAGCTGGACAGGCAGGCCAAGCAGACCATCAGAGCATCCTCTTCCCTACACAACACAGCCTGGGAAGGGTTAAAGAAAACACTTGCCAAACTGGAATTAAACTGCTAATATCAGTTAAGTGAGTGCTCAGGGTAATAACAGAGAGAAAAATGGTGTGCCATGTATTTATAAATAATAAAGCATAATTTATTGATAATCTGGAATTGAACAAAGACTCTGGGAAGCTTAATTAATTTTTACTTTTAAAGTGGTTTTGAGATTACTGGATAAAAGCTGCTACAGAAGGGAAAGGTATTGAGAGAGAAACGAATCAGCATCCCCCAGGAACCAAGGGCTGGTACCACAGCTCTGAGAGCTGCAGGACAGCCCAGGAGGGATTTAGAACTCCAGGGACTGAGTTTTTTTGATGGAGAACAGGAATTGTTTCTTCCCAGCATCAGGAAGCTGCACATGGGGACAGGGATGTTGTGTCATCCCATCCCTTGGGAAGGGGGGCTGCTGGGAAGGGGATGCAGCGTCCCAGCACACGGATGGTGTGGGGTCCAGGGTGTGACCCTGCTGGCAGCAGGCAGGAGGGTGGGGGGTTGAGGTCATGTTTCAGCTCTGAACCTTGTGTGAAGTTAAAAACATCACTAAAATGAATCATTTTTTGAGTGAAATTAGGTAAAATTGAGAAAATGAGCAGTTCCCACCAGCCCTCCCTCCTGCTCTCAGTTTTTAACTGCTCTTAGAAAGAAGAGGGGGAGAAAACCTGCTTGAATGTTCAAAACCTGCAGATGAAGTGAACAGATAATTCCCACTTTTTTTCTCCCAGCAACACACCCAGCACCGGTTTCTTTGTCCCGTGAAAACCATCTTTGACAGCCCAAAAATACTGCCCTGCTCCAAGTAGTTCCCTCTTAAAGCTCTAATTTGATTTCTGCCCAGAAGAAAACACAACCCCAGACAATTAAAAAGGCATTAAATCCAGTTCATAAAGCCTTGAGTGAGTTCATCTCCTGAAACACCCCTTGCAAAGCCCAGCCGACCCTCCCCTACTGTGGGAGCTCGTGGGGTCCTTCATCACCCATTGCAGCTATTCTGGGATGGAGGAGAATTCCAAGGTGTTCCAGGGGCACCTCATCCCCCTGCACCTCTGACTCCTGTAATTACAACTTGCAGTCAGGTTGGACCACTTTGAAAATGCTTTTTGAGGTTTATTTAAGCCTGTGGACTTTAAGCCCAGTCTAATTGCTTGCTGGGACATGGTTTATTAGACCTGCCTGAAAGAGTTGTGGGGAAATGGAGTCACAGGGTTAAAAGCTTCAAAGTTATCTCAAAGTGAACCTGTGGAGCATCTTCGGGACTGGGGGGAAAGCAGAAATGCAGGCAGCCACCAGTTTAGGGGCTGAAAACAAGGTCAGCCATGAGTCTTCCATCCCATCCCATCCCATCCCCAAACCTGCTGTTATCCCCAGCCCCAGCACTGCCAAACAGCCCCCAAACACAGAAGATGGAGCTTCTGCTTTATCTCCCCCACCCAAATCCCCATCAGCATCTTGCAGGAGGTGAAGCATCCCAAGCATCATCACCCCTCCCCCGACAATCACCCCCCTGTGCCCAAGGATTTGACCCACTGGGAGAATTCCACCCAACAACCCAAATCTGACAATTCCACACGCCCTCCAACTTCCCCCCTGCTCTCCACGACCCCCCATCTGTATTTTTCTTAAAAATTCATTGCATTGCCCATTTCTCCCCCGCCTCAGCAGCAGCCACAGGGAGGATCCTCCCCAGAAATAACCAGAGGCCTCATTGAATGATGTGCAAGCAACAATTATTACCCAAATTCTGACTTTCAAAGTGTCTGTGGCTTGAGAGGGAAGGGTTGGTGGAGCTGGGAGGGAGAGGGAACACCTCTGTTTGCTGGGAAGGAGCTGGATGCAGGTTTCCCTGAGGGAAGGTTTCTCTGAGCTCTGAGCAAGAGGGAGGAGAGCTGATGCTCTGAAACCTCCCTAAACTCTGGGTCCTTTGCCTTCATAAGCTCCTGGTTCATGTCATTGACTAAAACATTGGGTTTTTACACCAAAACCCTCCAGATGGAGCTGCACCAGCTGAAGGAGGGTTGGTTGTCCATCACATCCCTGATCCATGCTATTTTTGTGTGTTGCCATTTGATTGAGACGAGGCTGTTGATGGGATCTGTCTTCTTATTTTCTCAAGGAAAATAAGTCTTGGCTTTACAATAATCCGAGTTTTAAAACACAGGAGAACGTGTCGAAGTTAATGAAGGACCCACAAAGAGCTGTTGGCATAAATCATGGTCCTGCACAGGAGACAGTGACTAATGACACCCAGAAGTGCTGAAGGGAGGAAAACCAACCCCACAACCCCCCTCCCCACATTCCTGGCAGGAATGTGGCATTTGGCAAACGCAGCACAATATTCCCATCTCGTCCCATTCCGGTTATCCCAGATTAAAACAAAACAAAAAGTGCCTGTTGGGCAAGAGGGGTCTGCAAGTGATTTAATGCCAGCAGCAATTGGAGTGTGGAATATCCAGGCTGGAATTTGTCTGCCTGTAAAGATGCTGTTTAAACTCATGGATTTTCCTTGTATTTCCCCACACACCAATGGCTCTGTGACTTCTCCTTCAAGCTTGAACCATCCTAAAGCGAGACCTTCCTGTGGCTCTGAGAAACCCCGTGGTCTTCGGCTCTTTTTATTTTTTTCCCCCTTTTAAATGCTTTTTTAAGTGCCACTGTGTTCTTTTGCAGTCATATTAACCATGCAATAAATTTGCATAATGTGGATCCATAATGTTTAATCAAAGCCTCTCTGGAAAGCTGTTATTGTCCATGAGCTCTCATAAATTCTCACTATCACCTCCATGTTAAATACTAAAGCTGCCCGGGGTATATTGGGCACTAATCACCTGCAACATTGACTTGGAAAGAAATTATCCTCTTTCTTTCCCTTCCCTTTCCGTGGGAACAACTGAAAGCTGCACATGGAGGCATTTTTAGCACAAAATGCTGCTGGAGGACGGTGGATCACCCCTGGATTTTTAAGTCTTTGCTTAGGGCTCCTCTAAATATCTTCATCAGCATCCAAAGGTTGGGTTATCCATCCCCATCTCGACAAGCTCTGGAGCACCAGAGAGAGATGGAAAGCCGCGTGTCAAAATCGTTTGCACTTGGAAAATTATAAGACTCAATTAACTCCTGAGCTGCTTTTTTTAAAAGGCTTTTAATTTCCTTTCAATGAGTGAGGCAATAAGGCGTGACAGGGGGAGGCTGGAGAGCCCAACTGGATCCGTCCCAAAGTGATTTGGCCATGAAAATCCCGCCCTGGAGCTGCAGGATGAGCCCCTGGGGGAATGCAGGATGAGCTGATGGGGAATTGCTCCACTGATCCCATTCCTGCTGCCCTTGGCCCTTGTTGGACTTGATGGACACAGTAGGTCCTTTCCAAATGGAAGACTTTTGTCTAGTCTGGTCCATTGTCACCACTGTGTAGCTGCACATGCTGTACCCTGGAGTTGTCCACCAGCTCCACGTTGATGTCTCCTTTGAGACCCACCTGCTCTGCTGAACATCCTCCAGGAGGAATGAAATCCAGAGCGTCTCTTGGCTACTGACAGGGAGGGAAAGACTCCAGGAGATGGAGAGAAAATTGCCTTTGAACTCCTCCAAAACTGAAATGGAGATGAAAGACAAAGGTGATGCTGAAGAAGAAGATGTTTTCCTGTCATTCAATGATTCAAAAAGTTAGACCTGAATAAAAAAAAAACAAGAAAACCCAACCCATGTGGTTTCCCGAGTTGTGGAGATTACCCTAAAATGGGATGATGTGAATCTTGTGAGAGTATTCCCCATTCCAAGAGGGCTACAAGTAATAGCAACTTCTGGGAGGTGACATCTCCAAGCCTCTTAGGAGGCTAATTCTATAACAACATTAATTCAACATAATGCCTTCATGAATAGGGATGGGGCTAATGCAGGGTTTAAAGTTAGGCAGCTTATTCTTGCCCATCTTAATTTAACTGAGTGCCTAGTCTTGAAAGGCATCGGAATTCCAGCTTATTTCAATATTTTTGTTGGGAAAAAACCCACCTTTTAATGGTGTTTTCTCCCCTCTTGCTGTCGGGGTTAATTCCCAGCTTAAACTGGCCTAAGTTTTCATTTTATTTGACTTTAGGCTCAAACACAGATTGATGATTCCATAAAATAGGTGGAGATGAAAATAGCCCTCTTTGCCCACGGCTGTAATATGAGCAAGAAGGATTTGAGCTTGAGGAGGCTCAGCAGCACATCAACAGGTGGCCCTGGGGGCAGCTGCAGCCCCAGAGCCCAAATCCAGCTGCTCTGGGGCAAAAGCAGCTCCTGCTCTTTTATTTTAGTGGAGTGGGGTGGGATTCTCCCACCCTTCTCCTCTGGTGCCAGCAAGGCTTGGGAGAAACCATGGAACACAGGAGTGGTTGGCTGGCATGAGTTCCTCAGGCATCAGCACCCATTTGGGACAGACACAGCCCAAGTTCCACAGGGAACATCTCCATTCCCAGTGGGGGGGGGTCAGTAGATCCCTCTCCTTGGGAATTCCCAGGAAACCACCTGAGCTGAGCCCCAGGAAATCATCTCAGCTGAGGAGCCACCACCAGGCAGGGAGGGGCCCAAAGACCTCAAAAGTGGGACTAAATAAAACCCCAATCCAAGATGTTGTCCCTCATTTCTCCCTTCAGTGTTTAGGAACCCACCCCCCAAAAAAAATTAATTCTATAGGCCGAGGATGAGAATCCTCAAAATATTCCTGTCCCTGTTTTGCTTTCGTTTTTTGGATTGGAAGCATTTATTTTTCCCCTGTCCTCTGGCTGGAGACACATCTGAGGTGTGTTCCTCAGGTGCTGCAACAACCCCGGCCTGGGAGCTGAATGAATAAATGAAAAGCAACTGATCTCGGTGGAAACCTGTGAGAAGACCAGACCTTTTGCTTCCCCCTACTCAGAAGGTTCTGTTTTGCTTCATCACTTCCCTTTCTTTCACTTTTTAATAATTTGTGCTTAAATTACCTTTGGATATTTGGGATCTCACACCCTGGCTTTGCGCAGGGGCAGCACTCAGGGATGTGCAACACCCAGGGATGTTCACCCTCTGTTTTTCTCTCCCTTATTCACTGTCACCACCTGCCAGCTCCCTTGAGGAGTAATTCCAGCCACTGTGAGGTTGGGATGAGCATCCACTCAACTGCAAGGTGTGGGGAATCGCTCTCCAAATGTGTTTACCTCCACCAAGGGAAAGAGCTGCCACATCCCAGCTTCCTGTTTCCTCCCTTTTGGTCTCAAAATTGAGCACTTTGACTTTTCACTTCAGTAATACTGAAAATTACTTTTTTTTTTTCCCTTCTGCAATTCGCTTCAAAGAGTTGCTTTTAATAAAAAAATCCCAGAATGGTTTAAGTTGGAAGGAATCTTAACCCTTATCTCATTCCAACCCCTGCTATGGGCAGGGACACCTTCCACTATCCCAGGTTGCTCCCAGCCCTGTCCAACCTGGCCTTTTACACGTCCAGGGATGGGGCAGCCACAGCTTCTCTGGGCAACCTGTGCCAGGGCCTCACCATCCTCACAGGAAGAATTCCTTCCCTATATCCCATCTATCCCTGCCCTCTGGCAGTTTGAAGCCATTCTCCCTTGTGCTGTCCCTCCATCCCTTGTGTCCAGTCTCTCTCCAGCTCTCCTGGAGCCCCTTTAGGCACGGGAAGGGTCTCTCAGGTCTCCCTGGATCCTTTTCTTCTCCAGGTGAACCCCCCCAGCTCTCCCAGCCTGTCTCCATGGTGTCATTTGTCCCTCAAAGTCAATCCATCCTCCTGGTCCCTGCTCAAACAGGTGCTGATGCCTGAGGAACTCATGACAGACAATCACTCCATGGTTTCTTCCAAGCCTTGTTGACACCAGCGGAAAGAATGGGAGAATCATATCCCAGCCCTCTAAAAGAAGAGGACAGGGAGCTCCTTTTGTCATGATCCCAAACCAGCTGGATTTGATGTCTGGAGCTGCAGACAGGGAAGGCACGACCCCCCAGATCAGATTTGGGAGCCAGTTGTGGTGTTGGCAGCAGCTGGAGGTGTTTCAAGGTGGCCTCAGGGTAAGCAGGAGCACATTTTAGCCCAGAGTTTCCAGGCTGTGCTTTAATCACAAAAGCAGGGAAATAAATCTGAGTTCAGAGCCAGGAGCAGGAGGACATGAACAAGCAGTGATAAGATCCCACCTCAAAGCCAGACAACAGAGCAGCCCTGCAGCCAGGCCGGGTGCTCAGACATGAATGGAAGGCAAATAAAGGGCTCAGTGACAGCCTGGAGTTGAAAAAAAAAAAGGTGGTATTTAAGGATTTAAAGCTTGAGAGACCTCATTTCCCAGCTGGCCTCCTGATGGAATCCGTGGTGGTTTGGGGAGCAGGTCCCACATCCATCACCAGAACATCAATACTGAGCTTCAAGAACCTTCGTATAATGGACCTGGGTGGAATAATCAACACTGGCATCAATTCCTTCCTATGGACAGAAACCTTTTAGGGAAGCACAGGGTTTCCCCCACCCTCTGCACCCTCAGGGCCTTTCCTCTTGTCCTTCTCCTGCCAACACCCCATTAACAATCCCAGGAGCTGTGTCCAGCTCTGTGGGAGGGGCTGTGTTTCCTTTTACAGAATCTTGGAATATTTGGAGTTGGAAGGGACCCACAAGGATCATCAAGTGAATGGCCCACACAGGGGATTGAACCCTTGCTGTTATTGCCACCAAGTTTTAACCAACTGAGCTCATCTCAGAGTCTTTAAAATACCATTGTGGGGTAGTTTTTGATGATTTTTCCCCTTACAGCTTGGAATTTGTCTTCCCCCCTCCCACATGGCTGTCCCAGGTGAGAGTCCAAGAGGGTCTGGGGCCCTGGGAAACCCCTGGGAATCTTCTGCATCTTGATCTTGATAAAGAAAAAGGATTTTTTTAATCCGTAAATTGGCTTTAAAAATGATGGTTCCTGGAAGGCTGATTTGCAAACCCTTCCCAACTTCACCATCTGACCATCCGCGGTGCCTCTGGCCTGCATCTGATCATGAGGCAATGATTCAATTTAATAACATCTAATTCTTATTGCAATATCAATAAGGGAAACTGCCAGTCAGCTGAGCAATTCCGAGTGGATTAGTGCATTCTCCCGCTCCGAGCGAGAGCATCCCTAATTCCTGCTGATGGAAAAGCAATTGGGTGCGAACGACATCGGCTCTGACATCGTGTCCGAGCCCAGCCCAGGGCTGGGGTGGGGGGAGCTCAGCTGGGCACAGCCAGGACGGTGCTGAGCTGCAATTTAGGCAGATTTAAGCAAATTAGCCCCAAAACGCCCTGACCTGAAGAGAAATCTCAACCCAAAACTGGCAGGTTTTCCAAACGAAACCTGAGTTCACTTTCTCCTCCCTCCTTGATCCACCTCGGCATCTTCCTCTGAACCTGGAGGTTGGCCAAGGTCAGGGGAGGGGTTTTTCAGCACGTTTTTTGGGAGTTATCACCTTTCTCTTCCTGACCTTTGTCTTATTCCTCTTGACTTGCAACAAGAGATCCACAAGCTCAAACTTCAGTGAGGTATTTTCCACACCTTATCCCACATCCCAGAGAGATTTAAAGGATTTAAAGGTACCTGAGTTATGACAGATGAATGGACTTGGATAAAGAGACCCTCTTCATCTCAAGCATAAGAAATCAGATATTCCCAGAGGCAAAAGGCTTTCTGAACTTGATGGATCTAGTTGGATCTGGGGGAGCAAATCCCAGGAGCCTAAAGGTTTAAATGCCTTACAAGTTTAAATATTAAAAAGCACAGATTTATTACACAGAGTGACCTTTAAAACTTGTCTCATTAAACTACATCTCCTGGCCCTTCTGGGCCTTGGTGCCTCCCAAGACGAGACAGGGAAGTTCAAAGCAATGAGCAAAAATGGTTAAAAATGTCACCATCTTATAGACTTTTCTGTAAAATTGGAACTTAAAAAAGGGGAAAAAAGACCAACAACCTGTCTTAATATCCCTGTGGGCTTCACCATCCCCTGGAATAATATTTTCTGTCTCTGTTACTGGAGGTCTTTTTGAGGAACACCCACAATAAGGAAGAAATTCTTCTGCTCCTGATGCACCGAGGGTTGACACGACTTGTTCTCTGTCATACAAAAAATATTGATAATTTTAATCTGTCCAAACCCCTGGGGAAACCAACCCAAGGGAGATGTGGGGATGGTCCTGTGCAGGGCTGAGGGTTGGACTTGGTGATCCTTGTGGGTGCCTTCCACTCCTTTTTTGTGATTCTGTGATTTTGTGATTTGGGAGCTCAGGCGGGCAGAACATCCCCCTAACGGTCGGTTTAAATCCCTGCCTGCCGTTGTGTTAATGAGGAAAAAAACCCCAAAACACATTAAAATGGTTCAATTGCTGTGGAGAGCCAGACACACACGATGGAGGCCAAATCAACGCTCTGTGTTCATCCCTAACGCGACGTGAAGGCGCCGTTGAATTAGGGACACGACGAGAGATGGGGCTGCCCTTCCACACAGGGATGGAGAGGATGGGATGGATCCTGCCCTTTCCCATCGCCTCCCTGCCCAAATCCACCTGAATTATGCATGCTGTCTGCTCGGATTAGCCCGGCACCGAGGACCCTCCACGAGGAGCTGCAGGAGCAGAGCAGCTGCTGTGATGAGGGATGGCAGGAAGGAGCTGGGAGAGGACCCTTGGGAAGGCAACATCTCCTGAAGAGTTTTCAGGAGGAGTTTCACAGCATGTTTTGCTTCCCCTACTGACCTCCCAAACTTCTCAGATTTCCAAAGGGCTTTGAAAATAAAGAGTTTTTAGCCCAGATCCCAACCAGAGGGTGCTGCAAGGAAGGGTCACAGAATCCCAGGATATGCTGAGCTGGAAGGGACCCACAAGGATCATCCAGTCCAGCCCTCAGCCCTGCACAGGTCCATCCCCAGGAGTCACCCCCTGTGCCCCAGAGCATCATCCAAACCCTCCTGCCGCTCTGGCAGCCTTGGGGCTGTGCCCACTGCCCTGGGGAGCCTGCTCAGTGCCCACCACCCTCTGGGGGAAGAACCTTGTCCTGAGATCCCACCTGACCCTGCCCTGACACAACTCCAGCCATTCCGTGGGTGTGTCCCTGGTCCCCACAGAGCAGAGATCAGTGCCTGCCCCTCCTCTGCCCCTCCCGAGGAAGTTGTACCTGCAATGAGCTCTCCCCTCAGTCTCCTCTTCTCCAGCTGAACACACCAAGTGCCCTCAGTGTCCTCACACCCTTTCCCTCCAGGCCTTTCCCCGTCTGTGTGTCCCTCCTTTGGACCAAATACCCAACTCTGTGCCAGCACAGGCTGCCCCAACTATCTCAGCTTCTTTTTTCACCTATTTTGTGGCTTTTCTTCTCTAGGACCAAGGACTCTGCCCTGACCAAAGGGATGGAACCCAACCCTTGCACCGGGGATGTGCCAACTCGACTCAAATGCTTGCAAAGGAGAATTTTGCCTCTTTAAGAGGAGTTTGACACAAATTAACAGTGATGGGGCCATTTGGGCACTTCACAAGTGAAAAATAGCTTAACAAATGTCTTATTCTGCTCTGATAACATCAAAAAAAAAAAAAGAAAAAAAGGGAAATTTAGCAACCTTCAGATGTTCCATTAACAGCAGGATTGAGTTATGCCGTTTGATATTAATACACATCTTTAACACCCAATGTCATGTTGCTCCCTGTCTCTAAATTGAAGCTTTTTCGAGGTTCACAAATCTCCAATTTCACTCTTTCTCCGCTGGATTTGGAGCAAAAACACAGTTTGAGAGGCTGGAAATTTCAGCACCGCAGAGGGTCTTGTTTAGGGGTGGTTTTAGGTCAGGGTTTGCAATGCAGGTGGAGCAGGGCCAGGGAGGGGGAGGATGTTTTCTGGCTCTTCCCTCAGCCCCAGGTACGTCTGTCACTCTGACTAATTAACCTACAATTAAAAAACCAGTTCTCACCAAATTTGCCAAGTGCATCTTCATTTTTGTTTTCTCACCTGCACCTGAAAAAATGTAATAATCAGGAGCATAATAAAATAATGTGATAACTTCCTCAAATGCAATTTGCTGCTCTTCCCTGGAAAATCAGTCTAATTACAGACACACGCATTAAATGAATGTCACAAGGATTGCAGAGGCACCTGAGACTCAGTATTTTTGAGCAGACTCTCTTCTGCAGCAGGTCATGGAATTTGTGTACCTTAAGGCTTGGGAAAATGGGATTTAAGTCCTGGAAAAATGGGATTTAAGCCCTGACCAGGGGGTTGTATTCAGAGATTATAGACACGAGTTTGTGTTGGTAATATGGAGTGAAAACCTGACTGGAAGTCTCAGTCCTTTTTGTGGTTGGACTTGGCCAGCAGAAAAGTGAGTTCATGGAATCACAGAATACCCTGAGTTGGGAGGGACCCACAAGGATCATCCCAGCCTGACTCCTGATCCCACAGAGACTCTCGATCAATCCCACCCTGTCCCTGTCCCATTGTCCAAACCCTCCTGGAGCTCTGGCAGCCTTGGGGCTGTGCCCACTGCCCTGGGGAGCCTGGTCAGTGCCCACCACCCTCTGGGGGAAGAGCCTTTCCATGAGATCCAACAAAACCTGCCCTGGCACAGCTCCAGTCATTCCCTCAGGTCAAACTCTGTGACAAAAGTGTGGAATAAAGGTGGAGAAATGGGATAAAAATCAAGCCCAAAGCCCCCAGCCAAGGAGGTTGAAGTTGTCAGTTCATTAATGGAAGAAAATCCGACTCTCAAGTTTATTGAAAGGCCCCCAGAATTCCCTCCGTGGCTCCACAGGTGATTATGGATTGAAGAACCTCCCTGTGGATCCCATCCTTGAAAACCTGACTTTCCAAAAGGAATTCCATGAGTATCATGGACTGTATGGACAGGGATGCCACATTCCCCGCCCAGCTCCCATCCCCGTGGCACCTGCATTCACGTCCACATTCAGCAGCAGCTCCCAATGACAAATCCCATGTGATTCCCACCACTGGAGAAAAGGCACAGCTCAAACAGCTCCCTGCTCATCTCTACCTGCCCATGGGCTTTCCTGAGGACACAGGAAAGGAAAAATTTCATATTTTTCTCCCCAGTGGGATTTTTTTGTGGTGTAATTCACTGAACGGGACAGGGAAGGGGACAGGAGGACAGGACAGGACAGGACAGGGATGGTGGGGAGATGTCACCAGGTCGGGGGCAGGGGGGGAGGGGGGGGGGGGGAGGGGCGGAAAGAGCCATAAATCTTTTTCCAGTCGGACACTGACATTTTTAGGCACATTCCAGGCACAGAGATAATTTCAGCTCCAGGATATTGTTGGCTGGAGCGAGGAGGAAAGGACAGGGATTGGTGCAACTGCCACCAAAATCACGATCAGATACCCAAAATCTGAATCATCCAGCACAGTCACTGGTGTCTCATGTGTGGGGATCTTGTGGTGTCAAGGTGTGAGCCCGAGTGTGAGTTCTCTGGTGGCATTAAAACCAAATTAAACCAGCTTTTGCCCTGAAACAAGTAGGATCTTTTTGGGCAAACCTGGAGAAAAGTGGGTTGCATGGAAAGAACTGTGGCAGTGGATATTTTCAGGAGCCAACTCCCCATCCACACACCAGCACCTGCTGAACCCTCTGCCTGTCTCTGGAACCAAAGCAGGTGCTTTGCTCAGTGCGGGATTTCCTTGGATTTCCTTGGATTTCCTCGAGCTGTGGGATCCGTGGGTCAGGGGGGCCTGCAGGGACATGTGAACCTGTTGTTGGTTTTCAGGAGAGACACTCGTTCCACCACCGACCCATAATATATCAACAGGTTTGTCCACAGGGAGCAGTGAGAGTCTGGAGGAAATGATTCCAGGCTCAGTCAGCTCTCCGGACACAGGAACATCCTGGCTGAATGCCAGACCTACATTTCTGGGTGGATTTTTTTACTTTTTCTCCCTCCAAACCTTTTTAAAGCCATTTAACCTTTCTGGGGACATTTCCCATGCAGTGTCTCACTGCGCTGCAGGCACAGCCTGGTGACTTTATGCACTTCAATTAATTCAGCATCTTTTTGTGGCTGTGGTAGAAAGAAAATCCCTCCCTGCTTGTGGGAAGGGATGCCCAGACCTGGATTTTATCCATGTCGCCTTTCAGATTTTACTAAGCAAGGAATAGCAGGAGCATGGAGAGAGGAGAGGGAAGTTAATCAGGTCCCTGCTCTGAAGAAGATCTTGGCACCTGTGAAATGGTGATTTATGACCCTACAAAACTATCATTGTATGAACTAAATGCTCCACATCCCCAGCTTGAACTATTTCGCTGTATTTTGAGCACTGTAGAACATGGAATTCCCTGGGTAGGAATGGGTAGCAGCTGCAGCTTCGAGTTTCCCCCTTTTCTAGGTAGAGATAAGTCAACCAGGACTTACTTTTCCAGGTTCAATTGCTCCTAAAAAGTCAGTCTGGAGAGGCTGTGCAGCAAGAGCTGAGATTTCCTGGAGTCGAAATTTTATCCATCTCCTTTGTAATACCTTAAACCCGACCCCCTGGATCCCTCAGAGGCCGAGAGCAGCCAGACATCATTCTCTGCTCCTGATGGAGACATGGAAGGGGTAAAATAGGGCAGGAATTAGCCAAAACAGCCTTGCTTTTAGGTTCTGGATTCATCCCTCTTTCCTCTCCCAGCTACCTCATTGTGCCTCTCCACCCACCCTTGGCCATGTCTGGGCACAGATAATGCTTTTCCCCACTTTCTTTCCCTAAAACAGAGTGACGGATTCTGGGCTTTGCATTGGTAGCCATGGAAACCATTGATTGCTGCTAATGAAGCCCCCCCATCCTCCTGGGCGTTCGGCTCTGTGCAAGAGGGACACGTTGGATGCAGTGGGATGTTTCCCAGCGGGATCTCCCACTGGGATTTGTGCTGACTCAGCCCCTCTGACCCAGAGCCCCCAGCTCTGCCAGGCCAGGGGTCTCCAGCCCTTCCCAGTTCCCAAGGTGTTTGCTGAGATGGCAGAAATTGGGATGATTTCCACCAAAGTCTTCCAGCTTTTGGCAGTAGGTTGTTTTCTACAAGGCTTGGGGCAAGCTCTGCCTGGTTTGGGGGCTCCCTCAGCCTGATAAATTAAAGCACTGCAACAAATTAGGGATCAGTTTGGGATCAGGAAGAGCCTGTTCTGCCTTCATGTGGATCCTGGGCACCTCCATCCCAGCTGATGGTGGGACTCTTGGGAATGATCCTTGTGGATCCTTCCAATTCTGATATTTTCACCTATGTGGTTTCCTTACAAGCCTCAGCTCCCACCTCCCATCCCTCCCCCAGCCACTCCAGTCTGCAGCTGCTTGCTGGATTCTTAATTATTCTTCATTATATTTAAAGCAATTTTGAAAAAAAAATTAAAAATAAAAAAAATTTAAAAAAAAAAAGAAGAAGAAAAAAGTTTATAGCAATTTACGCTGCTTTGTAATTAGAGCCTGGTGATTAGAAAATCTTTCGCTTCGTGATGGAGTTTTCCTTTAAAGAGAGAAAAAAAAAAGAAAAAGAGGAAAAAAAATCCAAAAAAGGGAATAGAAAAAGGCCTCCAAAAGAGCTCAAAGACTAGAATTAAACAGATTATATCTCATTACTTCCAAATGGAAAGGAAAGTTACAGCTTATTAGAGCAGTTGCTTCTGCAGCTGGGCAGGAAGGGAAGCAAATTCCCGTGGCGGAACCAGGCTCGGGAATGGCAGTGGCTGCAATTGGATTGGGGGGGGGGGGGGATATTTTTCCAAATTTTCTGCTCTTGGTAGGCAATAAATGACTTTTTATCAGTTTATATCTCTTTTGTTCACTGTGCAGACAAATGCCACCCTGGTTTCAGCCCGTTAAAGGCCAGAGCTAATTAAATACCGTGTCCTCAGCCTGAGCATGTCCCTTCCCTGGTGCCATTTCTGGATGCTATTCCTGCATCTTGATGAGGAACAGGAAGAAAGGGTGAATTTGGGCATCTTAAATGAGTGGTTTAACTGTCTTGGGGTGTGTTTTGGTCTCAGCTGCAAACCCAGAAGAATTCAGGTAAAGGGGCTGCTGTGCCCTGGGGTGGATTCCAGGGCTCCTTGGCATCCCGCCCTCCTGTTATCCCTCCCCTGCAGTCAGGAGTCCATCTCATCCACACCAGGTCTCATCCCAACACCAGGGGAGGGCTCCAGAATTGCTTCCCTGTTTATTTGTCCCTGTGAGAAGATGTGAAAATGCAAAGAAATGGGTTCAGCAAAGCAGGGAGAGTTTTGTTGCACCCTCTGTGGCTGCTCAAGCGGCACTTTGGCACAAAAAGGCTTTGGGGGGGTTTCATTTCCCAGCTCCGGGAAGGCTTCTCATTACACGGGAAGACTCTCAGGAGCTTTATGCTGATGGAAAAGGGGCTTTGGGGGAGAGAAGGAGCGGCAGAGTTGCCTCCTTGAAGGCGGAGCTGTGCAGCAGAGACCAAACAATCATTTTACACACGAGGGGGGATGGAGTATCCTGGTCTAGTTGAAAGCGTCCCTTGGCAGGGCTTGAAATGAGATGATCTTTAAGGTCCTTTCCAACACAAGCCATTCTGGGATTTTATGGACTCACAACGTGACATCCCAGCTGTGAAATCACACTTGTTCTTATCTTCAGCTTTTGGGGAGTTTTCAGCATGAAATGTTCTTTTGAGGTGAAATCTGACCTCTTTTATTTGCCTTTGTTGATCCCAAAAGCCTCCAGAGGTGAGCTGGGCAGGCACACATGGAGCTCTCTCCTCCCCAAACCTAAGCTTGGCTCCTCAGCATCCTCTGGGTCTCCCCAGCACTTGGAGGGAGGCTGATCCTGAACTCTTGGAATGCTGCACAACTCCCACCCCAATGGTGGCTTTGCCAGAGCTGGGGACAAACCAGGGCAGCCAAGGAAACTCAATTAATTGGAGTTCAGAGCCCTTATTGGGGCTTGTCCTTCCCTTTTCCCTCCTCCTGAGGAAGTTATTCCTTAGTGAATAACAAAAATAATGTAGGTGCTTGACATGTGCAGAGTGGCTGTGGATTTGCAGCCTGCATTAGCTGGGAAGTTTCTCCCAGCCCTTAATAGGCTGGAAGAGGGATTGAATGCATTTTGCCTAAACCAGGGGAGCTGATTGGTACCTAAAAATCCAATTTGTCTTCAGAGCAGACACCTATCAAGGGCCAGGAAAGAAGAGTTACACCCAAGGTCGTGCCAAAGAGAGTGAGGAACTTGGAGATTTAGGAACAACGTCCCCCCTGAAATGTGACCAAAACAATACCCTATTTGCAAATGTATCAGTGGTGGGCTGAGAGGGAGCCAGGAAGTGTGGGAATCAGACTGGGTTCGATCCAGAACACCTTGAAGGTGAGGGAACCACCTTCATTCCCAAAATAACACCCTGAAGGTGAGGGGACAGCCTTCCATCCTGAGTGAACATTCTGATGGTGAGTGGACAACCTTCAACCCCAAATGAACATCCCCGTGGTGAGGGAAGCACCTTCAACCCCAAGTGAACATCCTGATGGTGAGGGAAGCACCTTCAAGCCCAAAATAACACCCTGAAGGTGAGGGGAGCACCTTCAACCCCCAATCATACTATACTTTTAGTAGTTTTAGCATTTATATTGTGTAGCAAATAGTTCTGATTAAGATCTTTTGTCTGCTTATTTGGAATAATAAACGATTCATTTGATATAAATACCCTGTTTTCAGCACTAAAACCTGTGGGATGAAGTGCTTCAATCACACCCCTGTAATTCCTTACATTTATGCCCTGGATAAAATCCAAGGCAGAGATTGGATCCAGACACACCAGGCTCCTCTCTGAGGAGTCCGGAAAGCAAAGGGGTCCTTTCTGCACATCCTGACTCTATGACAGGGATTCTTTAATAAACTTGGTTTAAAAGCCTTTCATTCCCACCCACGCCAGAGGTGCAAATATCTGGGAATGCACACGGAGCTTAGACCTTGAGGTCTTGGCTTGGGAGGGATTTTGGCTTCTCCACATAGGTGGATGAGGCTGATTTCCCTGTTAGAGATGCTCCAGGTCAACCCTCAACTCTGCTCCAAGCAACTTCAGCTATTTTTAGTGTTGGGGAGGAGAGGGCGAAAGCCTGGAATGGTTCCTGGGAAAGGAAGGAGTTACTCGGGGCTGCCTTGGAAACACTTGAACGAGACGAGACGTGAAAGCTCCGCTTTTGAAGGTGTGACAGATGGGAGAGGAAATGAAGCTGTGTGAGGATCTAAATGGGTCATGGCAGAGCAGCTTTGCAAGGGGTTTTGGAGTCAGGAGGGACCCACTGAACCTCCTGTCCTCCTGGATAACTCAGCCCATTGAACTCCACCGGAGCGAGGGGGAAACTTTGGCTGCTTCCTCATGTCTCTAGAAAGGGGAGAAACAGCCCCGGTTGGGATTCAAAAGATCCTAAAGCCCCAACTCTGACTTTGCCATCACATTTTCTCCTTCTCTGGGGACATCACAATGAGGTGGGTGAGGAAAACCTCATGTCCAGAGCCCAGCTTCTGGCAGGAGGTCCAAACAAGCCGCACCATCCCCGTGCACCCCAAACCCTCCCCGCTGTCTCCACACTCTCTCCAGAGACAATTCCCCCAGCAGTAAGTGGGAGCTGTCACTGGAACAGCCTCCCGTGGCTCCTGCTGCCTTGTGATTGAAGCTTTCATTAACTTGCATTTCCCTTTTGTTTTATTTTCCTGCTTTTTTGCCCATTTTTCTGCTCAAAGCTTTGCTCGCCTTAATTTGATGATTTTTCCCCCGTCAGCGCTGTCGCCACCGCTCTTGTTTAATAAGTACTTAATCAATGCTGGGGAGTCGCTGCAGCCCCTCGGCTCCCAGACATGCCTAAATGGGATGTTCTGAATAATTCCCTCTTTTTTTTTTTCCTGGCAATTCACTCCAATAACTCCCCCCCTGGTGTGTTTTCCAAGGCACTGATGTTTTGCCTCGTGGCTGGTGGTCGGCTCTGGAGATGAGACATTTCCTGGGTGAGGTTGGGAGGGATTTGGGATGGAAATGTGCTTGTTAAAGCACAGACGGCTGACCCCAAGTTCTCTCACCTGCAAGAGTTGTCTGGGAACAACAGCAACAAAATCTTGGAGAAAATAAATCCCTATTCCTGATTTTTAAGGTGGGTTTTTTTTTTGACTAAGTACTTGTGTTGGCCAAAATGGGGGTAAGAGCCTTCAGTGTTTGCCTGCTCTTTGTGCTGTGCATGTTTTCTCTTTGACTCTTGCTGGGTCCCTCTGCTATTCACAGGATTCCTCTCATTAGTTTCTGATGGGAATATTAGTCTGGAATAGCAAAGGGCAGAGACAACAGCGAAAGGACGGAATGTGCTAGAAAAGAAGGCAAAACTGGGCTTGCTGCTGGAGCCTGTATGGGAAAATCTTGGCTGTAATCCAAGAGACCCCACAATTTTCAGATTTGGAAAAGGGACCAAATCTGTCCTGTTTTCACTGAAAAATAATAAATTGGTCAACTGAGCAAGTTATGATTTATTATTTATGATAACTTGGAAAGTTTTCTGCTTTCTGAGGGGGAATTAGGTCTTGTGTAGTTAATTTTGTCCAACTCCCCCGAAAATATTTCTCCTAAGGAAAATAAACACCCACCAGTTCTCTTGAGTTCCCTTTTGAATTCACTCTGCAAGGGCAGCCCCAGGTTGTGGAGACACTGCTCCCCACGCTCGTAGCACCAGGTCAGAACCTCAGAGATAGAACCTGAGGATAAAAATAATGGCCAGAAAATGGAATAATTACCAAGTGCTTCCTCCCTGAATGCAAATCAGGGTTTTTCCTCAGTTCTGTTTTCCCCCCGGTGATGGTTTTTCCAGCCAGACCTTGGACCAAGTGGAGATGTTGGGTGGAAAGAGAACAGAGCAACTACTGGGCTTGGAGAAGTAAAAAGGATTTTGGAAGGCAGGAATGGGCTCTCCTCTGTCTGCATGACTTTGCTGCAGAGACAGAGGGTGATTTTTTGGACAAACCTGAGGAATAAACCATTCCTGTGAGTCTATTTGGTGCATCCCTGGGCCAAAAGCAAAACTCAGCACCCCAGGATCAAAGCAACCAGTGGTTGGGCTCCATCATCCAGCCCAATCTTCTCAACCATCCCCATTCCCACCGTGTTTCCTTCCTTCCCTACTGCAAAAAACATCTCAGGGTCTCAGTAAGGATCCAAAACCTCCATGGTTGGCTTGAAGCTCCACTGAAGCTGCAAATTTGGTGCTTCCACCTTAAACATCAGATTTTTCCCTCTGCATCCACTGCAGAAGGACATGGAGAGCGGTTTCCAGGGACACACAAAGCTATTCCTAAAGGTTTGGGATCTAGTATTTTCCTTTTGGGGTGATTTCCGGCTGTCTGAGTCTCCCTGGCAATGAATTCCTGTGTTTTAAAGGGCAAAGCTCTTCATATAAAGAGTGGTATTTAGGGGTTATGATTCTCCTATCCAGAAGAGTGTTGTTACAGTCATTTTTAATAAAGCTTTTATTCTAATAGAAATAGCACTTATAAAACTTAAATGAATTCTTAGAGCTGGTGGGAAAAGGGGCAGGTTCTTTGCCAATTATTTTTCTTCAAAAACACTTCAAAGATGAAAAGAAAAAAAAAAAGAAAATAGAAGAAGAATCAACCCACTTCATTCATTTATTTATGAATTAATAAAAGCAAGAGAGAAATAAGCAGTTAACATGCATAGATTCCCAAATCCGGGGGGATTTGGGGGATTATGGAGTGTGACCTTCTGCCTTCCAGCAGTGGCTTCCAGGGAGGAGCAACTCCAAACTCCAGAGCTGCAGCCCAGCTGTTCTCCAAAGGGCCTGAAAACCCACATGCGGACACTTCCCAACCTGAAAAAAACCCTTATTTTTGGCTTTTCCCCCTTTTATTTCTAAGTGTTTTTTTCATTTTACCTAAACCAGAACTGAGAATGTCAAAGTTTGATTTTCCCTGCAAAGCTCCTTCTCCAATTTGCTCTGGAAAAGCTCTTGTGCCTTAAATTCTGGAATGTTTATTAAACCTCTGTGTTCAGACAATAAAAGATCCCGAGTTCCAAAGCAGCAGATGAAGGTTCTCCCTGTCCCTGGAGCATCTCTTGGAGGAGGCACATCCTCTTCCCAGTGGGAGTCCCCAAGGAAATTGGTTGTATACACGTTGCCAGCAGGACTTGACCTGCACTAAGTTGTTGTTCCCATGTTTGTTCCTTCCAGCTGGACTTTGCAGTTCAAAGAAAATTCATGACCTTCTTTTAAAATAATTTCACAGTGCTGGGGAACGCGCTGAAACATGAGGAAATTATGTGAATAAACAGGTTTTAAGTTAGTTTACCTCAAAAATTAAGTCAGAGCTAGACTTCGCTAAGCCAAACCAGCAGGGAGGGAGGACAAATTAACAACATTCAATTTCTTTTAAATAACAAAGACATCAGGGATAAACTCCATATTCTGCAGGTTTGAAACACATATGTGGGACTCTGTTTCTGTCAGGATTTCATATATTTCATTATAAGCTGATTGTATTTGTGCTGAAGCACAAGTGGGACGATTCGCTGGTCCTTTTTGTCCGGACCTCCACAAGGAGACCGAGGAGACCTGACACCTCACGAGGTTAGGATCAGGAGACCTCAAACGAGGTCCTTAAATTGCAGCCAGCTTGGAAATCACAGCTGCAAATCCTTTCTGTGCTCCCCAGGAGCTGATTCCGGAGAGACTCCCCCGCGCCGGCAGAGCCACAGAGCCCCTCGTGCCTCCAAGGCGAGCCCAGCACCTCGGGCCACTCCTTTGCTTTAATTCCAAGGTAGAGGGAGGAATTTTAATGGAAAGGGAGGAGGAGAGGCAGCATCGACACCTGGGCCTGAACCTTTTGTGTCTCTGACGGGAGATTTCACTGTGATTTCGCTCACCCGTTGATGAGGCTCCTTCTTCTCCATGGCTTTATTCTCCTCCACGCCGCTGCAGAGAACTGATTCCCACCAAACCCCTCTTTATTCTCCGAGCAGGACTCATTTCTCACTACCTTTGTTAGACCAGAAGGGCATGGAAAAATAATAAGCACCGTGTGCACTGTGTTGGAGTTGAGAACAGTGGTTATCCCTTTGTAGTGCCAGAGTCGGGATTTTCACGACACCAGAGGTTTATTTTAAGTGCATCTCTTTTGAGAGGAGAAATAGGTGTTTCCACTCAAAGTAGGTGCAGAAGAGCACTCAGGGCTGGTTAATCTCCCTGGGAAAGTGGACTGTGGCTCTGTGTGGGCATCCAGTTGGAGTCATTGAGTCTTTGCCATGGGTGCATCGCTCTTAAAGCCGAGATTGAAGGAGGATGGCACCATCACCCCAGGATTAGCCAAATAAAGGTTAAAGCAATTCAGGCTGGTTTCATAACACCTGATTATTTCATAATGTCTGATCTAGTTTGACAGAGTTGGGCTGGACAGGTCCACTCTGGCTCCTGCACCTGCTTGAGGCTGCAAAACTGCCTTAATAAAAAGGCAATAAAAAGGATATTTCTAAACAAGTAACTTTCTCAAAGTGACTTTGGAAAGACGACTGGAGATCACAGGATTCTTGCTCTGAATCAGATTTGTGCCTGGACACCCACAGAACTGGGTGATGAGGGGCAGGCACAGCTTGCTCAGGGTTCAAAGCCAAGTTGTTCACGTTCAGAGGTCACTTATGGATCTCACCTCCTTAAAGACCTTTTCCTGCATCTTCATCCGTCGCTTCTTTCCAGGGCAAAGAGCAAAACCACTTGAACTGCGACGCCTCTTTGCACCATCTCATTCCTCCGTGCTTGCCATTAAAGTGTCAATATTTTGAGCCCTGTTTGGTGACACTCCGAGGTCCTGGTGCCACCCAGGCTGGATCAACACCTGCCAATTGTCCCCCGCCGGGGCGGGGATGGGGCGTCAACCTGGCCAAGATGCACAAAGACGCCGCAATGAGAACAAATTGGCTTGTCAAAGAGGAGGGCAGATTTGCTATTAATGGAAATAATAGTAGATTACATGGGCTTTTGTCACACAATATAATCAAAGACAGGATCAAAGGGAGGGAATATAGCAAATGGTTAGCAGGCAAGACATGCTAATGAGATAAAAACGCTAGCCTTGCCACCTCTCTGAGCTTCAATCGAAGGATAATTGATACTAAATAATGTAATTTTGAGCTGGGCTGAAATGCACTTAAAACCAACAGACAAGGCTGTGAAAATGTTTTAGTTTTTCTGTTACTCTGCTGTCATTTCTAGCACTTTCCCCCCCCCTCTGTGTGGCAGCTGACGGTGTGGGAGCTGTTAAAGAGACAGGGTAAGTGGGAAAAACCCGGCTCTGGTGAAATGCTGGTGCATTTACAGTGCTTTGGGTCCGTGATGCAGCAGGGCCTGGGTGGGGATCAGGTCACTTCCATCCAGTTGTGTCACCAGGGGGTTCCACAGGGCTCCA
This sequence comes from Acropternis orthonyx, assembly GCA_035583155.1. NCBI lineage: Eukaryota > Metazoa > Chordata > Aves > Passeriformes > Rhinocryptidae > Acropternis > Acropternis orthonyx. The sequence goes on from JAWWEU010000068.1 coordinate 975,616, forward strand.
TCCTGGGCCCTGTGCTCTTCAACATCTTCATCAGTGGCCTGGATGCAGGACTGGAAGGGACACTTAGCAGACAAGCTAAAACTGGGAGGAGCTGTTGAGTCCCTCGAGGGCAGAGAGACCCTACAGAGAGACCTGGACAGATCAGAGGGCTGGGAATCATCAGGCATGGGAAGTTCAACAAGGGCAAGTGCCAGATGTATGGACAGACTGGGAATGAGAGGCTGGAAAGCAGTGCTGGGAAAGGGCCCTGGGGGTCCTGGTGAGTGGCCAGTTGGCCCTGAGCCAGCAGTGCCTGGAGCCAGGAGGGCCATCCCTGCCCTGGGGGGCATCAGGCCCAGCATGGCCGGCCGGGTGAGGGAGGGGATTGTCCCGCTCTGCTCTGCCCTGGGGCAGCCTCAGCTGCAAGAGTGGGGCAGGTTGAGGGGACACCACGGAAGGGAGAGATTGAGCCACTGGAGACTGTCCAAAGAGGGCAAAGGAGGCCCTCCCAGGGCAGTGGGCACAGCCCCAAGGCTGCCAGAGCTCCAGGAGGGTTTGGATGATGCTCTGGGGCACAGGGGGTG
>JAWWEU010000068.1:976278-986980 GCA_035583155.1 Acropternis orthonyx
ACTTGAGATGCAGTTTCAGACTGCCCGTGATTTAAACAGAAGCCGATGCAGTTTAAATAATTCTCCAGCAGCAAAGCAGTGAAGTGCAAAGGCCTGGCCTGGTGTGGTGTCCAAGGGATGGGATTTTATTCCCTGAAGCCACGTTGGCTGAAGCTCCACTGCATTTCAGTCAGCTCTATCTGGCCTGAGGAATTCATGATCATCTAAAACACTTTTTCCCCTGGAAAACTGCAGTGCCTTCTTTCTGCAGAAATAAAAGTACCAGACTAGACAGGGCTTAAATATTTCTAAATGCTTTCACATGGCCCTTCCTGTGTATTTTCAGGCAAAGCTAACCCCTGGCACTGTGGGATTTCAGACTTTGTCATCCACACTGGCATTAACAGCCCCTCTCAGACACAAAACTCCCTTCCTCCTTGGAGGACTCATCCAGTTTGGGTTTCCCAGCCTTCCGTGGTGCATCAAAGATGCATTGTGATCACTGCAAGCACCAGCTCAGAGGGTCCTTCAATCACCACCCAACGCACCCAGCTGGCAGCACGAGCTCTCCTGGGACCAGCTGGAGCTGGGAGCAGATGGGGGAAATGCTGGAAAGCAATTCCTCAAGATCTGAAGGCAACAGGCAGAGCAGGAAGCCGGATCCTGCCTGGGGACAGCACAAGAAGCCCTGCTTGGGGCAGGGCTGGTCCATGGAGCCGTTCACGTCCAGCCTAAAAGATGCCGCGTGTGGAAAAGCTCACCCAGGAATCTCAGGCTTCATCAATGACTTCCTGCACCAAAATATGAGCATTTCAACAGGGAAAAATGGTAAATTTAGAAGCATCTTGGGAGGAACATCTTTGTGGAACTGGAGGGGGAAATCTTCATCCCTCCCTCTGGTTGACGACCATCACTCCCCATCTGGCATTGCTGGGAAAACCACTGGAGCACATCCCTGTTTTTAACAACTGCAGCAAAACTCTGGGAGGATGAAGATAGACAAGTGCTTTGCTGAGTGTGGGTGGAGGAGAGATTTTCTGGGGTCCAGTAATGGGTGTAGAGGCCACCAGTGGTGCAGCTACTCCATGTAAGAACATCCCTCACCCCTCCCAAGGTGGGAAAAGTTCTCGGACAACTGCAAAGAATTAGAAGTTTAAAATGAAAATTATTTGATGGTTGCAGATTTGGCTTTTTATTTTTTTATTTTTTACTTAGAATTTCCTTGTGGCAAAATTAATCAAATCAGGACATTCCCCAGAAAGTTTTTGTGTTGTTTATTTATTGCAGTGGGTCCAACTGAGCAGCTTCCCTGCAGAAAGGAGACTGTTCTGTGTCAAGGAAAATAAATAATGAAAAATAAAGGATCTCTCTTCCTGCACTGCCAGCCCCTCTTTGCTGACTGATGCCACAGGCAATTACTGAGGATAAATTAAGACTAATTATGGCAGGTCTCTTCTGAAGAACCTTGGAAGCACTTTTTCACATCAGAATGCCCTGCAGGGTTCAGCAGCACAGGCGAGCATGAGATCCAGGTCCCTGGAATGTTTGGCCTTGGTAGCAGCTCAAAGAGACTTTGGTGTGAGGAGATGAGGGAGGGACAATAAACAGGTCCTGCTCAGTTGGACTCTCAGAAACACCAGCAAAGCCTGAAATTCAGTGCACTCCCAAATACGGCCACTTGAAGCTTCCTGACCCCTTCATGCTGGATTCCTTGAAACCCACCTCACACCTCTTCCTACCTTTTCCTCTTCCCTGGTTCCTTGGTGACCATTGCCATGTCCTCTTCTCTATGCTTCCCTCTTCTCTGGTGCTACAGAAACCAACCACCGCCTTTCATGCCCTGTTTTCCTTCTGGTTAAAGACTTAAGCTGCAGTTTGTGCCCCACGGATCTGGAACAGCCTCCAGCTCATCCACTTGGATGCAGCCAATGGCACAGATGGGCACAGGCTGCCAAGGTGAGGGAGAGGGACACTAAACAGCCTGTCTTCTGCAGCTCCTCAGCGTCTCCTGTGAAGTGTGTGGGGGGGGAGGTCAATGAGCAGAGACTGTGAAATAATGAATGGAATATAATGAGGGGAGAACCCTCTTAAAATTGGGTCAGATTTTAAGGGTTTGAAAGTCAGGTGAGTAATTTCTCGTCAGAGCCATCTTTCATAGGATCATGGAATCAGAATGGTTTGGGGCAGACGGGGTCTTAAGGCTCATCCAGTCTCGCCCCCTGCCATTGACAGGGACACCTCCAACTAGTACAGGTTGCTCCAACCTGTCCTTGGACACTTCCAGGGATGGGGCAACCACGTCTTCTCTGGGCAACCTGTGCCAGGGCCTGCTCACCAGCCTCAGGGCAAAGAACTTCCAAACATCCAACACTATTTCAATGGTTAATGCACCTCACAATCCATCTGGATGTAAAGGAAACAGAGAAAAGTGGGGTTTGAGACAGGATCAAACTCCTGTGCTTGACTTCAGCAGTGTCAGCATCAGGCAAGGCAGAGTTAGGAACTCTTCCCTTCACCTCCTTTAAGGCAAAGCACACACAGGCAGATTCAGTGAGGTTCCCGTGCTCTGCTCAGGCAATTGCTGCCAGTTTGAAGTGTTGGTGCAAATATTCTCAGAGAGTGGGTGAACATCAACATCCTTCCACTTGAGGTGCTTTGGCTCGGGTTTTGCATCCACTGAAATCACAGAGTCATGGAACATCCTGAGCTGGAAGGGACCCACAAGGATCATCTGGGCCCTACCCAGGACATCCCAACAATCCACCCTGTCCTTCAGAGTGTTGTCCAAACCCTCCTGGAGCTCTGGCAGCCTTGGGGCTGTGCCCACTCCCCTGGGGAGCCTGTTTAGTGCCCGACTACGCTCTGGGGGGAGAACCTTTCCCTGAGATCCAACCTGAGCCTGCCCTGACACAACTCCAGCTGTTTAAGGGTTTGCCTTTCCCAGAACACAACAATTGGTTTCCTGGACCTCTGATTACATGGCTGTGGGTGTTATGGGTATGATGAAGGTGAGTAATTTATGACAATATCCAGAAGGATCCAAGCAGTTTATCCCAGTTTATGTCCCTGTGGATAACGTGAGCAGTTAGGAAAACTCACGTGGGTTCTACCACCAGGCACATTGTGAGCAGAGTTTCTCAGCCATTCTGATGAAAAGACCTGACGAGTTCCAACAACCATTTCCCACTCTTGCCAAGGGTCAGAGAGTCACAGGGGCTGGGATTCCTTCTCTGGAGCAAAAGAAAAGCATGGAAAAAATTGTTCAGCTCAGGCCAGAACTAAAAGGAGTTCTGTCTTCCTGACTTCCCAGCTAATTTAGGGTTCAAGGGGTGAACCCTTTTAAAAATTCCTCCTCTGCTCCTGTTTCCATGTGCTCTAAAGTGAAATAGTTGCCCTGCAAAACAAAAAACCAGAAACCACATTTTGATGGTATAACAACAAACCATTTTGCAGCAGTTCTTGTCTTCTCCCACCAGTTCTGTCCTGGAGGCTGTGGTGCTGCTCTGCCCTTGGGATGAGTCGGGGGTTGGGATGACCCAAGAAGGCATTTTGGAGTAAATCCACAGCTGTCTGCAAGGGAAAAAATGTCCAGGACTCATCCTCAATGTCTTTATTCACTTTTCTGAGCTCAGCCAAGAGCTGGAGGACAACAGTGGCTGAGGTGGCTCTGCCTGAGCTGAGGGAGAGACAGAGAGGTGAGAATTTTATATAACTTGCCCGTGGTCACGGAGCGGATCCACTGCCAGACGAGGGCTGGGCGAGGTATATTTGGAAATGAGTTAAATAGAGCGTTCAGCCACCTGGGACAGCAGCAGAGGCTCCAGGTGCTGCTGGAAATCACACCCTGGCCATCATTCCCACGGCGTGGAAAAGGGATGGAGGCACCCGGAGTGTCCTTGCTCCGTGTTTCCTTCCAGGAGCCTGTCTGGCACCGTCTCCACATGCAGCAGCGCCTGAACCTCCTCCGGTTTTGACATTGAGGAACTTTCTTTGCAGAATAAAGAGCCCTGTAGGAAATGTTTGCAACCCGTGGGAGTGGGAAAAGAGATTAAACAGAAAGGAATGACAAACTGCTGCGGCTCAGAAAAGCGATACCTGCGCTCAGGCCACGCCTAATGAAGTGATCCATGTGGAGGCTCCCCGGGGGGGGGGGGTTGGGGACATTCCTTCTCTTCCAAGCCAAGCCTGGAGCCAGCAGCTTTGCATATCAGCTTTATTCCCTGGATATGAGAAGAGAGAGCGCTGCTGTGAAGTAGGAATGGCTGGGAAAGATCACAGAGGCAGGGATGACTCAACGCTGTGAAAAATTCCCCCCTTTTTGCCCTGCCCACCTCTGCTCAGGCTCCTTGGTTGGAGCGGGATTGTCTGGGAGCTCCAGCCCGTGTGCCGCTCCCCAGGGCCCTTCCTTTGCATGCATTTAGGAGGTTTCTCCACGAGTCTGTGTTTTATTGATCAGGCTGCTCTCAGCTCCTCTTCTGCAGCCCCTCGTTAAAGCTGGGATCACACTTTCTGAAAGTCTCCCTCAAGGCTTCTTGCTTGTGGAAGCATCTTAGATCACATCTAAGGCTCTTGGACTTGAGACTGCACTTGATATTTCCTTTTTTATTTAGTGCAGAGTTGCTTTATTTACCAGAGCCTTTCTTTTCACACTTGTTTTCCTCTGGCCTTCAGAGTGGGGAGGAAAAAGAGGGCTCTTGAATATTCCTTGTTGGCTTCATTGATTGGTGTCTCTCAGCTCTCACTTCATTTCTCTACAAACAAATGCATGAGAGATGGGATCTTCTGGGTTTTTCCTTTAAAGTAAAAAAGGTCATGTTAATTAACCATCCTCGTTATGACAAGCAGTGCTAAGGGCTGAGTGAAGAATTTCTTCTGTTCCTGCCTGCGTGTGGGAGTTTGGATGATGAGGATACTCCAATGCACATAATACCATCATTGTAATGTCTTCAGACTGTCATGTAAACTCAATAACATGTCACTCTCTTCCCTTTTGCCTTTATTAAATTAAATGAACTGGAGTTTGAAAGGGGAAGGTGAAAATTAACTCCTAAAAAACTGAATCCAACAAGAGTCGTGCCGAAAAACGTCCCTCGAAGTTTTCCCTGTCCTCTAAAAGTATTAAGGGATGCCTAAAACAAATATTCATCAGCTGGGAAAAGCCGAATCTTCCTTTGTGTTTTGGAAACCTTTTTGTCCTGCTCGTCTGGGGAAGGTGTTTCATTTGCAGAACACCTGCACTCGTTCCAAAAGGCATGAATCGGGATAATAAATCCTCCTCCCTTGCCATTCATTGAACTGGGAGCACTTGGATATTTTTTTGTCTCCTTCCAACTGTTATAAAACAGACAAAAAGAGGGCTATTTTAGATCAATAATCTTTTTTTTCCCCTTCTCCCTTGATATTCCAGGTCAGCTGGCAAATGGAGAATTATTCTTTGCACGGTCCTAAAAAGCTCCCCTTATCACCCATCGGGGAGCGCCCCTCGGCCCAGATAAGGGAGCCACTTCTGAGCCAATGGCTAATAAAGGGAATTGCCTTTGGAATGAGCAGCTGTCAGCTTTGCCCTTGACGGTCCCTCCTTCCTCTCTGCCTCCCTTCCTGATTTGGAAGCCCTGGCACAGGGATGAGCAGCGCTCCGTCCCTCACAATTCCCTTTATTCCCGGGTTTTCTGCTTGCTCTCAGCCCGAGCTGTGGCAGAAATTCATTAACTAACTTTGCATGTTGATGGTAGCAGCGGCAGTGCCATCTGTGGCTGTGCTTCCTCAGCTGCCCCAGTCCTCCCGAATCCCGCCGCCGTTCCCGGGAATGCTTGAGACGCCACTCGCTTTCCTCTTATTGGCAAATTAAGATCCACTTCCCGCTGTTGATTTCCTCATCTAAACGCTGTGCTGGGGAAAAAACAACCCTATTACCAGGCCAGGATATAATTTAGTCATAACACTAATCTTTGCTGGTCTGAGACGGGGTGTTATTCTGCATCTGTTGTTATTCTCCACAGCCCCCATTCCTAATGCTGGGAAAGGCATTTCCTCATCAAACAGCTTCATTTAAGTCTAATTAGAGAGATACCCACAGGTGACTCAGTTAATACCCTCCCCTCTGTCAGCACCACCTTAAGCACCCCAGGACATGTGCTTGAGGAAGCCTTACTGCAGGAATAAAGCTCAGCTCCAGCAGGGAAAAAGCTGCTTTATTTGTGCTTCCTTCTGCACTAAAAGCAGGCCAGGCAGCAAATTCCATGCTGGGAGGGAGCATGGATAGCAGGAGGAGCAGCACTGGAGTCAGGATGGGCTTCCCGCTGAGCGAGAGGCAGCTCAGGATAATGGCACCAGCATCTGCCTCCTTGGGAAGATCCAAGATCCTGAGCAGTGCCAAAGCACAGCGAGGAAAGGGGGGAATTCAGGATTACTGATGGCCTGGGGAGGGATTTGAAGCGCTCTTGGTGCTTTCTCGAGGTGCAAGTGGGGTTTTTTTTCTGAAAAGTGGGATTTTAAGACTTTCAAGCCCTGGCACAGCAGCCCAGGAGGAGTCACCACCTCTGGAGGGTTTAACAGATGTGCAGACATGGCACTTGGGGAGGTGCATTAGTGGTGGGCTTGGCAGTGCTGGCTTGAGCGTTTGACTTGGTGATCTTCGAGAGCTTTTCCAACCTAAGTGATTGTATGATCCTCTTTGTTTTGCCATCCTTCAGGGTCGCTGAGGGGCTTCAAGAATCCCTCAGAGATATCTCCTCCCAAGAGAGGGCACTGAAGCTTCTGGTCTTTTTTTGGATGCCTTGAGAATGATGCTCAGCTGGGTCATAAAAAACCAAAGTGACCTTCAGACAGGGAAAGCAACTCCCCTGATGTGGAACTGCTCCTTCGGCTCTGGAAATAACTCAGATGAGGACATTAGAAACACAGAATATCCGAAGTCGGAAAGGACCCACAAGGATCATCAGCTCCAACTCCTGGCTCTGCTCAGGAGAACCCCAAAACTCACGCCATGTGCCTCAGAGCATTTCTCAAACATTAGGCTCAGGCAACCCACTCTTGGACATCCAACCTTAGCAGGGATACAGGTGGGAGGAAGGACTCCATGGAATCGGTCTCCAATTACCACCTCAACCTCCTTTTCCTACTTTTCTGGAGCTGAATCATCTTCCCCAGCTCAGTCCCATCACTCCAGTGCTCTCCTGCAGCAGGGTATTCCCGCAGGCAGGTTGCAGAGGGTTTGGAAGGTGAGAGGAATTGCCAGTTCTCTCTGTGTACTCTTTTCCTCCCTGACATGGACTGAACAATGACTTCATGTGAGTGCCACCATCAGCAGGAACAAAGCTCTCAGCTGGGAATGCCACTCACCCTGGTGGCTCTAGATAAACAGGAAGGCTTTATCTCCCTCAAATCCCACCTGAAATAACCAGGAGTTCAATCACCTGGCTTCTGATTTGATCTGGTGGAGGCTCATCTGGTCCCAGAGCATCATTAGGAGCAGAGGGATGTGTTCCGCAGCCACGTGCAGTTCCTGGCACTGTCACTGTCCCATCAACATGATTAGAGAAGGCAGAGAAGGGAAGGGTTTGTTATGAGAAATGACCAAGAATGAGAGTCAGGTCTCTCAAACCTCCTGTTTTCCATCCCTGTCACAAAGCCAGGACTTGCAGGTTCTGCACAAACCATTCACAGCTTTCATTTGAGTATCTCATTTTCTCGTATTGACCCAGGAGGGCTGTGGGAACTTGGTGAAATCAGTGCTTTTGTGTCAATTGATTCAGCCTCAAAGAAGCTGCAATTTCCAGCATTCCCCAGCACTCAGAGGAATCCTAAATATTTCTGTTGGAGGGGCTGGGAGTTTTGAAGTCCATTTGGATTATTTAGCAAAAGGGCTGCCCTGAGTGCAGGCAAAGGGACCGGGCACAGATCACAGAGCCCAGCCCAGCCAGCCAGAGGATTCCTCCTTGGAGACACAGCTGAGGTCAGAGTAGCCTTTGCCCCTTCCAGAACTCAATTAGCAAAACCCAAGAGTGAAATAAAAGGCACAAGAAATAAAACCTGACCCTGTTCATGGCATAGGGCTGTGGGTTCTCAGCAACACAACTTAGCACAGGACCATTCCAGTGTGTCTGTAGGGAGCCAGACTGCTTTTCCTCTGAGAATTCCAGTCCACATGACTATTATTATGTTTTTATAGTCCACAAAACCTCCTTTGGGGGCCTCAGCTGAGCTGTGAATTCTCAGATGGTCTCGGCTATTCCCAGTCCTGGCTGCAGCTGCTTTTCTCCGGCGCCTGGAGCAGCCAGGGGAGAGTTCGACTGCAAAGCCCCCTGGGCAGGGAGCCAGGGAGTTCCACCCAAACTCCCCCACCTCCTGGCACCCATCTGCCTGGCACAGCCAGCCCCGGAGGCAGCGTGGCCTCAGGAGCCCAATCCCTGCTGATGCCCTGCCAGGCTCCCGCGGGATGCGCGGTATTCCTTGCTCACCCGGCCTTCGAATCCCCGAGCTCTCCAAAGGAAAATGAGCCTCTCCAAGGCTCTTTAAAATCCCAGATGTTGCTTCAACCTTGTCCTTCCCAGCAGGCACCTCTTTGGCAAGGAGCTGTCTCCCATCCGTGCTCCCTCTGCCTCCTCGCCGCTCCCGGCTACCGATCCAGGTCTCCTCCGGAGATAATTTCCCGAGGTCGGCAGATCAAGTGAAGCAATTTGGAATAAATCGTGGTCACTTCAGACTTTTGCATTAAACTCTGAACTTTGGGAGCTTCTCTGCACTGAAACTGTCGGTGATGGGGCCCTCGGGGAGGGGGGTTGTGTTTATTTATATCCAAAGCTCTTCCTTGATGTGCAAACCAAGGAGACCAACGGGAAGGGGGAGAGGGAGGGAAACAAGGAATAGGTCTGTGGCCTTTTTTTCCTTTCAAAACCCAGAGGCAACTCTGAGCTGGATGACCTCAGCTCACACAAGAGGCCACAAGAAGGTCAATGCATGGTCAAATTCAGCAAAAAAAGGCCCTTAAAGGGGATTTTCTGCCTCTGAAATTCTTCTCTGGGGTTTGGGCGGTGTGGGCGAAGCAGGAGGGCAGGTTTGCCCTCCTTGCAGTGAAGAGAAGATGGGGACAAACTCCAAGGATTCCAAAAAGTGGGAGACCGGGGGAAGACATCATAAATCTCCAAATATCATCTGTTTTCAGATTGATTTGGTTATGGGGGGGTGGAGGGAGGAGTCTAAAAGAAATATTTCATTTGATCATCTTCTGAAACACTTTTTCAACTCTATGCAAAAATTTGCATTTTTGGATAAACAAAAAAAAAGCTGAAAAAGCATAAAATCATAGAAAGGTTGGCTTGGGAGGGACCTTAAAGCTCATTTTATTCCAACCCCCTGCCAAGAGAAGGGATAAAAATCACCATTTAGTCACCCCTTTTTTTCCCAGTTTGCAATACCTTGCATCAGCCCACCCCACTCAAAGTTCTGGAAAGCTTTAAATATTAACGGGAATAGGAGTTTATTTTTGCCACCTCTCGCCCAAGTCCCCACCAGAGCCACGGTGTCCCCTCCCACCCGGTGCTGGAGTGCCTGCACTGAGGTGCTGATGGAATTAGAGTCCATCTCCACGACGTGCCCATCTGCTGCTGGTTCCGTGACCTACATGAGGTGACAGGAGCTGTGCTGGGCTCCATCCAACTCCTGCAGCGACCACGGCGCCCCACCCCCAAGCAAAAGGGGCATTGCCCAACCTGGGGGATATAAAATCCCATCATGACAGGCAAGAGAGGCCCCTTTTTTGTCCCTTTATTGGAATTCAGTCCCATTTCAGGCTGGGTTTGGCATATGTGAGTCAAAAAACTCACAGAAAATGGAAATCAAATTATGCAGGAGATTTATTCCCGTTCACCTGAGTCCAGGTGTTGTTTTATTTTAGGAAAACTCCAAATCTAGTGAATTTGGTGGTGCTTGCAGCCCCTACTAAAATTTGAAGACCCACAGCTGTACTTTTCCTTCCCTGTATTCCCAACCCAAGCCCATCAGACCAGATTGAAAGTTTACCCTTCCCAATCTAGTGCTATCTCTGCATGTAAATGAAGAAATTTGAGCTTAAAACCTGTCAAGCCAACACCTTCCCCCAGGATTCAATTGACTTTGAAATTGTACTCTTCAAAAAATACCCCGACAAACAGGCAACAATCCCAAAAGGCAAGGAATTAATAACAGCAGTGTTTTCTAATATGCACACTAAACAAATCCTTCAATCTAAATGAAATCTATATTGCATTCATTTGCTATTTTTGAGCTGAGACTGGGCTGGTTTGGCTCCACATCCATCCAAATTTCATGCTTCTCCTTTGAACCCAGCTTATCAGGAACGGGCGCTTTCTTTATTCCCTGCCTTAGCAGAGGGTTTGCAAACCTCAAGCCAAAACAAGAGCCTGCATGGAAAGAAAGAAATTCCTTTTCCTGTGTCCTTGTCCCCCTGCACGTGTGTTTTGGGCAGGATGCTCTGGGATGGGCTGGATTTGGGTATAACCAGACCTGCCAAGATCCCGCTCTGATCCACAGACCGGGGGGAGAAGCCTCAGGTTTAGGTGTTTTGAAGATTATCAGACAAATATAATCTGCCAGAGACAGGAATTCTGAGGATTTATTCCTGTATCTGTGAAATTTACACCTGTGACAACAGGTTTTGGTGAATTTGGGGTGTTTAATCTCTCTGCACACTGAGCTTGATCCTGCATTGCCTCGGGATAAGCTG
>JAWWEU010000068.1:987588-1007265 GCA_035583155.1 Acropternis orthonyx
GCCCAGAGAAGCTGTGGCTGCCCCATCCCTGGAAGTGTCCAAGGCCAGGTTGGAAGGGGCTTGGAGCAACCTGGGCTAGTGGGAGGTGTCTCCTGTGCATGGCAGGGGGTGGAACGAGGTGAGCTTTAAGGTCCCTTCCAACCCAAACCATTCAATGATTTTCTAATTTATGGGAGTGCTTGATGGTGCTGGCAGCGAAATTGCCACAGCACACCTTGGAGACCATCGCCAGATTTTGTCTGAAATAGCCCAAATTGGGTGGGAAGCCAGCAGGGAGATGAACATCCTGCCAACACCACGAAGGGGAAAACCCTGCAACCCCCCTGCTGGGCCAGAGGAGGAAAGCACAGAGATGAGAATCCCTGTTTGAATTCCTGGTGGCTGAGGGGCTGCGGCATCGCCCTGTCCTGGGGCCACGATCAGAGATCCAGGGCTGAGCAGGGAGCAGATGGGCAGCAGTTGTTTTGCTGTCTGCCTGCCCCTGCCAAACGAGGCTCCTTCCCGAGCCACAGTGCTTTCCAAGTGCTCTTGGAAGCAGAAGGAGTTGGCAGAGCAACTCCTGCCTCCCCACGTGGCGGGCATGGATTTGGGGAGCTGCTCCTGGGAACATCATTGGAGCTGCATTTGTTCATTGGAGGGGCTGGATGCTGGAGGGAAAAGGATTTCAGGTGTGGAAAAAGAGGTGCCTTGAAGACCTGAATATTAAAACCCACTCACATAACCGTATCAAGGCATGGAGGGCAATTCCCAACATGGTATTCAAACCTCCTCTCATCTGCATCACGGAGAATTTGGCAGATCTGACACTATTTATTCTTCCACAGGCCAAGTTTGCTCATCCCTGAGGTCTTGGCTTCCCCATCCTATGAAAAAGCAAGTCCCCAGACCATCAGAGAATCCCAGAATGTGCCAAGTTGGAAGGACCCACAGGGATCATCCAGTCCAACCCTCAGCCCTGCACAGGACCAGCCCCAAGACTCACACTCTGTGCCCCAGAGCGTCATCCAAACCCTCCTGCAGCTCTGGCAGCCTTGGGGCCGTGCCCACTGCCCTGGGGAGCCTGCTCAGTGCCCACCACCCTCTGGGGGAAGGACCTTTCCCTGAGATCCAACCTGAGCCTGCCCTGACACAATTCCAGCCATTCCCTGGGGTCCTGGAATGCTCTGCACAGAGCAGAGATCAGTGCCTACCCCTCCCCTTCTTCCCCTCCCAAGGAAGTTGTACCTGCACTGGTTACTCCTGCAGATATTTCCATGCAAGCCCTGGCCCTGCTGAAGCCGGGTTTGTTATCAGCTTAATAGGGCCAAGACTTCAATTCATCCTCACAATAAACCAGAGAAATGTTGTTGCTCTTGCATTTTCTAATCTAATCATTTTTCCCCTCCTAGAGGAGCCCTGAGATAGTCCCTGGGCCCAGCACGTGGAATTACAGATACTGCCAGTGCCCATTAACTGTACAAATCCTTGCATTGATAAGTGAGGGAGAGATTTATGTCTTAAAATGAGAAATACCATCCCTAACAACAACACTGAGCCCGTGGATCAATCCAAATCAGAGTCCGAGGAAGCAAACGAGGCAATTGGCACTAATTGCTGTCTCTGGCATTTTAGCAGAACTGCCAGGAATGTTGGGCCAGAGGGATGGAGCTTCTCCCTTGCCCTCAGGGAATTCTGGCCACGGCCGAGCCATTTTGGCAAGTTATTGGGGAATATTTGCGGAGTTTCCTCGGTGGCACATTCTGGCACCTTGAAGGAGATGAATCAAAAATCTCCTCTCAGGGCTAAATGTGCTTTAAATCCAGCCTCTCTTTGCATACCAATTGGCTAATAAGCCCCAAACTGGATTTTCTCAGATTAATTCCCATACACTTAATTTACTTGCTGCTTCTTAGCCAGCTTTTTGTCTCCCCAGGCAGGAACTGGGAGCCATGGGCAAGATTTCTCTAAATGTGACCTCCCCTGGGGAGCATCATCCTGTCACATCCTTCCTGACACCCCAAAAGTCAGGACCCTGAGGGCTCGAGCCTAATTCTTGACCTAAATGCCCACCATATGTTTTTAAAGGAGCTGTGCTGCTCTTGTGTGCATTGGTGTATCCCAGACCCCAGTTGTTGGGATGCTCCTGGGTGAACTGTACAAGCTGCCAGGGGTTGGGGATGTCTTGTAGTCTGAGCTCTTGTTCCCAAACCATCAAATCCATCTAAACTACTCCTGACAGCTGCTTGTCCAAGCTATTTTGGGATGGAGCACCGACAGCCTCCCCCAGGTAACCATTTCCTCAGCAAAGCTGGTCCTTTCTTCCTGCTGTGCCCTGGAGGAAATTATAAGACATCACTAAAACTTTGTAGGTGTTTAATCTTCATTTGGAGGGATCCTGAACCACTGGGTGAGGAATGTCTGGGTCTCAAAATTGGTCTTGGGAGATTTGGGATGTTCTGCAAAGCACTGTCACCCCCAGGCATGTGGTGAGGACAAAAGTGAGGGTAAAAGCTCATCCTCTCACTTGTTGTTGGGAAGGAAATCCATTTTTAGGTCTAAAAGCTGCAGGAAAAAAAGAGGCCTGGAAAGATCTACCTCGTTCCCAAATGCTCAGAAAGCAAACTAACCCAGTCTTGCATTTTCTACTTGGCGTCACCCAGCACTGGGGCCTTTCCCAGGAAGAAACAAGGAGCCTGACCAAGCATCCCTTTGCCATTCAACCCAAACAAATTAGAAAATCCTTGAAATTCCCTGGATATTTCAAAGTGACTCAGGAGGATGCAGAGCACTCTCTGAGCTCTGGAGCAAACAAGGAGGATTCACACTCTCCTTTGCCTATGGCTTGTCAAGTTTGTTCTGTTTAACAAAACCAAAGCTTTTTTGCTCCAAAATGAGAGGAAATTATCTCTCTGGATTCTGGGAGGGCTCCAGAGAAGCTGCTGCCATGAGCAAAGCTTTGGGAGATGACTCACGTGGGCTGAGGTTGAGGGCAGTGAACAGGGACAGCCCCAAGCAGGACATTGCTCATTCCTGCTCCAGGCTGTGGCTATAAATAAAGACCGGGATCTAAGAGAAATAAAAAGCAGGAATGACTTGGTTTATTCTGGCTCATCAGAGACAGGACAGCTTTAAAGAGGCACAAGAACAATGCAGAAAACAACAAGCCCACAAGTGAAGGCTGAGCTCAAAGCAGACCTGCCAGGTCGGCTCCCCAGGGGCACCGTGATCTGCTGGAACTTCCTTTTCCACCTGAGCCTTTCACAGCATTTGGACCTGTGCAAAATAGTGCTAAAAAATGACTTTTTGCCCAAATTTTCTCTTTTCTGCCCATTTCCAAGGGGAGCTGCTGGACTTGAGTGTGAAATGCAAGGAAAGATGAGGCTGCAAGGAAAGAACAAGACGTGTCAGAGATGTTGTGGCCTCTCTGGGTCCTTGCCAGGTTTTTCCCTGTCCTGGTGTGGGCATTTCCAAAGGGCAGCGGGGTTGGATATGGCTGGGTCAGGATGGGCTTCAGCAGCCTCTGCCATCCCAGCATTAATCACATGGAATGGGAAGATATCAGGGGTTTTTAGTGCCACACTTTGATAGATCCCAGGAGCTACCACAGAGCTCTCCAATCCCTCCAGAACAGCCTAATGCCTTTCATGGTGGAGATATCAGTTTCTAGACCCCACAGGCTTTTAAAGAGATTTCCGGGGGAAGGTCTGAGGGTTGGATTTTGAAGGGATTTCTAAGGAAAGGTCCCCGTGCAGCCTCAGAGATGTGACTGATAAAGGGACACTCACCCTTCTCATCACACAAGGACTGTGTCCCCTTGGACTCGGCTCTGCCCTTCCCCTGCTTTCATTTCCGGATGGTCCCCATTTCCTCTTGCTGCCACATCCCCCGATCATGGAATCACAGAATCATTCAGGCTGGAAAAGACCTTTAAGGACACCAAGTCCAGCCATCCCCCAGCACTGCCAGGGCCACCACTAACCCATGTCCCCAAATGCCACCCCCACCGTGGCTCTTAAAACCCTCCTGGGGTGGCGACTCCTCCGCTGCCCTGTGATGCTGCTGCACATTTGGCAGCTTCCAAAGTGCTTGTCCTGCTGCTGCTGAAGCCATTACAGATCCCATCAAGCCTGGCATGGATTGCTAACACCCTTCAACAACCTTGGTGAGCAAAAGGAGCAGAAAAAATTATCCAAAGGGGCTGATGTTTGAGCCTTCCCCCCAAAAAAAGAAAGCCCTCACCTCTGGTCTCCTCATTCAGGGAGCTGCTGCTACATTTTTGGGCATCTTTGAGTGTGTTATTTGTAAATTCTTGTGCCTTTCTGAGGAAAAGTGCATCATCTTTTCTTATCACAAGGTGAAGTTTTTTTCCGCCTGTAACAGAAGCTGAAGGTGTCTCATATTTTGTTGTGTTAACTGGACCATAGGGAGAGGAGAAAGGACATTTAATGTTCCAGGTAAATGTCCAAGAAAAATCAAAAGAGTCCAATAAAAGGAAATTCAAACAGCTCAGCTTGTCTCTCTCTGCTGTAAATGAGGAGGTTCAGCAAAGGTGAAGCCACATATTTTGTTCCTCTTTTTAAAAATAACTGTCTCAATCCAAGCAAAGCAGCCCCAGGAATCCTGAATTGT
Organism: Acropternis orthonyx; assembly: GCA_035583155.1. Classification (NCBI taxonomy): domain Eukaryota; kingdom Metazoa; phylum Chordata; class Aves; order Passeriformes; family Rhinocryptidae; genus Acropternis; species Acropternis orthonyx. The sequence goes on from JAWWEU010000068.1 coordinate 992,197, forward strand.
TGGGTGCTGTTGGTAACAAACCCAACCCCACATTGTGTGTCATTGTTGTGGGGAGAAAGCAAAGATCTGGGGAGGGAGGGGGCAGGTTTCACCCTGTCCCCCTCTCTGGCATAATTCTGCCAGGTTTGGTTAATTCTGGAGGGCAATGGATTAATTTAGAGCTGCTGCTGAGCCAACAATCATTGCTGGGGAGCACAACCAGCCCGGGCATCCTGTCACCAGCCAAAAATAGGGTCTTCATTGGGAATGAAAGAGCTGGAGGTTCAGTAGTTGGCTCTTAGGCAGGAGGTGGGAGGTGGGGAGGAGGTGTTAGACCAGCCTGGGGAGACATCCCCCCTCTGCAGACACCAGAGTGGAACACGTGGGGTCTGTGCAGTGCCCGGGGCCCGGCTGGCACCTCCTCAGCACAGCCTGCCCCTTGCACAGGAGCTGTCACACCCGCCCGCTGCCTCCACGGGCATGCCTGCCTTCTTCCAGCAGGGAATCCCCTCCCAGCTCCTTTCTCACCTCTCTGTGTGTGGTTTGGGTTTTTTTCCCCCCATTCTCCCTGGGGTTTTAAAAGATAACAAGTTAGATGTGAGTGGGAAATCAGGAACTGCCTTCCCGATGTATTCCAAACACGACATCTCACGGCTCAGGCACTGAAGGCACTCTGGGCACTGTCACAGGCACCTTCAGCCTCAGCTCTGAGTCCCAAACTCCGTGTGGGTGTGGCTCTGGTGTTGTGGAAGGTGTCCCTGCTCCTGGCAGGGGACTTGGACTAAATGACCCTGAAAGGTCCCTTCCAACCCAAACTATCCTTGGATTCCACAATAACCTTCAAGGCCAAGTGTTGCCCCTTGCTTTGCACATGGCTCAGGTTTAAGGCTTTGTGCTAAAGGGGGATCACAGAATCTCAGAATATGCTGAGCTGGAAGGACCCACCAAGATAATCCAGTCCAACTCCTGGCCTTGCACAGCCCCATCCCCAAGAGTCACCCCCTGTGCCCCAGAGCATCATCCAAACCCTCCTGCAGCTCTGGCAGCCTTGGGGCTGTGCCCACTGCCCTGGGGAGCCTGCTCAGTGCCCATCGCCCTCTGGGAGAACAACCTCTTCCTGAGATCCAACCTGAGCCGGCCCTGACACAACTCCAGGCCATTCCCTGGGGCTGTCTCTGGTCCCCACAGAGAAGAGAACAGTGGCTGCCCCTCCTCTGCCCCTCCCCAGAAAGTTTGACCTGCAATGAGGGCTCCCCTCAGTCTCCTCTTGTCCAGCTGAACACACCAAAAGATTTCCATCCTGCTGAATTTCTCCCTTTGGAATTGTAGAAAATATTATGGATCTGACAAACTCCACAGCCTCTCCATCACTGACAGATGGACACACACCATATTCCTGGCATGCAGATGGCAGTGGTGTTGGAGATGCCTCCACAGGCAATTCTCCTCATCTTCCAAAGGCCCCTCTCTTCCCATATACATTTATAAAGCGAGATGAAAATAGTTTTATGATGTATTAGACCCCATGAATAATGTACTTGCAAAATGCCTCGGTGCAACCAAGCATGTTCCATCCCATCAATGTGATAAATGCAGGTACAGTTGTTTTAATTGTCGAGATCATGTTAGAGGGAAAACACATCTGTGCTTAGCCTGGGGGAACATTAACGTTGCCCTGCTCCTGACAAACCAGCCCATTCCCACATGACCACTGCACTGCCTTCAGAACTGGGAATGGGGTGGGTGCAGCAAAGTGGGAGGGAAGTTTGGCTGTTCCAGGGAAAGTGGGAGCTGGGCTGTGCCTCATGTCCCAGCGCACCCATTTACTGGTGATCCCAAAGCTCAGGGAGATGACCAGAGCTGGAATGAGTCACGCAGTGTGTAAGGTTTGTCAGAAATATGGTTTGAGGAGTGTCCATCCCATTCTTCATCACCCCCAAGGTCACACCCGCCACTTGGGTCTCCTCATTCCGGCTGGAGCAACACAGGGGAGTTCCTTTCCATCCCTGCCCCCCATCCTGGCTGAGCTTGGAGGGGGCTCTGAGCCACCTGGGCTAGTGGAAGGTGTCCCTGCCCATGGCAGGGGGTGGAAGGAGATGGTCCTTAATGTCCCTTCCATCCCAGACCACGCTGGGACTCTGTCATTCTATGATGTGGTGGCATCACCCCTTGAGTTTGGACCCCCCCCACCCCTCAGGGCCAGGACAAGGCAGCTCTGCCTCCCAGGCCCCTCTGCGTTGGCTTTTGGGCCCAAACAGGGCTCAGGCCAGAGACAGGAGTGAAATATCTCTGTAATAAACTGAAACATTTGGCTCTTGGAGCTGATGCCAGCTTTTATAACAATTTCCATCTTAAGCTGGCTCAATACATATTTAATGAAATCTTCTATAAAACCTTTAACAGCCCTCAATTCATTTCAAGTGGTAAATGAGTCAGCAGTTTGAAATGATGAGCAGGATTCAGACTCAACTGTCGTTACTTAAGGAGAAGAAGTGATTCTTTTTTAATGCTTTTCCTCCTAAATAACATTTCCTTTTCTTTTTTTTTCCTCCCTCTTTTTTTCTCTTGTTGCTGCTGTGATTCTCAGCAGAGTTGAGGGCAGGCCCAGAGGCACAAATGCCCCAACCCTGGCACCATCCCTCTGGTCCTTGCAGACAGACCTCCCCAGCCCACACTGATGGATCTGTCTGTCCTCTCATGGCTGGGTCAGCTCCAAACATGATTCCCCTCTCCTGCCTGAGTTTCCCCATTTCCTTTGTTTTACCAACCTCCTGTCAGATATTTTCTGATCTCTGCTTCTGGGGACCAGGGACAGCATCCAGGTAATGACCTGGGGCTGTGTCAGGGCAGGGTCGGGTTGGATCTCAGGAAAAGGTTGTTCCCCCAGAGGGTGGTGGGCACTGAGCAGGCTCCCCAGGGCAGTGGGCACGGCCCCAAGGCTGCCAGAGCTGCAGGAGGGTTTGGATGATGCTCTGGGGCACAGGGGGTGACTCTTGGGGATGGTCCTTTGCAGGGCTGAGGGTTGGACTGGATGATCCTTGTGAGTCCCTTCCAACTCAGCATATTCTGGGATTCTGTGTCTTTTGAGAGCTCTGGAGGGAGATCCCAGCTCTTTGTGCAGCCTGAATTCCTACAGCGTGGAATGTGACAGTGTTCAGGAGGGAGACATCACATCCTCCAAGCACAGCCCACCTGAGGAGCAATCATCTGCCCTGCTATTCCCATTTTCCCTTGGAATCAGACAGCACAATCCCCTGAAGAGTTCAAGTTGCAGAGAAAGGCAGATCCCAGCTGTGTAATCACTGCTAGTCGGGACCTGCTCATTTGAATAATGAAATGGCATCTTTGTTAAAGGCAAGAAAACTTCCAAGTCGTCTTGTTCTGCAGCTCACCTATAAAAGCCAAGCAAGCTTTGCAAAACATTTCAATTCTCTTGATCACTGTAATTACTGGACGGGCTCCAGCACTGTCTCTGGCTCACTCGTGCCAGCAGGTTACACAGGAGGGTGTGGGAAAGGCTTTAAAATAATGAATCATGGCTCACTTTATTTCTTAAAATGTCTTTATTTTGTATTATATCGGTATTTTCTTTTATTCCACCATGACACCAAGTAAGGATCTGCCTGTGTGAGGATGTGTCAGGTCAGTTCTGGTGGGGGTGAGATGAGGATGAAGATGTGGGTCACTGCCTGTAGAGTAACGAGGAGCCAGGAGTGTCCACAGTGACCTTAAATTGAGTTTAACTCTCAGTGAGTGGGTGGTGGTGGCACAGAGCCCAGTGCTCAACTCTGGACACAGCCAAACCCTCATGTCAGGGACAACTTCCTGGGGAGGGTCAGAGGAGGGGCAGGCACTGATCTCTGCTCTGTGGGGACCAGGGACAGCACCCAGGGAATGGGCTGGAGCTGTGCCAGGGCAGGCTCAGGTTGGATCTCAGGGAAAGGTTGTTCCCCCAGAGGGTGGTGGGCACTGACCAGGCTCCCCAGGGCAGTGGGCACAGTCCCAAGGCTGCCAGAGCTGCAGGGGGGTTCGGATGATGCTCTGGGGCCCAGGGTGGGATTGTTGGGGCTGGTCCTTTGCAGGGCTGAGGGTTGGACTGGATGATCCCTGTGGGTCCCTTCCGGCTCAGCATACCCTGGAATTCTGCAACTCACCTAAAGCAGCTCCATGGTAGGTTTTCCAGCACCTCCAGGGCTCCAGTCATTCAGCATTTCCAATTAACTTTTGCATTTAAATGGCCTGAATTCTGCTGAACTCAGAGCAGATGCACCACAGGCAGCCATCCCTTCTCCATCCCTTCTCCATCCTTTCTCCTTTCATTGTGGTTCCTCTGGGAACCACCAAGCCCAGTAACATCTTTCTGAGCAGGTTTGTGCAGGTTCTGGTGTTGTGGAAGTTACCCAGAAAGGTTAAGTGGGCAAATTAAGCACGGCTTGGAGAAGCTGCACTGAGGAGATGGTTTGTGCCCTGGTGCCACCATCCCAAGTGTCAAGTGACATCTTGTATGCTGGGTCAGCACACTGTGGTACAGCTCAAGTTTCATGGTATACAATCATAGAATCATTCAGGTTGGAAAAGCCCTCTAAGATCCTTGAGGACAATGGCCAACCAAAAATTGTCAAGTCCACCACTAAGCCACGTCCCCAAGGGCCACATCTACACATCTTTTAAATCTCTTCAGGGACGGGCACTCCACTCCTGCCCTGGGCAGCTGTGCTGGGGCCGGACAGCGCTTTCCAGGAAGAAATTTTCCCAATGTCCAACGTACCCCTCCTCTGGCCCAGCCTGAGGTTGTTCCCTCTCCTCCTGTCCCTGTTCCCTGGGAGCAGAGCCCAACCCCCCGCCTTGGCTCCCCCTCCTGTCATGGAGTTGCAGAGAGCCAGAAGGTCCCCCCTGAGCCTCCTTTTCTCCAGGCTGAGCCCCCCCACCTCCCTCAGCCACTCCTGCTGCTCCAGTCCTTTCCCCATTCCATTCCCTTCTCTGGACAGGCTGCAGTCCCTCAATGTTCCTCCTGCAGTGTGATCTGGCCAGAAAATAAAAGGAAATCCACTTGCTGCCCTCAGTGCTTGAAGTATTTCCCTCCAGTTACTCCCAGAAGGAGCCATATTCCCAGTGGAGATGAAGAGAGATTCCTGCTATGCTGGCCCCACATGAGATTGTCTCTGACACCCTCTGGACACTTTTAATAAACACTATTGGGAAAGGCTCAGCAGCTGCCCAAAAGAACAACTTCAGTGTCCTTGGAAAGGGAGAGCAGAGAAGAGGGAAGGAGGAGAGCAGGACTCCTTGAGCACCTCAGCACAGAGGGAGAGGAGACCCAGCTGCACTATAAATATGTCAGAGAAGAAAACACAGAGGGAGGAAATAATGGCCAGAGTTAAAGGCCATCACTGATCAGCAGCTAAATTTAGGCTGGAACACACAGGAAAGAGCCTAAATGGCAGAACAATTTGGTTCAGAGCGAGCTGAACTCCTTCGGAGATTAAACTTGATTAGCTGGTGAACAGGATGACGTGAGGCCAGACCCAGCCTGCTGGTGGGATGGTGGTGCTCAGACAGCTCCTCAGCAAGGCCAAGCCCTTGAGATGACCAAGAGCTGGAGGAGCCCACAACACCACTTGCAAAGTCCCTAAAGAGCAAAAGAGAACCCAAAATACACGAGGAAACCTTCCAGCCCACGGTGCCCTGTTACTCCAAGCTCATCTTTCAGCAGATGTTTCACGAGCACACGCTGCTAATGAGAGATGAAGATGCTTAGTGCAAGGGCTGGGCTTTAAATTGTTAATCCCCCTCCAAATCCATCAGTGAGGAGCACATCTGCCAAAACCAGTTGATTCCCAGCTGATGCCATCTATCTTTCATGTGGCCCCAGTGAAGGCACCTCGGTGGCCAGGGTGGGACCTGTCACTTCTCCTCAGCCTGCTGGAGCCCCGGTGAGGAGTTTGTTAAACAAACCCCTTCACAAGCTGTTACCTTCTACACACATCACCCAGATTAAATGGCACTTAATGGAATAATGAACCACGGGGAGCAACATACAAGGAAATGTCATTAAATCTTGTTAAAAATGAATAAAATGCTGAATCAATTCCCATTAGTGAACGCACGGATATTTCACATATCTTCAGGAGTTTTATTATGCATTCATGCATAATCTGATGTAATGATGGCTATTTCCCCCCAAACTCCTTTCCTCCTAATAAAAATGAGCAGGACCAAGGAGCCAGGACTTTATTCTCTCGTGCCTTTCTTTTTTTTTTTCAACATTTCTATGAAATATTTAAGCCATGTCTTTTGCTTCTCATGGTCATGCCCTTATTGTGTCAAGTCAAATTAGTTAAGTACACAAATGAGAGTAAACAAAGGTGACAGATAAATGAAACACATGGTTACCAAAGTGTCAGAGGTCCCCTCTGTGTGGTCCATCCATAGGTTCCTCCACGGGCTCCTCGTACACAGCCCTGTGAGAAGTTGAGAGAAGACACTCCAAGCTTCAAACCAAGTTCCTCAAAGCACCAGACGTGTTCCCTCCCTTCCTCCCCTCCTTCTTTTCCTTTCTCCTTACCAGCCACACTCTGCAAGGTCATTTAAACATGGAATGTACACTAAGCAGAGCCAAGAAAACAGTGGAAACCCAATTTCCTTGAATATTCATATTTAATAATATTTGGACAACACCAGCATGTGGAAGATCCTACGAGATCTGGGCCTCATGCAAGGAACTAGAAGAGCCCAGCACAGGCACAACACAAGCTTTGAGTGTGGGGAGTGTCTTCCAAGCAAAATGCAAAGCCTGGAAGAGATAAACCAGCAGGAACACAGAAAATGTGGACTAGAAATTCATTAGTGGAAGGACCAGATATGCAAGTTTGTGCCGTGCCCAGCACTTTTCCACCATGAGCTTAGCAAATATCTTTAATTGCCTTAAATCCAAAGTCTACACGACATTTTAATGCATATTTTCCCCTGGTTTGTCGCCCCAGCGTGGGACACGACAAATCTTCTGCGGGATCTCGAACAAGCTCATAACAAAAGGTGGCTGAGACAGAAAAAACCCTCAAGAATGGATCTGTGCAGACAGATGGAAGAGCAAAAAGTAGCACGGAGGCAATATTGGTCAGCATGTTAAACAGGAGTCAAGGCATGATCGACAGCGACACACCAGCTGCTGAGCTCTTGTCAGGGTTTTAATAATAACACCAGGCTTGTTTTGCATAAACTGGCTGTGTGCATAATTCATCAGGTAATCAGCTGATCATTAGGAGAAGGCTCAGCTCACCTCCACGCTGTGTGTGGTCGGAGCGAGGTGCTTGGCACAGAGAGCCATTAAGGAGGCATCTGAGAGAGGATAATTTATTCTAATTCCAAAGACAGCTGCAGCTTGACCCTTCTGTGCTCACTCACCTTGAACAGAGCCGGCCGAGCTTTGCTGCCGGGAGTTCTCCCAGAAAACAAACTTTTCCTTCACATCTTCCCTGCCAGGGATGCTTCAAACCCCTCAAATATTGTGGCAGTTTTGGGTACCACAATACAAAAAGGATATTGAGCCATTAGAGAGTGTCCAAAGGTGGGTCAGAGATGGTGAAGGGCCAAACAGAAGAGTGTGAGAGCATTGAGGGCACTTGGGGTGTTCAGCTGGAGAAGAGGAGACCAAGGGGAGACCTCATTGCAGGTCAAACTTTCTGGGGAGGGGCAGAGGAGGGGCAGGCACTGATCTCTGCTCTGTGGGGACCAGGGACACACCCAGGGAATGGCTGGAGCTGTGTCAGGGCAGGTTCAGGTGGGATCTCAGGGAAAGATCCTTCCCCCAGAGGGTGGTGGGCACTGAGCAGGCTCCCCAGGGCAGTGGGCACAGCCCCAAGGCTGCCAGAGCTGCAGGAGGGTTTGGATGATGCTCTGGGGCACGGGGTGTGAGTCTTGGGGATGGTCCCGTGCAGGGCTGAGGGTTGGACTGGATGATCCTTGTGGGTCCCTCCAGCTCAGCATATCCTGGGATTCTGTGAAAACCTCCCCTTGATTGCAGAATTCCCAGTTTCTGTTGGGCCAGTGATGTTTTGCCGAGGTGTCCCCGGCTTTGAATCCAAGCTTGGCTGGATTTGTAACCGGCCGTGGCCCAAATTGCAAATGAAGGGTCCTGGCTTTGTGAAATCCAAGTGCTGCTCTTGAACTGGAGGATAATTGGTGGTGTATCAGCAGCAGCCGCGCTGGGAGAAGCTCTGGAGAGCCAAGGGATCTTCAGCAAAGGCGTGACAAGAGCTGAATGCAAATTAGAAGTGTTCAGATACAAATTAACCAGAGAGGGTAATTAAGCCCTGGCTCAGCCAACTGAAGAAGGCAGTGAAGTCTTCACCACTTGAAGGTGTTGAATCAAGGCTCTGAGTTTTCCTAAAACTTGGTTTTTTGGGGACATTTTGCTAAACTCAGAGTGGCACTCAACCTTTTGGAAGTCCCACTGAATTATTTTGTTTCCTCCCAGCCTTAAAACTGACTTTCAGCCTTCTTTGTTACATATTTCTGGTGCAGAAACATCAAAAGGCCACGGCTGGGTCAGTGGGAGTTGTGGGATTGGGAATTAGAGATTCCATAATCACATTTTGGGCTCCAATTGATCCTCAGACCGTGAAGAAATTTGCAAAAATTTTCAAACGAGGAATATGGCCTGGACCTGTCCAATCTGTTTGCAGGCAATTTGCAAACAGAAAACCTTGGCAACATTGGCTGAATCCCTAATTAATGCCAGGATTTGTGTGCCAGGCTCTAATTTCTCTCAGCCTCCCTACATTCCATGTTCAGCAATTTGGAAAATGAACGGCTTGTTTGCCTCATGGTTCACATGCACTGCCACAGGTTGCCCAGAGAAGCTGTGGGTGCTCCACCCCTGGGAGTGTTCCAGGTCAGGTTGGACAGGGCTTGGAGCAACCTGGGCTAGTGGAAGGTGTCCCTAAAACCCCCAACCCCTTTTTTTCCTTATCTTTTGGGTTCGGATTGTTGCTCAGTGTTGCTCAGGACATCAGGGGAAATCAGGACACATCTGCCCCTATCCCAGAGTGTTTGGAGAAGACATTCATGCCTGGAGATCTGGGCAGGACTCCTGGTTTTCCCTCAAGCCAAACTTCTTGCAACATCCCAAGATTGTTCTCACAAAGGAGGGTTTTGAGTCTGCTGTCTGCAGTTCTGGCCTGTCTCTTCTTCCTTAGGAATGTCCTTGAGAAAATTTGGATGAATCTCCTCTAAGTCTGGCTGGAGTTGCTTGAAGAAAAGAGAACTTTTCTCATTTTTCAGAGTAAACACACATTTCTGAACAAAAAGAAGGAGGGAAAAAGGCAAAAAGCCTTTTTTTAACCCAGCCACTTCTTCTTCCTGGCAGAGCCAGAGTATGATTGATATAAAGAGATCCAGCCTTGATTTTAAGACATCAGGTAATAGAGCTACCACAGCTCCTGAGAAGGCTTTACTTAGCCAGTCATTTAATTCATGTGTGTCCATTCCTCTTCTGCCTGAAAATGGGGACAATTACAGTTCCTATTTCTTGCAGAGTTGTTGGGAGCCTGAAGTTATTAAGGTCTGTAAAACATCTCAGAGCCATTAGAGTATTTTGCTTTTCTCCCCTTCTGCTCTCTGGAGCACAGCAAAAGGTGTTGGCTCCAAAATATTCCTTGTATTTAGGTGAAAACAGGCATGTCCAGGCTCAGAGGGTCTGCAGTCAGACTAGCACACACTGGTGTGCTGTGATTGTTTGTAATAGTCCATAAATCCTTCATTTTGCACAGGCTTCTTCAGGATACCATCCCAAATGGCTCCATTTCAGAGGGAAAATGGGATCCTTTCCTAGGGGGTCATAGAATCACAGGACATGCTGAGTTGGAAGGGATCATCCAGTCCAGCCCTCAGCCCTGCACGGGACCATCCCCAGGAGTCACCCCCTGTGCCCCAGAGCACCATCCAAACCCTCCTGCAGCTCTGGCAGCCTTGGGGCCGTGCCCACTGCCCTGGGGAGCCTGCTCAGTGCCCACCACCCTCTGGGGGAAGAGCCTTTCCCTGAGATCCAACCTGAGCCTGCCCTGACACAACTCCAGGCCACACAATGGCTCTCCCATCACAGCTGCATCCCCAGCACATTCCCATCTTTGTTGAACTTGCAACTAAGCCAATCCAGGGATTATAAATCCCAGGAATGAATCTCAGTCAGTTAACGAAAACCCACCAGGCTGACCCAAAATTCTGGGTCTCCCTCCAAAACAAGACTATTTGATAGTGAAAAAAAAATCCCTAACAGCTTGTGGGGGGAAATTCTGGGATGTTGTGACTTGTCTGTCAAATGAGAGTGAAAAGGAATAAATATCCTAAGGGTGGGAATTATTATCCTTTCAAAAAGGGACACTAGAGCTGGGGTTTACTCCAGGTGTGGGTGTGAGCCCTGGTAGCTGGGATGGAGGTGAGATAATCCTGAGAAACTCCTTTAAAAGGAAAAATATTCTGAATAAAACATCCCATCTTCCCTCTGGAGCTACCACTCCATAGTCATGGAATGCTTGGTATCCTTCAGGATAACATTTGCAGCTCCCTATGAGGAGATATTGATAAAGAGAGGGAAAACAAGGTGAAATAGCTGGAAAAGTCCCTCAGGCTGCATCTTCATGATGTTGGGGATGTTCTTCTTGGGTTGTTGGTCAACCCAACTTGGCCAACTCCTTGCAAAAGTTTGGAAGCCCTGGAAAATCAAGGGAAAATATGGGATTGGGATGCATTTCAATCCTAAATACATCAAAGAAGTTTCCTGCTGCTTCCCTTCATCTCCTTGGCTATGTTTCCAAGGGTCTGATGGACACCAGTGATTCTGGAACTTCCAGGTTCCTCCTTTCCCTGTCCTCCATCTCCCTGTGGATTCTCTGGGTGTTTAATTATCCATCATTCCCTGTTCTCATTGGAGACCTTCAGCCTTGAAAATATCCTCATTCAAGGCTGATTTTGTCCTTGTTAAACTTTTCTCTCAGCCAAAGGAGGACAATAATGCCATTAAACTCTTCCCAGACACACATGGACAGAAGGATCTCAGGAATCATTGTCTGTCCACCCCCCTTTGGTGTCATGGCAAAACCATGCTGGTTTTAACCCCTTTGGAAAGTCAAGATCCATGAAAAGAGTGTTTCCAAGCCCAAGCATATTCCCAAGCATAGCCCAGCACGTCTGGGAATAAAACTCTTGGGGGGACTCTAAAGGAAAAGGCATTTTTCGCTATTTACATTTCTATTCTCCCTGTTGCCCTTTGAGCCTTTTCTCCCTCTTGGCTGCTCATTTTTGCTTGTAATTTCTGCACTTTTGGGGCTTGAGGGAACCACTAAGCACCTGTGAGTTAACTCAGGCTGTTTGGAGGCTCTTTGCTCATCTCCTGCCATGGACTGCTCTCCTCCTCCCTCCCCAAATCCTCCCACGAAGAGAACCACAAGTTTGTGATTGATTGTCCTTAAAAACCAAAGGAAAACACCATTTCAGGATGGTTTTCAACCCCAAATACACCAAGGAGGTTTCTCTGCTTCCCTCCATCCTTGCCCCGCTCTGTGTCTTCTCCTGGCACTCCTTTTCACCTCCTCTCCTTAAACACAAGATTGAGGCTCTCTCTTGCTAAATTCATAACTATTTGCCTGCAATTTCCCCCAAGGGAAGGTTATTAACAGCAACTTAAGTGTCTGATGGATGGCTGCATTGCTGAGGCTCTGCTTTGCATCAAGGATCAAGACACATCATTTAAATTCACGTGGGCAGGCGGGGATTAAATAAACACCAGGAGAAATATTTATTCCGGGGGGGAAATTGGACTGGAGCCTTGTAGGGAGGCATATTTATAGTGATTTAATAATCAATTATTGCATTGGCAGTCAATACCCGCCTCATTAAATCTTTGCAGGGAATCGTCTCGAGAACTTTCACTTAAAAAGATGATTTTAATTCTGCTCTGTAATTGTTCTTTGGGTTCTCTCTTGGCTGCCCAGGGGGTGCAGGTACACGGCTGGACTGTGGCGAGGAGGTTTGTGGTTGTATGTTAATGGAGCCGTGAATTGATTTTATTTTCTGCTCTTTACTCACTTCCCTCCCCACTCCCCCAAACTTCTGCTTTGTTTTTTTCTCTCGTGAGGGATAATTCAGTTCATGACTGCAAATAGATCACTGTACACGCAGTGCAATGGAGCAGTAATTACCTAAGAAGTGATGGATTTGGTGGGCTTTGGGAGGCTAAACAAGCTGAAATGTACTGTACAAAGTAGGAGCAACAATTTTGATGCTGATCAATGAAATGCTGAGAGTTTTCTGCTTATTCCTCTTAGAACCAGCTGCCAGTTTAACCTTTAAAAGGCAGTCGAAACTCCACAGGTTTCTCTCACAGTGTTTTATTAACACTTTTGGAAACAGAACCAGCTGAGAGAGTAACTCAGCTAACACTGAGCTTTATAATCCAGAGTATCTGCAAACCCATCATTCCCAGGACATTGTTTAACCTGTTATTCCATAGTCAGGTCCCTCTTTCCCAGGAGGATGAGGGGCATCTCGGCAAGGAAAGGGTTGTGTCTTGTCCTGGCAGATTCAGGCATCGCTCTGGTTGTAAAAGTGGCACAAAATTGCAGTTTTGGAAGCGGTTTGCAGAGTTCTGGTGTGGTGGAATGGGATTGCTGTGCAGAGTGCAGCATCCCTGTGCACCCCGGGGCAGGGCAAAGCAGGTCTGTGATCCCCAGAATTCCAGGATGCAAAATTCAAGGAATGCAGCAAGTGGTTCTTTTAGGAGAAGCCACTAGTGGGAGCCGTGGTCCTACAGAACCCCCAGCACACCCCGGGCAGGGACGGTCCTGCATCCCCCAGGCTCCACCAGAGCTGTCATCTCCCTCATTGGTCTGGCAACCACGGAATCACAGAGTCCCAGAGTGGTTTGGGTTGGAGGGACCTTAAAACTCATCTAACTCCACCCCCTGCCATGGGCAGGGACACCTCCCACCAGCCCAGGTTGCTGCAAGCCCCATCCAACCTGGCCTTGGACACTTCCAGGGATGGGGCTGCCACAACTTCTCTGGCCAACCTGTGCCAGGGTCTCCCCAACCTCACAGCCAAGAATTCCTTCACAATATCCCATCTATCCCTGCCCTCTGGCAGTGGGAAGCCATTCCCCCTTGTGCCATCCCTTGTCCAAAGTCCTTCTCCTGCTCTCTTGGAGACCCTTTAGTCACTGGAAGGGGCTCTCAAGTCTTCCTGGAACCTTCTCTTCTACAGACTCTCTTGGAACTCTTGGAGCACCTTTGCGTTTCCTGTTGCTCTTGGCAGCCTCTGCTTGCATTCAAATTTGGGATTTCTGGGAGCAGAAAAGGAGGAGCATGAGGACACTGGCTGGATGGAGAGGTCCCCTCTGCCCCTCCCGCTGTGATGGAGATGTCCATGGCACCATCTGGGACCACTTTCCTATCTGGCCCTGGAATAAGGACAAAGTTTTCTCCTCTTGTGTGGCTGTTGGGAGGTGGAGGGAGATGCAAGACACAGCCAGGGCTGGGAATGTCATTCACTTCTAGGATGGAGGGAGCTTCCAGGAGCATCTCTGGAAGATTCCATCCAACCATCTCCTTTACAATCTTGGTTGAGCTTCACCCATTCTCCTCCTCTCCTCTTCCAGCTAAAATGCATCTTTCCTACTTCTGTTCCTCTTGGGGAGCTGCCTCAATGCTTGAAATAACTGCTTTTCACAGGTTTATTAGGGGGTTTCTGACTCACTGACCACCCAAACACAAGGCACATGTCCCAGCCTGGGATGCAGCACAAGAAACCTGCTGGGATGAAGAGCAGGAGAGTTTGGGACATCTCTTCTTCCAACCCAGAGCCTCCAAACCACGGCTGAACAAGCAGCTCCACGTTGTTTGTTCAGACTTTACCGACTGGCCTTGAGGAGAAAATGAGATCTTATTAGAAACTCTAATAATGTTCCAGATCATCCTCCGTACTGAGCAGATCTGAAGGATTAGCAAAACAAATGAAGTAATGACTTTTCTGTGAAATTAAAATTTCCTAAGATAATCCAAAGAGGAAATAGAAATTTTATTTCAATTATGCATTAAACTTTCTCCACTCGTTTTGGGTCAGGGTTTGAACACCGGGGAGAATTTATAGCAGAAGGAGCTCAAATCCTTCAGCCTGCTCTGGGATGGACTCCTGGACACCCCAGGGTGCTGCAAACGTGCACACCAGCCCCAAAAGTTGCCTCTCCCCATTTAAAATCCGGGCTGCAAAGCACGAACAGCCTGCACGGGTGAGGTCGTTTGTCCTCAGTAATAACAGCATGAATAATTGAAATTCTGGCATGGCTCAGAGCTCAGGACTCCTGGACGGAGCAGCAGTTGACAGATGGACGAGCCCTTTTTCTTCCTGCATCACAGACCAGAGGGAAGGGAAGGTCTTGGGCTTAAACTTGGACAGGGGATGTTTTCTGATTTGATTTCAAAGGTTCCACATTGTGCATGAACTAACCGAGCTCGTGGCACTGCTTCCAGCCCCACAAGGGTTATTGGGAGGAAACCACCTGGGCAAGGGAATTTTGGGTTTTAAATGAGATATATTTGTTGAAACACGATTCTATCAACAGCTTGGGTTGTCCCCATATGGAGCAGAAGGATGTGTCACGTCACTGAGCAAGGCAAGTATCCACCAATTGCATTCCAGAGCTCCATCCCAGTGGGATGCTGCTCCAGTATGGGGGTGAAGAGAGTTGTGGGAAGGGACAGCTGTGACAAAGCTGTATCAAAAATAGTGTGGCCAGCAGGACCAGGGAAGTGATCCTTCCCCTGTACTCCATGCTGGTGAGACCACACGGGAGTGTTGTGTTCAGTTCTGGGCCCCTCAGCTCAGGAAAGATACTGAGGTGCTGGAGCGGGTCCAGAGAAGAACAACGAGGCTGGTAAAAGGACTAGAGCACAAGTCCTGTGGGGAGAGGCTGAGGGAACTGGGATTGGTTAGTCTGGAGAAGAGGAGTCTCAGAGGTGACCCCATCACTCTCTATAACTACCTGAAGGGAAGTTATAGCCAGGTGGGGGTTGGTCTCTTCTCCCAGGCAGTCAGCAA
>JAWWEU010000068.1:1008536-1075960 GCA_035583155.1 Acropternis orthonyx
CACCGGCACCTTCACACCCACCTGAGGGCTCAGCTCTGCCAGCAGGGCAGAAGAGGCAGCTGCAGTGACCGAGACCATCAGAGATTGCAAAATATCCCTAGACTCTCACAGTTAAATCACCCATTGTGGAACTCCTTTCCCTGGGGGAGGTGCTGGGCATTCCCACCTGAACCTGAGCATGTTGGGGTTTTGCGACTTCTAGTACCATTTATTGGATCCAGAGGAGGACCAGAACCTCAACAGAGCAGTGAACATCATCCTCATCAACAAGTTTCCTTTCCTTTGACTCTACATTCAGAGGCCCCACGTGGTGCTGAGCACAGGGGTCAATGAATGCCATCCTGATCATGCCCCAGGGTGCCAGGTTATACATCTGGTTTTGTGAGTTAAAATCAGTTTTTCTCTGTATCATTGTATTTATTGCAATCTTTGCAGTAAATTGTAACTCTGACTTGTATTCTCTCCTGAGCTGGGTTCACTCCTCCCACTGATTTACCTTTAAACCAGCACAGGTGGAGATGCTGAGTCAGGGAGAAGGATGGCAGAGTTTTGGTTCTTCAGCATCCAGATCCCACAGGATCCTTCACAAGGAGCTTTGCGTTTATCTGAGCCAATGGGCTCAGGGAGATCAGAGTAAACATATAAAGATATGAACATATGAAGATATAAATACATACATAAACATGTATAGGAATTAAAAAAATGCATGCATGTAGGATTGAAAGCCCAATAAAATACAACCAATAAAATCAGCCATGAGCTGAGTGTGGGACACCCAGGGCAGAGGGGGAAGCCTGGCCTTGATGGGGACCGACATTGGCAGCATTTACTGGAACTCCATCCCAAAATAGTCCCATTACTCCTCAATCTGCCGTGTCAGCATCCAGCAGAGAAAACAGCCCTTGCTGCTGCCTCCAGACTTCGGCACAGCCATAATGGGAAACAAATTGCCCACGACTCCCTGGTGCTGGATGACGGCAAATCTGCATTTGTGCTCCCGAGAGAGCTGGGCTCCCGGCAGGAATTCGATAAATCCCCCAGAGTTAATTCTCCAGGAGTGTTCCTTTGGTGCTGGACAAGGTTGACAGCTGCCAATGCAGCTGCCAGCTTGATGTGCTCCATGCCTGGGATGAAGATGGAGAAGGGCAGCTCATGGATCCTGCAAGTCTAGGGGAGCAAAATCAGTGCAAGGAGCAGCCTGGGAGAGAAAGGGATTCCCTAAGGAGGTGTGCAAGTCTTTCCAATTCTGCTTAAAGGAGAAAAAAACCACTAAAACTTAAAAAAAAAAAAAAAGAAAGAAAGAAAGAAAAAAAGAAACACTGAAAAAGGTTCATTTTGGGTTATTCCAACATCAGGCAGATGTGCCATCCTGTTTCTTTCCATACATATCTAGGAATAAACAGCAGCTCAGGCTGTCTGGGAAATGTCAGGAGTGACACGTGAAGCTGTTGGAAGAAGTCCTTACGCAGCTCTAGCTCCTTTGGTGAATGGTTTTTATTCCCCATCCTCTTCCCAACTCCTTTGCAGCTCCTCTTTCCAAGCTCATTCCTGCCGAAACCACCAACTCGGCTTTCCAATAAAAGCTGGGACTCCTGAACAGCTCCAGGATCAAGAGATTTAAGGCAAAACCCACCAATTTTCACATTATTTAGACCCTAAGAATGGACAGGACCTCAGCTTGGGGCTTTTCCCACCTGGAGCTGATTAAAGGGGAAAGTGGAGAACTGAAAACAACAAGGCTGAACTTTCCACAGGAATAAAAGGGGAAAGCGGCAATGAATTGTTCTTGTGCACATTATGGTATCCCAGGAAGTGCTCAGAGTGTGGCTGTACATCCAGAGAGAGGCAGCCAGGAGCCCAGGAGATGGATGTTGGACCATTCCATGTTCCAGGCTGGAGGAGAGAGGCTTCAGCTTTATCTCCAGCCATCCCTGGCATTGCTGGGGCTTTGGGGTGGCTTTTTCTCCTCCTTTTTCTCTCTTATCACCTCTTGCCTCCATGGGACGATGTCCATTGCTCCTGTCTTCTTGACCATCATCACGTTTTCAGGGATACAGGGATTTGGGATCATCCTCAGTCATGCCCTTAGCTTTCCTACACAAACCTCTGCATCCCCAACTCACTCCAAGGACTATCCAGAATTCCTTCACTTCACCTTACATGGAGGCTCTGGGCAAGATTCAATCTCATGTTTTCTTCCGGAGAGCAGGATTTTTAGGGATTTCTGGACGCTGTAAACAAGATTTTCCTTCATTTTGGCTGAAAACCAGGTAGGAATGTTTGGAAATATTTGCACTGCCCACAGTGTGATCCTCTCCTTTTCACATGGACACAAAGGTTTTCCAGAGGAAAAGCATGAATTTTAATTAGCGGCCAAATCTGCTCTTCCTCATCTGCCACCTCTGGAATCCTCCCCTTTAATTAAAATGACATTTTTGCAATTGGAAATTAGACAAATTAACAACAATGAAATGGCAGCCTGTGCTCAAGCCCAGACCACTGCACAGCCCTTGGAGAAGAAAACACGGGTGGGTTCACCCAATCCCTCCTCATTTCGGCGCCAGGTCTGGAGACCTCGCGGCACCTTTGGGTTCAAACACACAATGCTTAATTGAGTCATCCAAAGTCTTCTCCCTTTTCCAGCAGGGTGGACTTCTCCCAGGGTTTTGAACCGAAACAAATTGCCTCTTTTCCTGGTTAGATCTCCCTGGGGCGAAAGCTCTGCAGCAAATTAGGTATTAACATCTGTACAGCTCTGTTATCCACCGTGCCAATCACGGCTCCGTAATTGCCCACAATGTCTTCCCTGAAGGATCCCTTCTTGTATGTTTAATAAAACAACCAAACCAGGGCTCAAATTCCTTGCTTCCATGAAAAATTCATCTCTGCTGTTCCCGGGAAGTGTTGATCCATCACAGAAGTGGGAGGGAAAATCCTGAGCCCAGGGAGATGCTGGCGGCTCTGTGGGGTTGAGTGGCTCCCTAAAGATGGACATCAGGAACGAGAGGGGGAAAGTGAGGCAAGGAAGTGGGAGCAGGTGGAGGGTTTGGTTTGGAAAAGCCAGGGAAAGGAGCTTCTCTCTTTGCAGCACTACATGAGTTTAAATATTCCCGAACTCCAGAGGCTGCGGCTCCAACTGGAACTTCCAAACTCGTTGGCGACTCGAGCGCTGCCACCCAGCAATTTCCAGCTCGTCGCTAAAATATGCACCCGAAAATGTAGCGTAAATTGTATATTTGATTGTAAAAATTGCAGTTCACGCTGTGTTGCTTAGTGACATAAATCATCCGGTGCTAGGGCAGAATACCAATGCTCGGCTCCTGCTCGGAGCTGCCGCGGAGCAGCCGAGGGAAGGATTTATCTACCAGCCCAACGCTGTTCCCGGGAGAGCAGCGCGAGCAATTCTGCATAACAAACACACTCCTTGGGATCCACACACAGACCCAAACCCCGGGAAAATCCAGCCCAGCGCTTCTTCCTGACAAAATACCTGGAAGAGGCTGCGGAGGTGGAGAGGAGGGAGCAAGTTTTCTGCTGGAGTTTGTGATGTTGACAGAGAAATGAAAGCGCTCAGATCCACACGGGCAGAGTTGTCCTGGTCTGTCACCATTCCCACCTGGGATCTGAAATGAAGGGAAGATCCATAGGGAAGTTTTGTTTCAGTTTGTTTTGATTATGGAGCTTTATTTCAGAGGTGGGTTTTTCTGGTTGAGCATCATTAGCTACAAATTTGGGGGGAAACTGAGGCACGGGAAGGAAACATCCTGTTGCAAGCTCAGGGTGGTTTTGGGTAAAACATCCTGAGTGGAATGGACCCACAGGGATCATCCAGTCTAACTCCTGGCCCTGCACAGACACACCAACAATATCACCCTGTCCCTGAGAGCGTGTCCAAACTCTCCTGCAGCTCTGGCAGGCTTGGGGCTGTGCCCACTGCCCTGGGGAGCCTGCTCAGTGCCCACCACCCTCTGGGGGAAGAGCCTTTTCCTGAGACCCAACCTGAACCTTCCCAAAATGAGGATGAACATCCAAGAGGGGATGGACAGAGCTGTATCCTTCCCATCTGGGGGCTGTTTCATTCCTTTTTGCTCTTTAAACCACTTAACATTGCATGTCAGCACCGACCTTTGCATGGAGTGGAGCTGCCCTGAGCCCCATCCCTGGGTCTGGCAGCTCCCAAAGGATGCAGAAATCCCTGGGTACTCTTGAAATCTCCCTCTCCTGTCTGAAACTAAGGACATATGAAAGGAAAGGGAAGATTCTAAGGAAAGGTTTCCTTCCATTTATTCCTGTTATGGAGCTCTATTTCAATGGTGGGATTGATTGAGCATTCTGAGCTCCACTTCTTTTGGAGGGAAACCAAAGGGAATGTCCCACAGCAAACTCCGGGAGGCTTTGGATGTGGATGAGCATCCAGGAGGGGATGCACAGAGCTGGTTCCCTCCCATTTTGAGGGATTTGATAGTTATCCCTCTGGCTTTACCATCCCCTCTTACTCCTTATAACACCTACAGCCTTCAGATGGGATGAAGCCACCCTGAGCTGCATCCTGGGTTCTGGCAGTTCCCAAAGGCCACAGAAATCCCCGGGTGCTCCAAAAAAAAGACATTGGGCTCTTTGAAATCCCCATCTCCTGTCTGAAATGAAGGGAATGTGAAATGAAAGGGAAGATTATTAGGAACGTTTTGTTTCCATTTATTCCTATTATGGAGCCTTATTTCAACGGTGGGTTTGGTTGAGCATCATGAACTCCACTTTTTTGTGTGAAAGTGAGGTATGGGAAGGGAATGTCCAACAGCAAGTTCAGGGAGGCTTTGGATGTGAATGAGCATCCAAGAGGGGATGCACTGAGCTGGTTCCCTCCCATTCTGAGGGATTTGGTAGTTGCCCATCTGTCTCTACCATCCCTTTTAACTCCTTAAAACACTTACTGCCTTCAGATGGGATGAAGCCACCCTGAGCTCTATCCTGGGATCTGGCAGCTCCCAAAGGCCACAGAATTCCCTGGGTGCTCAAAAAAACCCACATTGGGCTCTTTGAAATTCCCCTCTCCCCCACTTTGGAGCCAAGCAGGCATCTGGCAAGTTGGGAGGAGAGACGTGTTTAATAGTAATTAGAGATGTTAATAATTGAACAGATGATGAACGGGGGCGTGGGGAGATTAAAGCCGAGATTTGCCGAAGGGGTTTAGATGCACAAGCCCAATTAAAAAGAACAAGAGGAATTAGACTAAATTGGGGCTGAGTTCCCAAATCCCTTAAGCCTTGGCAGTAGACAGAGGATGAGACGAGCTTTGTCTGTTCTCTGCTCCGTCCTGGTGCTGGACTGGGCCCTTCCCAGCTCCCGCCAGGTGTTGATCCATGGGCAGAGCTCAGCAGGATATCCAGGATGGTCACATGGATTTGGGGAGATGCTTCCAGTTTCCTGGGTGGTTCTGGGCACGTGCAGCCAGAGGAGGTACCTGTGCTCCTGCCAAGAGCATCTCCATGAATCCTCCCTGGGCTCAGCATCTAAACAGCCCCTTCTTCCCAACAAGCTCTTATCTTCCCGGAGCTGCTTCCTCAGGCGTTGCAAATACCACGATCCCTTTTCCCCCAAATGCTCCGCAGGGGAAAGTGGGCATTTAATTTCCAAATAAACCCCTCAGATTTTTTCACTTCTTTTTTTCCCCTGCTGCTCCCAAAGTGGTTGTAATAATAACAATTAATCACGAGCAAAGCTCACTCTTCTGAATGGGACAATAGTAATAGTAGTTGGCAGCTATATCATCCTTCCCAGGCATTCACTGATTAATCCTGGAATAACAGAGGCTGTTTTTAACACCGGCATTGTGATGAGCAGAGCAACATGGTTGGGATAAATCCCACAAAAGGGGTGGTTTGCATTTGGATGTGGTGGGAGATACATCCCATGGGGACCAGCACAGCCTCATGCTGTGGGTTGGATATTTTTAAAATAAAATAAATACAATATAACCCCCTGCTGGAAAGCAAAGGGGAATGGGAGCCTTGGAGCACAACACCCCACATTTTTAGGGGGATCCTTTCCTCCATGGAGCTGCTCCTTTAAAAATTAATAGTTTCTTCTACTTTTCCCTCTTCCCTCTAATTTACTGCCTGGCTCAGGGTTTTATTTTTGCCTCTCTCAACTAGAACAATGGGAGGGTTTTGAAGCTGAAGATGGAATAACGCCGGAGTCTTCAGTTCCCCATTATGATTCCTCATTATAAAGTTATTTCCCCACGATTTGAAATATAAATGATGCCTTTGATGTCTGCCTTTTTCAAATGGCTCTTTTTAATTCCCTCTTTTTAATTTTTTTTTCTGCCCAAAAAGATGTTCTCCCCCCTCCTCCCCTCATTTCTTCCCTCCCCAACCACCAGCACCACTTAACTCAACCCCACTGCTCCGATGCGCTGCTGTAAACACGGCTCGGGCAGAATAAATAAAATGCCTCCAATTGCAAGAATCTGCTTTGAACAAATGGGATAATTGGGGCAGCTGGAAAAAAAAAGGGAAAAGAAAAGAAAAAAGAAACAGCCTTGGATGCGATTTCTTTTATTATTTTTTTAAAGGATGGGGGAAATAAAGGCTGAGCCTTCCTGTGTTGGAGTTTTTAGCTCTAACAAGGGGGTTCGAGCCCAGCTGGGCAGGGAAAGCTGACAGTGTCCCCACCACCATCTCCAGCTCCTTTCCCCTTTCCCATCCCAGTTTGCAGCGGTGGGGCAGGACAGGGAATGCAATGTGGGACTGGAGGCTCCAGAGAAGCCCCTGCCACTTTTGCTCTGGAGTTAATCAAAAGGCAGTGCTGCTGATGCCAGGGTGGTGCCAGCTCCTGCTGTCACTCCCTGTGCCACAAATATCCCCCTTTCCTTGAGCACTGCCCATAGGGCAGCAGGGAGAGAGAGAAGGAGGGATGTGGACAAACAGGGAAAGTATTTTCCCACCAGTATCCCTGGGAGGACGATGATCCCATATCCCATGAAGATTTTCCTTGGCAAAGCTGGGGTTTGCCAGGCTCTGCCCAACTGATGCCAACGATAAAACCTCACTGCTGGGAGTTTAATTAAAAATTATCATTCCCTTGGCATGGCAGGATCCCACCCTCTGCTTCCAGATGGATTCAGGAGCGGGATCAGCGGGGTGTGGGTTATCCATAACAGCAATTAACAGACCGCAGGACACAGGGTGGCAACTTTGGGAGCAAACTGGGAAGAGGGAAGAGGAAAAGTGATGCCAGGACTTGTGCCAAGGCAGACAAGTCAAGGGGAAAGAGCTGTTCTGTTATTTTTTTATTTCTTTGGGGTTTTATTATTTCTTTGGTTTAACATTTCCCTCTCCTGATCCTCCAGCTGAATTTCCAGAGGGGAAATGCCTCAGCAGTCCTGAGCATCCCAGGAAATCAGGGAGTTCAGTGCCATCCCAGCTGCGTAGTCCACGGTTTATCCAAGGGGTGCTGGAAGGAATATTAAGTCAGCCTATTCCTCTACTCTGTAGCATCCCCAAAAATCGTGGATGGTTGGGATTAAAACTGGTGTCTTCCATGAGAAGGGACCAAGCCCACTTCACTAAATGGATCAAAAAGCTGCAAAAAGACAGCTCGGAAGCAGAGAATGACTCTGGAAAAACCTAAAAACTCACGGAAACCTCCAAATCCGGAATAGTTTTGTCCCATCTCATGCAAATCCAGCACCACCTTCCCAGCAACAGGGACTGAGCATCCCTGTAAATCACCAGGAGGCAATGAACATTCCAGATAAGTTCATAGCTCGTGGATACCTTGGAGAAGCTGCAAATGAAGACGAGAATAGACAGGATGGGATTTTAAATCTCTATTAGGCTTGTTTTTCCCAGCCCTCCAAGCTGGACAGATGATTATTTTATAAAAATGGGATATTAAAGAGAAAATCAGGCTCAGATGAAAAATTCAACAGGGAGTACAATTTAAGTTTTCATCTTCCAGAGATGTCCAGAGAATGGATGGCTGTTGGAAAAGGACAAACCACGCATTAAAGCCATAAGCAGATGATAAAAACCTTCACTTAAAATATATATTTTCCCCCATGTTATTAATAACGTGAGAGATTAATATTTCAAATGGGATGAATTTTAAAAAATGTCATTTCCAAAGCAGATTGAAAGTTTTTTGCTGAGATCATGATGTGGAGGGGGAGGATTCCTCCCCACTCTCATTGCAAGAGCACTATGTATATTTTATACATGTTAAATATAAATATCATCCTCCTCCCCTTCCTCAACCTCACCACTTTTTCTTGTGTCTATTTGCACTTTGGAGTCAGCACTGGCCTGGCTGGTTTTAAAGGAGGAGGGATTTGGGGTGGGAAAGCCAAAGAAGGCCCTTTTTCTCCGGCTAAAATTCCAGCTTTAATGGATGTTAAAGTTCTAAAGGTGCCAGGTCCTCGTCCTCTGGAGCAGGAGAGAGAAGTCCATAACTCACTGCCAGGCCTGGGATGCATAATTTATCCCCAGCAATTCTGCATCAATTGGTTATTAAAAGTGCCCTCCCTGTATTAAGTAGGGAAGCGATAAATCTAGTTCCCAAGGTAACTAGCTCCCAATTATGCTCCGTAGGGAAAACTTGGCTTAGTTTCCCACAAAAGATTCATTATTTGGCTCCTTTTGCAGTCAAAAATTAGTGTTATGGTGCAAAGAGGTGCAGCATCCCTATATATACCTTCCATGAAGGTCCCTCAGTCCCTGTGGACAAACATTCCCATTTTATTACTTTTTATTGGCTTTTTCCTCCTTATTTTCTCCTCTATTTTTTGTAGAGGGATTAGAATTCCCTGATATAATTCCCATTAGGTCCCTGAATCCCTGTGCACCATTCCTATATAACCTCCATGAAGGTCCCTGAATGCCTGTGGACTATTCCCATATAATCTCCACGAAATTATCTGAATCCCGGTGAGTCAACATTCCCATTTTGTTAGTTTTTATTGGCTTTTTTCCTCCTTAATTTCTCCTTTATTTTTCGTAGAGGGATCAGGATTCTCCTACATAACCCCCATGAAGGTTCCTGAATCCCTATGGACCATTCCTGTATATCCTCCATGGAAGTCCCTCAATCCCTATGGACCATTCCTATATACCCTCCACGACAGTCCCTGAATCCCTGTGATCCACGGGAGTGTGGAAATAACCCTACCTTTAAAACTAAAGCTGAGTTGGATTTTCTGCCATCCAGGGAATGTTTTTGCAGAGCTCGAGGAGTTGTTTCCCTCCACGGGCTGTTGATGAGGCACAAAGAGCTTCCCCGTGCCTCTGAGCCAACCAAAATGGAAATAATGAAGGGAAAAGGATCATTTCCTGGAGCAAAGCACGCCCGGAGCAGCCGTTCTCTCCCTGCTAAATGCCAAGGATTGGAGCTCAGGGTCTCGTTGAGATAATGACCATGAGCTGGAAAGAACTCTCTGGGGCATGGGGAAAGATTTGGGAGATTAAAACTGGGAAATATGGGAAGATCGATGCTGGGGGGTGGGTTTATCCAGTAAAGGTGCCCTGAGCCACATGGGATGGAGGTGGGGGAGTTAAATTCCCTCATTATGATTTCTGAGTGCTTTTTTTCCCTTCCTGGTGTGTCTCTTTGGACATGATCCACCTTCTCCTGCCCAGGAATGCTCTTTATCCTGAAAGGTTCAAGTTTCCAGGTGCTTTCAGCTGTGGTTTTTTGGAGGGTGAAGCGAAGGGAAGATGTTGAACCAACTTGCTTTTATTGTCAGCAATAAATAAAAAGTCATAAATATCCATCATAAATAATAAATACGATTTAAAAGCCCACAAAAAATGTCTTGTTATGTCCCAACTCCACTGTTTTCCCACCCAACCACATCCAACATCTCCAGGTCTAAAACCATTCCATGAATTGTTCTAAAAGCTTTGGGTTTCCCCATCCTTGCCTCATGTGGGATTTATTTCATTGCAGAACTATGGCATGCTATTCCTTCCTATTCTCAGGCATTTCTTCCTATACTCAGACATTCCTTCCTATTTTCAGGCATTTTGGGCCCTCAGCATTTCGATTACCTCTGTTTCCTCATGGTCAGCAACACACCCACGTACTGGCATGACCTGAAGATCTCACATCCTATGGCTCTCCCTTTCCTTATTGGCATCACCTGAAAACTGGGAGAACCTTGAACCAATCCTGGTGCCATAATAATGCACCACTGCCCTGATCCCTTTGTGAGAAATAATGGAGAAAATCAGGAGGAAAAACAGGCAATAAAAACTAATAAAATATTGGCCCAAATGGTGAAAGAAATAATTTATCACTTCTTATCCCAAGGGAGAAATTATTTGGAAGTAAAGGAAGAGAAGTGGCTCCGGACACATAAACATCTAAGTGGGGATGTTTAAATAATTCAGGCTGAGGAATAAAAAGAAAGAGCTTGGCCAAAGTGGGGGACAGCTCAGGAGGCAGCAGGTCCGGGCACAGCCGAGGCAGAGGGAAGCTGGACAGGGCTAATCCCATGGGAAGGGGTTGGATCCTGCACAGCGGCTGTTTTCCTGCACCTTGGAGGGACGGCATCAATAGATGGCACTCAAGAACTGCTCCTTCCCGCTCTTGCAAATCTTCCAGGGATGGTGGAGGCTCAAGGAGGGAACAACTTTGGGAGCTCAAACAGCCTCACATCACTCCTTGCACCGCTTGGAAAGGCAGAGTCTCGAGCTCGGGCGTATTTCAGCTCTCCAGGCACGACGAGAACTATTTAAAAATAGAATAAAAATTGCTAAAGGCTTTCCAAGGACACACATCCATCTGATATCAGGATAGACCAACATTCCTGTGCTCCCAGTGAAAGGGTGAAAAGCCCAGGGAGAGAAGGAGGGCAAAACCCCCCAACCTCCTCCACCAAATTGCTTTTCCTTCCTGGCCTCGGTCAGCTTCAAGTAGGTCACAAGGATGTGTATCTTCAGAATAAAGTCTTTAATCGGCTGATGGATATGAAAAAATAAATTACAGTGGCAAAATGTAATAAACGTTAAAGGGAAAATGATGAGAGTAATATAACTACATTGATTTAACTAGGATGATATAGAGGAATTGTCTGGTTTATAGGTCTTTAGATGTCTATTAGCAGCTCTGTATTAAGGAATAGGGCTGTTCCCTTGATATACTTAAGAGCTGTCAGTAATTCCTATTTCACACTCCACTGCTTCAATTCAGAGAGCGCCGCGCAGCCCCAGCGACCCCATCCCGGGCTCGCTGAAGGGTGACCGCCTGCCCAAGGTTTCCTTTGCTGGCAGCTGGATTATTCCAGCCCGTGGCACCGGGAAAGAGGAGCCGCCGGAGCCACTCCGGGGATTGCGGTGGTGACTGTTTGAATAACGCGCCGGTCACGCCTCCGGAGTGGGGGGGAAACACCCCCAAAGTGCAAACTGCAGGGGGCGAGTTGTGTTTTCCCTGTTTTTAGCGTTATATCTGTGCTTTCACAGCTTTAAAGGGTTTTTTTACATCTACCTCCATGTGCTTAATTTCACCCGAGCGGTGGGAAATCGGTCCTGCTTTTCCTGCCGTCCCTTTCCTCCCACTAAGGAGCGGTTCATCCCAGCTCCCGGGGTGCCAGCAACGGAATGATGAAAATAGAGAAGTGTTTTTCCAAAGCAGAGGTGGAGACGGAGTTGGGAGCAAATTCACCCTGTCCTGGACCTGCCTGACCCACTGGGTTGGTCCTCACCCAGCTCTGGTGAAGCCTCTGGTTCTCCATCCACGTGCAAAGGATTCTTGGAATACGGAAAATGGATTTTTAATTGAGAAAAATAGAACCCGGTTGAATTCTCTGGATGGAAGAGGCAACTCCTGGCCATGGCAGCTCAGGAGCACACAGATATTGGATGTTTTCCCATTTCCCTCTATTCCTCAGAGCCCACCAAAGTGAGGAGCAGCCCAGCCCGGCAGGCTCCACCATGACTAAACCCAGAAAATTGAGCTGTTCCAAAGGAAAATATCCAATCTCCTGCTTGAACATGAAAAAAAAAAGATGGATTCTTTTCCCAGACAGAGAAATAATAACAATCCTTAATGGACCTGAAGGTCTGTAGTCCTGTTCAGGCAAGGCTGGGATGTGGTGGTGGCTTGGAAAGGATGAACATCCCAGTGCCACCAAGCACCTTCCCCTCAGTGCCCTCCCAAAAAGAGGTGATTCAATTGAAAGCAAAATTTTCAGAGAGCAAAAAACCAAAGGGTGGGAGCACAGCAAGGTTTGCAGACACCCGACGGAGTGGAGGGAAGAGCAGGGGTTTTGGGAATGTTCCATCTCCATCCCTACTGAAAGACGGTATAGAATGAAGTTGGGGTTTTTTTTCCAAAATAATGACAAAAAAAAAAAAAGAGCACTAAATGTTTTTTCTCTGGGGTTTGTCGCTGTAGATGCCCAAGGCTCCTCCCTGCCTTGAGTTGTTCCTGCCACCCTGCTGGTGGGATGTGTTTCTGTGATGTTCTGGAGAGAAAACAACATGTTGTAGTGGAGCCCATTCCAACTGGAAACAAAACAGTTCATCCCTCCGAGGGTGGAGCAGGAGGGATCAGAGAGCTCAGCACCCAAATCCCAACAGAACACTGAATCAAAAAAGAGATGAGGATGAGTTTGATCCCAAACTGCCTTTTCCTGCTCCTTAGCAAGACAGAAACATTTCCAAAAGTATCAGGAACATGATGGAAAGTTGTTTTTCTTGATATTTCATAACATTTTCACCTGCAGCATTTTGGCCGCTCTCTCATTTTTTTATGACTTACAAGTAAAAGAGGTTTTTATCGAAAATCTGTTTTTCAGCAACAGGAAAATCAATAAAAACATATCAGTTCATGCCTTTGTTAAAGAACTAGGAAAGGGTCTCCCTGTGCAAAAAAAAAAAAAAAAAAAAAAGTCTAAATGTCTTGTTTGGGTTGGAAACTGAACTTTTAAATGTCTCTTTACAGGAGATGAATCCTGCACTTAACACCGAGTTTTTTTGCATAAAGATTCTGGTACCAACGTGAGAGATTCATAAAGCAAATGAAACAGGGCGAAAATCATGAAAGACCTGGTTTGCAATGATTTATTTGGCCAATTCCAGCCATAACCGAATTCCTGAGGCTCCCATAATCTCTTTAGCATCGTCAGGTCGGGCTCTGCGGGTGACGCTTTACCCGTTGCCGTTCCCTTCCCTGCCTTTCATTAACAACCCAAACGCGGGGATGCAGAGGAATTGATCTGGCACTTCTTCCCGCAGCTCCCGCCCTCCAAGAGGGGATGTTTCACCTTTGGGAAGGGCTCCAGAGAGCCGGGAGTGATCTGCATCCCAGCCCGTGTGCTGGGCTCCGTGGGAGCTGTTACAGCGATGCAGAGATCACTTTGCTCCAGTAAATCAGCAGCATTTAACCCCCCGGAGCACACAGAGAGAATTTTCCCCGTCCCCCAGTCCAAGCTGCTGAAGGACAAAGTTGACTTCCGTGTTTTTAATTCATTAATCTCAGCTGCTCTTTGCTTTCTCTTCACAGGGATTTTCACCTCTACTTCCATCTTTTTTTTCCCTTTTTTTTTTTTCCTCCTGGACATATTCCAGCCCATCCAGGATGTGTTTGATATTGCTGCTACCATATCAAAGCATTCAATGTGCACAGATTTCAGTGAATTGTGAAGGAAAGCAAGAGATGCTTTTATCTCTGTGCCTCTGCTCAGAATCGCCTGGAGCCCAGACTTCCCTCTGCCTCAGCCACGTGATGCAGCTGCAGCCCCAAAACCTCTCCTGAGCCGAGGGAGGAGGTTGGTGGAATGGGTAAAACACCAGCACACACCTCTGGAGATGGGGCTTTGCTCCAGCACAGCTTTTCTGTACGACCTTCAGAAGGGCAGGGTTGGGGGTGTGCTCTGAGGAGAGGAGGGGAAACTCCTGGTGCTTCCATGTCCCTCCTGGCACTTGTATCTCACCCCTGGTACTTACATCTTCACATTTCCTTCCAGGTGCTTGCGTCTCCCTCCTGGCACATGCAATTCCTTCCCAGCATTTGCATCTCACCCCTGGAACCTATGTCTCCCTCTGGGTTCTTGCATCATCTCCCTGTTGGCCCTTGCATCTCACCCCTGGTGTTTTTATCTCCCTCCTGGCACTTGTATCATGGTCCTGGTTCGTACATAGCAACTCTGGTGCTTTTTAGCTCCCTCCTGGTACATGCACCATTTGCCCATTGTCCTTGCAACCCACTCCTGGCACTTGTATCTCACCATTGATTCTGCATCTCACCTCTGGGGCTTGCATCTCCCTCCTGGGACTTCCATTTCATCCCTGGACCTTTCACCTCACCATTCCTGTTTGCATTTCATTGCTGGCACTTGCGTCTTGGACTTGGTGTTTACATCTCAACCTTGGTGCTAGTATCTCCCTCCTAGTGCTTGTATCTCCTTCCTGGCACTTGCATCATCTCCCTGTTGTCCTTGCATCCCACTCCTGGCACTTGTATCTTACCACTGATTCTGCATCTCACCTCTGGTGCTTGCATCTCATTCCTGGTGCTTGCATCACGGACTTGGTTCTTGGATCTCCCTCCTGGCACTTCCATTTCACCCCTGGACCTTTCATCTCACCATTCCCATTTGCATCTCACTCTCGACACTTTTATCTTGCTCCTGGTTGTGCATCACAACCCTGGTGATAGTATCTCCCTCCTGGTGCTTGCATCATCTCTCCATTGTCTTTGCATCCCACTCCCGGCACTTGTATCTTGCCATTGTTGCTGCATCTCACCTCTGGCACTTGCATCTCATTCCTGGTGCTTACATCTCCCTCCTGGTGCTTGCATCCCACCCCTGAGACTTATTTCTCACTCCTGACAATTCCATCTCACACTCAATCCTTCCATCTCCCCCTGGTCCTTGTATCTCCCTCCTGGCACTTGCACTTTGCCCCTCTCAAGGTGGGCACAGTGGGTTCATGAGGCAGAGCTGCCCCAAGCCCCTGAGCCCAGACTCCATCACTAATCAGATGGACAACACAAGGGGTTTGTAGCTTCCCCATGGGAAGGGGAAAGAGAGATGGGATAGATTGGGTTCTGTTCCTCTTGGGCTTCATCAAGGACCAGGCACTGAACAGCTGGAAGGGTTCATCCAGAAGCTCAGGATGAAGGAAGAGGACAGGAGGGAAGAGATGCAAAGTCACCCCACTTGGAGGAATTACTTTTAGATGAACATCTGCAACAAGATCACCTAAAAATCCTGGCTTTGCTTTACTGAAATGAAAACCCCTTGCCTGTTACAGTGTGGCTGAACCTCATGGATGGAGAATGAGGATGCTGAGCATTTCTGCTCCCTAACTGCTCTGAATTCCAGGGAGGGGGTGGCTTGAGTCACCCCAAAACCCCACACTCAATGTCCGCCCCGTGCAGGGGTCCCACCACCTGCACCACAGCTCTGGCCTCTCTTTGTATTTCCATGGTGGCTCTGCCAAGTGGGGTAACACACACATTATAAATAATAACATTTATTGCTGCAGCCAAAGCGAGAAAGAGCATTCTTGAGTGATGTAGGAGCCACGTGTGGGTAGCACATATATGTCTCCATAAGGGCTTTTCCAAGAGTGTTGCAGGAGAACAAGCTGAGAAATACAGAATAAAAAAAAATTGGGGGAAAAATAAACTGCCCCAAACCCTCTGTCACCAAAGACGAGGTGGAATGTGAGATCTTGAGAGCAAAATGCACACAGAGTGGAGAGAAAGAGCTGTGTGTAATGAACAATGTCTCTGGGCAGGAGGAAAATCACCAGCTTCAAGCTGTTCTTGGGAAATATTTGTCAGTGTTAATGTTGCATTCAAATAAAAAAATTATCAGCACACCAAGGAGTGATACTTCATGTTCAAAACTTCTGGTGCTGGGATTTGAGGTCGGACACATGTCAGGGAATGGCTGTCAGCCCCGAGCTGGAAACAGAGTCCATTTTTCTCTACTAATCAAAGACAAACCCTCTCCTCACTCTGCTTTCTGCCAGTTTACCCATCAAAGAGTGTCCGGGGGATGAAAAACCCTCCCTGGTGTTAATCCCAGGGGTAACAACCTGCCCCACCAGCAGCGGAGTCACCCACTCCTCCTGTCACTCCCCATCAGCCCTTTGCCCCCAAATGCCCTTTAATTAAGGGTCACGAAAGACTTTCCCTGCTTGGAAGTGATCCCAAGCTCAGATTTATATCTGCAGCACAAGGAACAGGCAGGGATGTTTGCAGGGAGGAGAAAGAGTGAGTGGCTAAAAGTGCTGCTCCATTAATGGCCATTAAAGCGGAAATAACCCTCCCCTTGAGCTCTGTGTCCTTTAGGCACTGCCTGCCTTTGGAGAAATGAAATGCCAGGCTCTGCCCTGCAGAGGAGCCAGGAGATGCAGAGCCACCCCCGGGGTCACTCCCCACCCTCCCCTTCCCTGCGGGCTCAGCTGCCTCCCAGATCCTGCCTAATCCAGGCATTATTAGTGAATAAGGAGCCGTGCCTGTTAATGGCAGGGGCTGAGCCTTCCTCTGCTTTGGGATGTGCCAAACACATGAGGACAGGGATGAGTCTGCTCCTGGTCCTGATTTTGGGGACTGTCTTGGCCACCTTCCCTCCATGTGCAACTTCAAGTGTTGTGTCATGGAAGCTGTGGCTGCCCCATCCCTGCATTGGACGGGGCTTGGAGCACCCTGGGCTAGTGGAAAGTGTCCCTGCCCACGGCAAGGGGTGGAATGAGATGAGCCTTGAGGTCCCTTATGACCCAAACTGTTCTGGGATTCTGTGGTTCTACAATTCTTGGATACTATAATTCTGTGGTCCAAGTCACTGCAAAGCTGTCATGGAGGTGGCCTTGGGAATTTGGGATTATCCCACTCCATGGCCATGAAATTTTTGGACCAGCTGAGGACAGGCTTATACTGGAATGGAACAAAGCCATGGGGGTGACTTTGTGCCTCTGTTAAGTGTCAGGAAGGACCACTGGTGTTCCGAGGGAAAGGATGGGATGTCTCACTACAGGGTTGCCTGGAATAACATCTGTGGCCATCTCTGTGCCCCTGGGTGAGGATGTGCCGCCTCAGGGGACACAAGTCTTCATTCAGGGCTTTCAGACCTGGGGACCAATCCCACTGTGATTTCCAAAGATATCCATCTCAAAATTGTATGTAATGAGGAAGGGAAAGGAGCAGATGCTCCAGTGGCTACAGGGGGAGGCTGCACTGAAGGCCCAGCCTTTAGCAGACATTGGAGACGCCCCACCAGAAGGAGATGCAAACTTCAGGGATGCTCCTAGAGGGGCTCAAGCCCCCTGAAACAACCATAACCCCCCCAAATCTGAGGGCTCTGTGGGTACCAACACCGCTGAGTGATGATGGGCTGATTGCTCCCAGAGGCATTTTGGGGCTGGTGGCATTTGAGGGTGGAAATACTCACATCCAGGAGCTCCATGGGCTCATCGGACACCAGCCAGGAGCCACCTGCCTCAAAGCAGCTGGAAAATTGAGTGAGCTGGAGAGAAAGACACGTCTGCAGATGAACATCTCGGGCCCCCTCTCGCTGCCAAGCTGCTCGTGAAACAGATGGCTCCAGGTTAAATGTGAATTGCAAACCTAAAAAATAAAAATGGTGTTTGTGCCCTTCCCAGCACCTTTATGAGATATAAAGATAGAGAAAGTGGTTTTATTTCTTTCAGAGGAAACGTGTTTGGATTTTTTTATTATTTTATTGGGTCTGAGGATTTTTCTTTTTTGTGCATTAGGGAAAACAAGGCTGGTTTTTGCCGGCTGGGAGCTGGGGGAGCCCAGCTGCTTTTCTGGGGGGGTATTTGAGCTCTTAGAAGGGGCAAAGCTTGGGGAAAAACTAAAGATGTGATGCAATAAATCACATGAAACTGGAAATAATATAAGCTTTTCCTTCAGAAGACCAAGAGAGGTGGGAGAATCCAGCAAGCTCAAACTGGGACTGGAGAGGGAAGAGCCTTTGGCATCTCCCAGAGAACTCCCAAAGACAGTTTGTGTCAGGCAGTGGGTCATAAGGGCCTTCTCCTCCTTCAGCTGGGCTTTGCAGTGCATTTGAGGTGGCCTGTCAGAATAATTACCCCTCCCAGCCAGGGAGCCAATCCCTGGATCCAATTTATTCTCCTGGAGTTGAATTAGCCAGGTAGTCATTTGTGAAGGACTCTGTCTTAATTCAGGTTGGCTTGAAATAATCCAGCAGAGAGCCAAAACCACCCCTTTAGTCCCACTTTCCCCTCCCTGGGGGCAGATTTATTCCCTGTGACAATGCCTTGTCCCAAGAACAGCCCTGTACCCAGCCTTAAATGCAGGTGGGACAATTAAATGGAAAAATGAAACTGTGGCTATTACATAATTTTCCATTAAGGTAATGATAGCCATTCACACAGAGACAGAAGGGACCATGTGTCTTTTTGGAAAAGAAATCTCCCACTGCTTATTCCCTCCCTCACCCCCCCACCCCATGTAGTGAGAAAAATATATTATTCATATCGAGACAAGGAGCAGCTGAAGGACTTGCAGCTGAGGCAGCGGCTGCAGCGGCAGGAGCTGTGCCTGGAGCTGGGAATGCTGCGAGGGAAAATCAGCAAAGAGACAAAACCCACGGTGGCCTCACCCAGAGTGGCAATTTCCTCTTGCAGTCGGGGAAACGGAGTGTTTCAGGTTGGTTTTGTCAATTAATTAAACTTCTGGTTCACCTTCTTAAAGGAAAGGAAAAGGAGGGGGGAAAAGCTTCTTTGGAGCTTTCGAAAATAGCGCAGCAAAATGTTTTGGCACTTCTGAAACAAAGCCTTTCACTTCAGAGACACGGGGATGAAGCAGCTCAGCATTTTTCAAAGGTTTTCTGCTCTTTAATTCTTTTTTAACCTGAAATTATTCATCTCATTAACATAATCCTGAGTTCTCACTGCTCTGGTCCTCCTCAAACATCGTTTTCAGCAGATGCACAAACTGATCAAAAATAGAAAATGCTTTCAGAGTGTATTTACTTAGGACCACAGTTTTGCCTGGATTTACACTTTATTCCTAATTCCCTTGCCCAGATTCACACTTATTCCTGATTTTCTGTTCAGGAAATACATGAATGAACTGGTGGTAAGCAATGCAGCCCCATGACAAACCCAGCCTAGGTTCTTCAGAAAACTTGCAGGAATCTCCGAGCTGCTTCCCGCCCTGGGAAGGAGGAGCTGAGGTGGGAACACACCTCCCTCACCATGCTATAAATAGAAATATGGGTGTGTGAGGTTTTATTTATCAAGATAAATTCAGGGGAAGTTCTACTGGCACTATTTAACATGAAGACAGTGCGAGTTTCCTTCTGTCATGGATAAAAATCTAATTATATCTAGAGATGGTCCATCTTGGTTTGGGTGAATCCATCACTTTATGTGGATCCTCCTTGACTGTGCACCCCCAAATGTCTTTGTGGCCCCAAGGAATGTCACGTACACTCCTTCAAACATCTTCACATCCCTCTGCATTTTGGATATACTGTGGGAAGATGTGCCTGGGTCAAAAACTTGTGGGTCTCCATAAATCTTCATTTTCAGGTGTGTGGAAGTGTGGGTTTGTGCAAACACCCCCCCCCCCCCCAAACCCCTGAGTTCAACAACATGCTGCAGGCAGGGAGGGTCTGAGGGACATTCCCTTCCTCTTCAGGGGGTCAAAGCCACTTTGTTGTCAGTGTAATTCTCTGGATTTCATCCAAAATATGTTGAATAGGCTTCCCAGGGCAGTGGTGGAAACACAAGCCCTGGAAGGAGTTAAAAGATGTGTAGATGTGGGACTTGGGGATGTGGGTTCATGGTGGCCTTGGCAGTGTTGGGTTCAATGTTGGACTCAACAATCTTTGAGATCTTCTCCAACCTCAACAGTCCCACGATTCTTTGAGGAATCCCTCCCAGCGTGAGCAGAGCCTCGCAGTGCCAAAGGACTGCTGCAAACTGGATGTCACTGGTTTGGCAAGGGGGCACTGGAGCTGTCACAGGGTGCTGCTCCTCCCTGCCTGGAGGTGGGGGAGTTTGCAGTGGGATACACAGGTCACCGCGGGGGTCTTTTGGGGGTGTGGGTTCTTCTTTCAGGATTATTGTGGTGTTAAATTGCATAATGGGTCACCTTGTTCTTCTTATGGGTGTCACCTGGGTCCTTTGGAATCACCCTGCCCCAGGTGCTGGCTCCTGGGGGAGAAGGGAGGTGACAATTTGGTGCCTTTTATGGCAGATGCTTGAAGGCACCTCATCAGCTGAAGGGCTGGGTTCTCATTTACACTCCAGCCTCTCCAGGCTGCACAAGCAGCTCCCAGAGCCCTTTTATGTTCGGAGCAGCTCAAGTGTAAATGAGAATCAGGCCCTCCAGTGCCATCTCTTTTCTTCCAAAGAGGAAAACATCTCCTTGACTACAGGGAGTGAAGTGGGTCAGGGTGGTTTGGGGTTCACTTAAAGCTCCTCGACGCCGCGGTGGGTGATGGTGGGTGACGGCCACCCTTCACTTGAGAGGGGAAATGTTTGAGCTTCTTTTTGAGGCAAGAACAGTTTTCAAACCGAGGCAAAGAGGGAAGATGCTTCCCCCATCATGCAGGGATTAGAGCAGAGGGGTTTTCCCGGATTCCCTCAGAGCAGAGGTCTTATTCCCAGTTTCCCTTGGAGCAGAGATCTGTGAGGAGGAGCAGAGCAGCAGGGAAGTGTCAAGGTCAAGGAGCTCTTCTGGACTTCACTCCCCGAGGAATGACATGGCAAAAACATGCCTGGGTTTCGCTGTAATGATCTCCCTGAATTTTGTGCTCCGTTACCCTGGAAGAGGACACAGTGTTTGGAGCATGGTGACATAAATCTGGATGCATGGCTGGGTTCTGCTGCTGTCAGGGATGAAAAGGTTCCCAGGAGCCACAGTGGAAAACGAGATGGACCCATCCATTGGCGAAATACCTGGAAACAGTATTAATTAGTGCAAAAAAAGAGGGAAGGAAAGTGATTTGGCTGTCACACACACAAAGATGTTCATCTTCCAGGGAGTGGGGAGTGAGGTTGTACCAAGTTAACATCTGGAGCTGGAATGTGTTCAGATGAGGGTGTGTCAATGCCTGGGAATGAGGATTTTGGAGATGGGGCTGTCAAAGCTATCTGGGATCTTCATAAACCCTTGGTAAGGTCACTTCAACCCTACTGGTGATGGTAGTGAGGACACTCCCTCCCATGGAGGGTGCCTTTGCCCTTCCAGCCATGTCCCTGCCCCACCTCCCAGCACTGTCACACCCCTTGGTGCCTCCAGACCCCTGCTCTGGAGCTGGGGACACCAAGGCAGCCTGTCCCCAGCCCCCCTGCTCCCAGATCTCCATGCTGTGGGTCCAGTGGGGTGAGGTGCACTTGCTGATTCATTGCCTTTCCTGGTGACATCAAACAACCCTCTCAGGAGCTTCCCTTGGCACTTAATCTGGGAAGAGCTTGTCTGTGGCATCTTAAGGACTTCTCAGGTGAGACAGATCCTTCCCAGAATAAAAAAGGCAGTTAAGGCACAGGTGGGGAAAGGATGAGAGGTTTTTAACACCACAACTCTCAAGACCCGACTGCAGCCCATTCCCATAGTGGGTGCAGGGACAGGCAAAGTCTGTGCTTTGATGCACAACCTCTTTAGTGTCTCCTCCTCCTTATTTCACTGAACCCTGAGCAGCCTCCAGCTCCTGCAAGGTGAGCCAGGGTCCTCCTCCCTCCAGGGACCACAGAGGGATAAGTGACTTGGCACTTGCAATGGATCCAACTCAGATTTCCCAACAGAAATCACCCTAACAACCGAATTACAGCATCACAGAAGAGATCCAAACTCCTTATCCTTCCTTTCCACCAAGAAGAAGCTGCTGGAGGAATCTGAAATGCAGATTCCTCCCCTTTGAATCTCATCTGTGGCTCTCGCTTGTGTAACAGCTCTTTGCAGAGCCTGGTGGAAGTGACACCCCCTGTGCTGGATGCTGCCACATGGAGCCCTTCAGTTCTGCTCATTGCTATTGTTATGGGATAAATCATTCCTTAAGCTTCTCTCTCTCATTGCAAATTGGCCATGAAACACTTGCAATCTCTGCAGAGAGACACACAGCTTGACAGCCTAAATCAGATCAGTAATCAAATCCCGATCCCATCGCTGCTACCTGGGATGAGTTATTAGAACCACAAGCTGTTGGGGAAAAAAAAAAGGCAAGAATCTCTGCAGCAGTAAAAAAAAAAAAAAAAACACGTAGGAAAAGTTTCTGCTACTTAGATCTGAGCTAGAAAGATCTGGAGCTTTCTCATATACGTTATTGTTTCTTTATTTCTGGGTATTTGGGCTCTGGGGCTCAGCAGAGCTTACACCTGGTGGTGCAGCAACCAGAGCTTGGGTTGAGGAATTCCAATGGTGACGAGCACAAAAGAGATACAGAGCACAGGGAGCAGGGCCAGCAAGGGTGGAGCAGAATGGCAGCTCCTTAGGGTATTCCTGATCTTGGACAAAAAGTATTTGGAGTCATAAGTGTGCAAAACCCCCATGTCTTGCCAAACTTGTAAGGAGTAAATTCCTACACCTCAGTGCTCCATTTGGTGTCCTGGTCAAGGCATCCAGAAGGGAAAATTTGTCCACAACTCACATATTTTCATTTAATTGTTTTTTTTTTTCTTGCCCATATCTTGTAATAAAAGCCCTGTTTTTTCCCTGTGCCCCCTCTGCCCAGCACAGCTGGATTGATGTGGCTGAAGGATCCCAAGGATCGGAGCAGTCTGGGCTGCAATTGGACTCCTGTAGAGACAAAGCTGTGGGCTCAAAACTTCACTTGCGCCTTCTTCTAGGATTTTTTGTCTCAAAATCTACCCATTTGGAGACATCAGATGTTTTTGCAGAGGCTGAGGATGAAGAGAAGACTGTGGTCCCTTCCAATCCAAACTGTTCTGTTTCACCCTTGAAACCCCTCTTTAATTAATCTGTTGCACCACAAAATGATTTTGCTTCATTTTCAAGTGAAGATTCAAGGTTTTATTTTGTAAGATGGGCTTTTTCTGGTGTATTTGTCCCGTTCCCCTGGTGCTTTGCTTGGCAGAGGAGCCAGAGATGCCTGGGCTTGCAGCCTCCACCTTCTCACTCTTCCAAAAAGCAGCCACAGCTCCAGAGAAAGCAAATGGGAGGATGGAATTTATTTTACACCATTTTAATAAAGCAACAGAGAAGGCAATGGATGCTCTGGCCCTTGATTTCATATTTGTTTCTCCACCTGACTGGTGCCAAAGCATCAGCAAAGGCTTAGAAAAGCCCTTTCACAGCAAAAAAAAAAAAAAAAAAAAGTGGTTCAAAAGTGGTGCAGGGACATCAAGCACCCAATTTCTCCTTGCTGGAGAACCAGAGTTGCTCGTGGAAAGGTTTGATCCCTGCTCTGGAGGAAAGATTTGCACCAGCTGGATCCGTGCTGCCTCCCACCACCTTCTCCACTCCAGCACTTCCCTGAGGATTCTGTCTAAATGGGATTTAAACTCCCCCATCCTTATCTCAGCCTGGTGACAGCTGACCGAAGCCTCAGGCTTATTCTTCCTCACTCTTGAAAAACCTTGTACACACATACATATCTCCTTTCCCCCAGCTGCTGCAGCATCGCCCTTATCCTCTCCTACTTACACTCTCTCCTTCTTCCAGGGTTTTTTTTCAGGGCCAGGCATGTTTTAAACACTGCAGTGTGGCTGAACCCCGGGGGCAGGAATAACCCTCGCAGCTATGGCCTGGATTTAGCCCAGGGCCTTGCAGGGGGAAGATTTAGCAGCCCCAGGGTCAGGGCACAGCCACTCTGAAGTTGTAGGAGAGTATTTAGAGCAGACACAGAGAAGAGATTATATCCAAGCAGTGGGATGTGGGCTATAAAAGAGAAAACTCTTGACTTGCCCCATGCAGTTCTTACCCAGCTGTAAAAAAATACTTCTCTTTTCTTCTCTCTGCTGGTAATTAAAATTACCAGCTTCGTGTTGCAAAGCTCAGGCTCAGGGAGGCTCAGAGAGACCTGTGAGGGGTCAGGGTGATGGGGATTTTGGGATGTTCAGACCTCAGTGTTGATCCTTTCACCCTGGCAGGTCCATCCCTTTGTCACCCTCTTCCCTTCCCAAGGCTCCCACCCAGAGTGTGGTTAAACACCCCCAATGTGGTAAAACTGGGATGCAGGACATGGATTGGGGGCCCAGCATTCTCCAGTTGGAGCTTCAGGTTTCTATTCCAAGGACCTGGAGGGATAGGAGACAGGGAATGGTTTCCCACTGCCAGAGGGCAGGGATAGATGGGATATTGGGAAGGAATTCTTC
Source organism: Acropternis orthonyx (assembly GCA_035583155.1). NCBI lineage: Eukaryota > Metazoa > Chordata > Aves > Passeriformes > Rhinocryptidae > Acropternis > Acropternis orthonyx. The sequence goes on from JAWWEU010000068.1 coordinate 1,032,821, forward strand.
CCTGTGAGGGTGGGCAGGCCCTGGCACAGGTTGCCCAGAGAAGCTGTGGCTGCCCCATCCCTGCAAGTGTTCAAGGCCAGGTTGGACGGAGCTTGGAGCAACCTGGGCTGGTGGAAGGTGTCCCTGCCCATGGCAGGGGATGGAATGAGATGGACTTTAAGGTTCCTCCCAACCCAAACCATTCTGGGATTCAATGATTTTGTCAGCATCATTTCCAGAATGAACCTTCTCAGTCCATAAGGGAAAAAAGAAAAAGCCTTTTCCGAATGTTAGAGCCATGCCTGGAGTGAGAGATGCCCATACAGATCTGGGTGCCCCTCCCCCAGACCAGAGCGGGGCATCTCCTGCTGGGTCTCTCTGTCCCTTCCCCCTGGGCAGCATCCCAGGGCTGCTGAGCTGCCCAAAGGGAGCACAGGGAGACCTCCTGCTCTCCAGGAGAAAAGCAACAGCCAGGGATGTGCTCTGTTCCAGGGCTGTTCCCATTCCTGTCACATCCATGAGCCCTGACGCGCTGCTTCCCAGCACTATGACCTCACAGCCCAGGGCTGGGTGTTGGGGTCTTCCATGGACTGTGGCTCCATCCCTCCGTGGAAATCACTTCCCTCCTCTGTCCCACAGCACCCCAGTCTCTTCCCAGCTTATGTATGGATACAGATATAGATACTATGGATATGGCTGATACAGATATGGACATGGATATATGTGCTAAGGATATAGACAGAGACATAGATTTTATGGATATGGCTGATCCGGATATGGATATGGTTATGGACATGGACACAGACATGAGTATGGACCTGGACGTGGATACACATGCTAAAGATATACATACAGACATAGATTTTATGGATATGGCTGATATGGATATGGACATGGACATGTATGTACATGCCAAAGGTACAGGTATAATGGATATGGTTGATATGGACAGGACATATAGACAGACACAAATATGGGTACAGCTATAGACACAGATCATACGGGTATAGATACAGATTGCATGGATATGGATATAGATTATATGGAAATGGTTATAAATTACATGGATATGGATGTGAAAGACATGGGTGTAGCTGATATGGAAGATATGGATATAGATGATAAAAATGTAGATATTGATATTGATACAGTTGAAATGTTTGTGGACATGAGTGTGCACACTAAGAATATAGATATAGGCACAGATTTTATGGATATGAATGACATTGATGTATAGACAGATACAGGTATAGGCATAGCTATGGATACAAATCATATGGATATAGATGCAGATTGTATGGATATGGATACAAATTATATGGATATGGATGTGAACAACATGGATGTAGCTCCAGATGCAGATAGAGATATAGATGATACAGATAAGGAAGATACCGATATAGACGATCAGAATGTAGATATTGATACAGATTAAATTGATATGGACATGGATATTGATGTAATTGACATGAAATTGAATATGGATGTTGATATGGATATAGATCATGCAAATGTAGGTATATGGATGTTTATATGGATATAGATGATGCAAATGTAGGTATATGGATGAGATAGGCATAGGTATAGATATAGATGGTATAGATATAGGTATAAAGATACAGATATACAGATATAGATATAGATATGTAGATATAGATATAGACTAGACCTGGATATAAATATATAGATGGGCATACGGATTTGGATACAGGTATGGATCCAGACATGAAGCTAAGAGTAAAGGACATTATTTTGGGCCACTCAGCCCCTGCTTGGTGTCATGTGGGGAGAAAAACCTCACCCCGAGCCCAGAGGTGCAGTGAAGGGAGGGAAGTGGAGCTCCTGCAAAAGCCCCTGCTGGGACAAAGGGCATTTGTTACATTAATTGGTGCTGGAGATAGCGCCCAACAAATGAAAGTTATTAAAGGAAGGGAGATGGATGGAGCTCAAGGCATCCGTTTGTTTTGCCAGCGCCAAATTCATTTCCAGAAAAAGCCCTTATCAATTCCCAGGGAATAGTTTGCCCTGTCAGTGCCGAGCGGGTGTTAATGTTCTTTACGGCTCCGTTAGAGCTGGTGCAGTGACACCAATCTAAATAAGGGAGGAAGGAAGGCTTAATCAGCCTGTCACTGACCAGTTATTAACATTTTAGAACAAGGGCATTAAAGGAGAAAATTCTGAGAGGTCAATTTGTACTTCAGGAGAGAAGCCAAAAAGATAAGGAGGAGAGAAGCACCGGCTGCTGGCCAGTGGTCACGGAGCCGGCCATGAGACCCGGCTGGATCCAACTGCTCCGGGGGTATCCAAAGAGGACAGAGGGCCTGGGATGGGGATGGACCAGGAGGGTCTCTGGCTGGAGTCAGGCTCCCCACCATGCCCTTGGCAGCCCTGTCCCCCCTCCCCACCCTCACTCACGGTCTCCACACCCCAGAGGCGGCTGCGGCTGCTCTGCAGAGCCCTGTGGGATGAAAGCTGCGCGCTCAGATATGGCTTATCCCTTCCAACCCCTGATGATAATCCGGGATTAGTCCTCCCAGTGTATGATTATGTTTTGCCCACTCTCTTTGAAACGACACCACTCTGGCCCTTTTCCCTGCTGCTTGTCCCACCAACCCTTAGGAAAACTGCTTGCCAGGTTCTGATTCAAACTCTTCTTGCAGCAAAGTCCCACCAGGGTCCCAAATCATGTGTGTCCCTCATGGTCTGCACCAGCCCACTTCTGAGCTCCTCACCTGCTGCAGAGCTCGGCATCCTCCAACACCCATCCCCTCTCACGTCCCATTGGGACCACACAGGAAAACCCAGAATAAAAGTCATATATTCATCTACCATGATAAACAAACAGTTCTGCTGCAGTGATGCCTTCTGGCCCTCATTCCCCCAGGCTGCTGGATCTAGAGAGGAACCTCATCCAGGCTCCATCTGGGAGCACAGAGTCATCTGGGAAGCAGCACGCTGTTCCACGTTAGGTTTATTGCCTCTGTGTGTTGTTGGGTCACTAAAGCAGCTGTGTGGGAACTGTGTGGCTGTTTGCAGGAGCAGCAGAGCAGCAGGACAGACAGCAGCTGTCCCTCGGATCATTTCTCCAGAGGGACTGAAAATGGAGAGAAATAAAACATTTAAAAAAGAAAATCAAATCTGCAGCATAGGAGTCAGGGGAGCAGCTTTTGTATTGGGCCTTTTTAAGAGAGGAGGAAAAGAAAGAAGGGAAGGGAAGGGAAGGATAGGGAAGGATAGGGAATATGTCAGGTTAGGTTAGGTTAGGTTTGGTTAGAAAGGACATCCAAAGCTCATCTAGTCCACCCCCCTGCGATGAGCAGGGGCATTTGCTTTGGTTTGTTTTCAAGCTCACTGCTCACAGGGAACACGACACCCATGTGTCTGGACTCTGGAAGGCCTTGGGATGCTCTTTAGGATGGCAGTGCCTCTGGTGGCAAATGTAGATCCTACCAAAATAACGGCGGGAAGGACTCTTGGTTGGGGTTCAGATTTGAGATGCAGCATTTCCATCCTGGGTCTGCCTTTACCTCCACTTCTGTTACACAGCCCAGTTTCTCTCCTGGTCCAGACCCCCATGGGTGTGATTTGGGGGGTCCAAAGGGTAAAAAGCTGCACTGAGGGTCAGGTTATGGATGAGAAACAGCCACCATATTCCAGCCTATGGGATAGCAGCTTGTCCTTCTCATTTATCCCAATTTTTTCCCACCCATGTGGGGTACACCAGGCTAGGATCCCCTTCAAGTCCTGCCAGGAGGTTCTACCGTTTCACACTATTTTTCCAGGATATCCCTCTTTTCCCCCTCTCCCCTTATCCCAGATGCCCTGCCTGTAATAACTGATGCAGCACCACTAATAAAGAGAAAACCCCTTAAATCTGAGGGGTGTAAAGGTGTTAATTATCATGGATTTCTCTGCTGTGAAGGTATCTGCAGCATCCAATCCCTCCAATCCAGGTCTTGGCATAGCCCTGATATCCCTGGATGGGGCTTGGGGACCAAATGAAGATGCTGAATGCATAACATCTCATTGGAGGGGGAAAAAAATAACACAGAGCCTCCAGTACTGGTCCTCAGTTCTCTGATGGTCCCTCTTGCAGGATTTGAATCCGTGAAAGATGGTTTTAATACCCCGTGTGCCGCAGGGAGATTTGTTTGGTGACAGCTCGTGTTAAAGTCAACCAAGCCCAAACCACTTGAGAAATAAAGCGGCGCTGAAAGTTGGGCTCCCCACGAGGCTCTTGGGAGAGGAGCGGGGAAGATGGATGGGGTTTATTATTGCCATTATGTCAATTATTATTATTATCATTATTATTATTATTATTTATTGGGCAAATGGAAGGCAAAGCAATCCTTCCTGCTGCTCCCGGGGCCCAATTGGCAGGACTGGCTTGGGATGATGGAGACGCAGCACAATAACGGCAGATTAGAAATCATCGCCTTTTGTTTCCCTCTGGAAGTGCGGAATTCACCCTCTGCCACCTCCCCATGGACAGGGTGACAGGCAGGAGGAAAACAGAGCCCAAAGCCAGTGGGGATGGTGTGGCCACATGTTCCCAGGACACCCCAACCACCCCCCAGCACTCGTGGGGTGGAGGAGCTGGGCTTGCCTGAGATGAGCCAACCCAAACAGCCACTCATAGTGTTGGATTTGGCTTCCCTTTCCTCATTAGAGCTGATTACACTAATTGACATGTTTGTTTATGGTTGTATATATTTTGTTGTGCTTTTTCTTCCCCAACTTCTTTATTTTTTGGAGCTAGAGCAACATGGTTGTTGCCAAAGCGTTGGAAGAGGAGATTTTCAGGGCCTCCTCCTGCAAAGCGGGGCTGGGAGGAGCAGAGACATTTCTACCAAAGGCTTCACATGCTTGAACCTTTTTGACATTTCTTTAGCAAAGTGCCCTGAGCCTGTTTTTAAAGGGCTAGCTTCTTCCCACTGACCCAGCCATGGTTTTCCATGTGAAAATTTCCTTATATTCCTTGGTTTCTCCCAAGGAATTCCAAGTCTTGCTCTCACTCCAGTATTAGATGTGGTTATTCTCTATAAAGCAGAGACTTAGGGATGCTGGAAGCTGGAGGAATCTGGAATATGGTCCCCAGGTCCTTGTCCCACCCCTTGGATGTCATCTTCTCTGGGATGGAGCCCCTTTGCCAACGCACTGCTGCTGAACAGCTCAGGTTTTCAGCCTCTGCAGGGAAGCGAGACACCAGCATTCACACTCTTTCATCCCCAAAACTAAAATAAATGATCCCCTTGGATTTAACAGGGACATGGCAGTGAAGTTCATTTGGAAGCTCTCGCCGTGGAACTGCCCCGACCTGCCAGGGCGCGTCGGGAACAGCCACATCCCCTCCTCAATCAGCATTAAATCCCCGATCAGCCTGGCTGGGTTCGGAATGTCTCCCATCCAAAGGTCGGGCTGATCATCTGCTGGGGAGGCAGAGAGAGGGAGCAGCAGGGAAGGGGGAGCCAGAGCAGTAGGAGCAAAGGATACCGGCTGTGGGACCATCCCGGGCTCTGCTTTGGCGACTTGCTCCTGGCTCCTGGTGCTGGCCAAGCCCAGGGATTGAAAGGTTCAAACAGACCCCTGAGACATCCACAAATCCAACAAATTCAGTGTTTTCTCAGAAAATAAAATCTCTTGGAAAAGAGAGCATAACAGGCCAGAAGGGTAACAGGAACATTGCACTGTCCAGAGCAAAAAGTATTTTTCACATGGAATCTCCAATCTGTATCACTTCTATAAGGAATTTTAGGGAAAATAGGGTTTATTTTGGTCCAAAACCCAAATGCTGAAACCATCCAGCAGAGAACAGAGCACAGCCCTGCTTCAGCCAGACTCACCCTTCCCTCTGCATTCCTCCACCTCCTCCTCCTCCCGGGTGCATCCTGCATCCAGCCCCACATCCACACATTAGGAACGCCAAAGCCAATCAGCTCCCCAAAACCACAGCTCACAGAAAAGCAGCCTCCCTCTTCCCTCATGCCCTCCGTGGCTGTTACAAAGATCCAGCAGCTCATTCCAGCCCTATCCCTGCTCCATGCAGGGGGTGTGATAACCCAGCCAGGGAGCAGATTAGTGGTGTTGGGGAAACCATCAACGAGGCACTTACAGAATTAGGAGCCAGCATTTAATCGCTTTGCTGGTGGCTGAGTGGTATTAAATTCCCCTGAGTTCAGCAACTTTATAGTCCAGGTCTTTTTTTTTTTTTTCCCTCTGTAAAGCTCTGAGAAAAGCTTGGAGCTTTATTTGGGGTGGTTGAATCCAGCATTTCTTCCTGTGCCTCATCCATACTCCATTCCCATGCTCAGAAGGAAGGCCAAGACTGGGCAGCTTCATTTAGAAACCAGAGGAGAAAAAGCAGAGCAAGAGCACAGACTAGAAGAATATTAATATTTAATCACAGCAGGGCAGAGGTTGCCGAGGCAATCGCTGTTAAATGTTATTGAAACAAAGCATTCATATTCCCACTGTCGGGAGCATTTGGGAGCTGCCTTTCTCCATCCTGCACTTGGGATTCAGGCCATGAGAACTTCTCCCCATGGAGGGGAAGGATCCCCTGATAAAAGCAGGGGTCAAAGCTGCTTTTGCAGGAGCCATTTCTGCATCAGGGCTTTGAGGACACTTCAAGAAAGAACAGATGAGCTGAGGAAGAAGCGATGGCCCCGGAGTCAGAGAATCTGAGTGGTTTGGGTTGGAAGGCACCTTTAGGATCACTTTGTTCCACCTTCTGCTATGGGCAGGGGTCCTTCCCTTCCCACTAGCCCGAGTTGCTCCAAACCCCATCCAACCTGGCCTGGAACACTTCCAGGGACTCAATGTATTGGGAATATGTATTTATATACCTAGGTGTCACAGAGGGTTAGTACATATTGGAGATGTACAGAAGCAGAATGTTCATTCCTCTTGCTGCCTCATCCATCTCTGGATGTCCATCTCTTCTTGTCTCTGTGACAGGAGGGGGGAGCCAGGTGGGCTTCAGTCTCTTCTCCAAGGTAACAAGTGACAGGACAAGAGGAAACGGCCTCAAGTTGCACCAGGGAGTGTTTAGTTTGGATTCCAGGGAAAATTTCTTCATGGAAAGGGTTGAAACAGGCGGCCCAGGGCACTGGGGGACTCCCCATCCCTGGAGGACTTTAAAAGCCATATGGATGTGCCACTTGGGGACATGGGTTAGTGACAGACCTGGCAGTGTGGGGGGACAGTTGGAGTTGATGATCTTAAAGGTCTTTTCCAATCTAAATGATTCCATGATTCTATTCTATGATTGATGAACCAAGAAAGGCTTTCTCCATCCAAATACTCTCTTCAGTTCCTCTCTTCACTGTCTCCCTATTCAGTATAAGATCATAAAACTCCTCAAATTAATTAACAGAGCCATCCATGACTCTGCTGGTGTTTCACTCCCCCACTGATTTTTGGTGGCAACCTGCCCACTCTTCCTTGAACCTCGGGCTTTAGAAAGCCCCAAGGAGATGCTTTGGAAGGAGCTTCCAGGGTTGGCATCCCAAACCCACCTGCTTTACATCCTGCAGGGGGTTAAGGCTGGGGCAACCGCTCCTCACACCTGGGCTGGCACATCATTAGCACATTTGATATCTCGCTCTCCTCAAAGCAGGATTTCTGCCCTGAGAATTAATTCCAATCTTTTGCCCGCACACAAATCATTACCCCTGCTCTCCAAATGAAGTGCTAAGGCTTCCTGTCACCTTCTGCTCCTCACTGCCTGCAATTCCTTAGAGCTGCTGCAATCAAGCCCATGAAAAGCTAATCAATTAAGTCCCAATGCATCAAGAGCTCGTGAGCCGGTGTGAAGAACCCACCACATCATTATCAAGCTTGTGAAATTTCTGCCTAAAGAGCAGATGTGTGGAAAGCAAACACAGGCCCAAGGTCCTTTTCCTTCACCACCACCTTCATCTCAGAGCTGTATCAGGTCATCCCTATTTTCTCAAGTGCTTCATGACCTGGAGAGGTCATTTGTCTCCCTGTTGGGGTTATGGGGTGGAGGTTGGATCTTTCACCAGAGACACATTGAGGTGCAGGTTGATGATTTCATCATCCCTATGAGGGTTTTTTCCCCCCTTTATAAAATTCCTTTGAAGAGGGTTTTCCACTTCATTTTCATGTGACCCCCCCCCCAAATCTTACAAAACACATCCCACACCAAAAAATGTGCCCTCGAAACATCTCCAGGCCTCCAGGCTAAGACAACCCTTCCCCTAAAGTTAAACCCAAGCATCTGCATCAAAACATGAACTCCAGAGCCTGCCTGCCCTCGGATTTTAGAACAGAACACTTGTCTCCATGGAAACCCACAATTTTGAATTTTTATGCCCTTTTTTCCTCCTTTTTTTTTTTTTTTTTAATTTTTTTGCAGTTTAGAAACCAGAGTATCAAGGGCTGGAACAATCCAAGGGTGAGGGGAAAGTGTCCATTTTAAGTCTGGTGTTTCAGGAAGGATCCATCTCTTTTTTCTGGAGAAGACCTGTTTCTCTTAGATAACCCTCCATGCTTTTCCCAAGCAGGAGGCCTCAGTTTGGTTAAAGAAACACTTTTTTCAGTAATATATTGGATGTGAGCTCCCAGATAACATGAATCACGGCTGGGCAGTGCTATGTGAGCCTGCTGCATGCCTGGAATCCTGCTCTGTGCCTCCAGACTGACTCCACTCAGGCTTTCTCCTCAAATTCCCTCAAGGACATTCCAGCTTCCCTTCTGAGGGTGGACATCATGACCCTGGGAAATGCTTCTTCATGTCCTCAGAGCTGCTCTTAAAGCAAAAGGAATTGGAAAGAGCTGAAAGCATCAGACCTACGAGAATGAAGACAATATACCCCCTTCCCAAATATTTTTAGTTTACAGGACTAAATGTGTTTCCAAAGGGCAAAATCCAAATTTTGCATCCAAACCACATCAGATGTTGGAGCAAGGAGCTGACAAGTCATCTGTGGCTGGTCTCACTCAGCACCCTCCAGTGCCCTTTCTCAAGGTCATCCATCCCATCCAGTATCTCACATCCAAGATTTTGCCACTGGCTGCCTTTTGGGGAAAGGCTCCCGTATATTCACTGGTAATAAAAAGTAGGAGTTTGGGAGTAAATATGCTCATGATGCTGCGCATCTTTGGGTGAAAATAGGAATTATGGTTTGTGTGCATCCTCCAGGTCTTTAATAAGGTTGTCCCAGTGCCAGGCATCTTTGGGGGCTTTATCTGATACTCTCAGCCAGGCATTTCATTCCATAACACATCCAAGATGTTTTGTCCTCCCACAGGAACCTGGTTTTGAGGCATTATAATTAAAGTTATCCCCATATCTGAGGTGATGTCGCTGGCACAGATTGCGACCTTTGTGATACCGAAGGAGAAATTCTGCCAGCATCTGTCCCAACATCTGGAACATCTGGAGCCCTCGAGCTTGTTCAGCTTCCTGATGCTTGTCCTCAGTTTTGAGCACACGACTTTAATAGCCACACGCACCCATCTGGTCTCTAAAGGCCACACTGTTTTGGAGGCTAAAAGCTGCTCTATATTAATACCATTATCAATAGGTCTGGAATATTACTGGACTTCCTCATTCCGCCTGACGACATCCTAAATGACAGGAGTGAAGTTTAAGGTCAACCACAGCAAAAAAATTACCAGCAGCTTCTGCCTCTTAAGGGGACAGATGGAAACCACAAAGTGGGGCTGAGCTTCTCACCAGGCAGCCCCAGCTCTCAGTGCTGGCCCAGGCTCTGCTCCCCCTGCACAAAATGTTCTGGAGAGAGTCTCCTCCTTTCCCTGATTTAAAGAGTTTACCACGGCCCTTTCCTGGCAAGTGATATTTACAGGTGAAAATGCAGGGTGATATTTAGAGGTAAGTGGTATTTATAAGTACATATGCAGGGAAATGTTTACAGGCAAGATACTCACGGATAATTATAGATCAATACTTCAAAGCAGAGTAAATAGAGAGGGAAAGGACCTTTGCTGGTGTGCTACAAATAAATATTTAGATGTAACAGATGCACAGAAGTACGTGGGGGCTACATAGAAGAGCTAAAGATTGGGATTTAGATGGAGCCCTTTTACTGGGAGCGAGGCTGGCCCATTAGCAGCATATCCATAACTCAGCAGCAGAAGAGCAGCCGAGCAGCACCATCAGCTCAGCCCATGGTCCATCAAACCTGGCGTCAGGTTTCCAAAAGCAGCTTGAGCAGAGACAGAAGTATAGAACTGAAGGTCAAAGAAGTGTCTTTTTCCTGTGTCAGGAGTCCTGCTGCCGGCCCATCCCACCAGCCCGGCACAAATCCCGGGATGGGAGCTGTGTTCCGCCTTTCCGGCTCCCTCTGCCTCGCCGAGTCCAAATCTCCCTTGACAATCGTGTTTGACAAAGTTCAGCCAAGCAACGAGCAGCCTGGAAGGCCCTGAGATCCTGCAGAAATCCCCATCCAATTTATCAAGTCAGAACTCCAGCCGGGTGGGAGCTAAGTGGGCTGAAACTCTGATCAAGGCAGGAGATTACGGCGGAGCCAGTTCCACAAATCCCGGCTCTGCCCACGAGGGGGAAATGTCGGGGGTCAAGGGGAGTTTTTTCAGAGCTGGGCAGAGCTGGAGATAAGAGCCTGTTGTTGGTAAATAAAACTGCTGGGGAATCTCGTGTCTGATCAGTGGCTGCTCCCGTCAGGCTCTGGGCAGCATCGTTTCCAGGCTTTTCCCTGAGCATACTAAGGGCTCTGGAAAGGCAAGAACAAAGCTACAACTTTATTTGAGAGCAAAACAAAAGCAAACAAATGCATACCCAGAAGACTGAGCGCTGAAAGAAAGCGATAGACTGTTCAGCCGCCATCTGAAGCGGCCCTTGGACACCTCATGACTGTTAAAAAGTTTCCTGAGGAGCAAAGGCTCTTTGTTGCTTGGTTTGTTTGTTTGTTTGCAGGGAGAAAACAAAGTGGAAGGATTGCTGACGCCTTTGGTAGTAAATGAAGACAAATATCCCTCCATCGTGAAGATTGCTGGAATGGGAGAAACAGTCACATCACTTTGGGAAGTGTCTGAGCAAAGCTTTCGGGGTGCTCAGACTTATTTTTCAAAGATGAGCTCTTGCACCCCAAACCCCAAGGGGCTCTACGTGCTGCAGCTCTCAGCAAGCTGGGTGCTGGTACATGTCCCCTCGAGAGACATCCCTCCTTGTTCCAAAGGTGTCAAGAGCCTTGGAGAGCCCTCCACCCCTGATGGCTCCACAGCCTCAATATTTTGGAAAAAAACCTGCAGTTTCTCACTTCACTTTGCTCTGTCACTGTCTTGAAACTATTTGTTCCCATTCTGCCTTTCTCTGAGGGCTTAGAGAGCCCTTTAGTATCTGGTATTTTCTCCCTGTGAAGCTACTTAGACATGGTAATCAAGTCACCTCTGTGTCTCCTTTTTAATAAATTAAGCAGATGGAGCACTTTCAAGCATTTTTTTATTTTTTTTTTTTGCCAGCCCTTGAATTATTTTTGGTGGCTCTTCCTCAGCCTTCCCATCACTGGGGCTTCGCTGGCAGAGCTCAACAAGGGCACAGCCACCATGTCTCCCCATCCCAGTCCCACTGCTACCCTCTCCCCAGGTACCCAGGTTGGGAGGCTGTGATCAGCCTCTGCGAGGTTTTATAGTTTCAAACCTCTTGCCAGTCAGATACTTCAGACAATCCAGCTCATTAAATGAAAAGAAAGACTTTAAATTTACTGCCTCCATCAATGTATAAAGCCCTCGGCTTCCCGACCAGCATTATAACGTAATAGCCTTTTGCTTTATTTTAAAAGCAAGAGATAATAATTAAAGATTGGATTATGAGCAAGCCCAGCATCACAAAAAAAAAGACACAACTTTATCGTATTACACAGCATCAAAATTAATTAGAAGTGCCTTAATCTCCAATCTAGGAAAATATTGCAAGGTCTCTGGCCTTGATACAACATCCCCCATCCCCCGCCCGCCCCTTTGAAAGCCCCGCCGCCCCCCCTTGCAAAGGAACCTTTGCAAAAGGCGCTGTAATCAATGTTGCTTTGATTAGCAGGAGCTCACAGACGCTCTGGCAGACGGGCCTGCTGGGGCCGCCTTTGTGTGTGCTTCGAGAGAGAGAGAATCGTGTCAGCAGCGAGAGTGAGTCACTCCCTGTTCGAGGCACTTCAGCACCGAACCCGCTCCGGAGCGCCCGGAAGGGGCTGCAGCTCGGGAGTATGGAGAAGGTGCTGGAGCTCAGGAGAACAGAGAAGGTGTCTGAACTCTGGAGTATGGAGAAGGTGTTGGAGCTCAGGAGCACGGAGAAGGTGGTGAGCTCAGGAACATGGAGGAGGTGCTGAGCTCAGGAACTTGGAGGAGGTGCTGAGCTCAGGAACATGGAGGAGGTGCTGGAGCTCAGGAGAACAGAGAAGGTGTCTGAACTCAGGAGTATGGAGAAGGTGCTGGAGCTCAGGAGCACGGAGAAGATGCTGGAGCTCAGGAACGCCAAGAAGGTGTCTGAACTCAGGCATATGCAGAAGGTGCCGGGGCTCAGGAGTGTCAAGAAGGTGCCCAAACTCAGGACCATGGACAAGGTGCCTGAGCTCAGGGGTGCCCAAAATGTGTCTGAACCCCTCTGATCACTTGGTGCCAATGGACAGAGCTGGGCAGGGGACCCCTGGCATGATGTGGCTGAGATTTTCCTATGGTTTGCTCCTTTCTGCTTAGCTTGACCCAACCCCAGCAGGGATGAAGCGGTTCTGACGCAGATCTGGTGGTGCTGCTGCTTCACCCCATGCTGGCCAGGATTTGGGGACTCTGCTGGAGCTCCTGTCCTTGGGTTTGTTTGGTTTCCCAGACCCAGCTCTGGGTTAACACCATTCCCTGTGAGATGCTACAGGGAGGTGGGCAGGTCCTGGCACAGGTTGGGCAGAGAAGCTGTGGCTGCCCCATCCCTGGAAGTGTTCAAAGCCAGGTTGGATGGGGGTTGGAGCAACCTGGGCCAGTGGAAGGTGACCCTGCCCATGGCAGGAGGTGGGACTGGGTGGTCTTTGAGGTCCTTTCTGACTCAAACCATCTGGGATTTTGGGATTTTGACCCATACGTGAGAGCTGCATCCCCCAAATCCCAGGTGTGTGTCCATGTGCCTCCTCTCCAGGTGTGCTGAGGATGGATACACTGACTTGATGGCACTGTGAATCATTGTGCTCCATAATCCTTGTAGGTCCCTTCCACCTCAGGATGTTCTCTGATTCCATGACTGAGAGCTGTCTCAGGAACACAGAGCTCTGAGGATTTAATTTCACCAGGCCTTTATGAGAGCTGTAGAGACATCAGAGATGAGGCTTGAGGTGTCACACAGAGCAGCAAATCAAGGGCAGCAGCCACATCATAATTGTAGGAACACTTACTTTTAGAGAAACCTTTGATTTGAGCAGCCTGGAATTCTTACACTGGGCACAAGAGGGCTGAGGTTTGGGGGATCTCAATTGGTAAGGAAGACCCACCCACAAGAGAGATGGAGAGGGACTTGGGACAAGGGATGGAGGGACAAGTCAAGGGGGAATTGCTTCCCACTGCCAGAGGGCAGGGATAGATGGGATTATATTGGGGAGGAATTCTTCCCTGTGAGGGTGGGCAGGCCCTGGCACAGGCTGCCCAGAGAAGCTGTGGCTGCCCCATCCCTGGGAGTGTCCAAGGCCAGGTTGGACAGGGCTTGGAGCAACCTGGGCTACTGGAATGTGTCCCTGCCCATGGCAGGGAGTTGGACTTGGTGATTTTTGAGGTCCCTTCCTACCCAGTCTTGTCTGGGATTGAACAGTTCTGTGAAGAGCCTGGACTGTGGTTGCTCTGAACGAAGCAGTCCAAGAGTGCCCCAAACTCCGCACACCTTCAGACAACAGCCCCTCCTCCCACTGCAGGCCTCAAGGTTCACTCACAAAGATGAATTCCCTTTGGGATCATGACTTATAAGGTCCTGTACAGTCATCAGGATTTCGAACCCACCAATATTTCTCTCCATAACCTGGAGAAAACAAGGACATGGTGGTTGTTCAACTTCTTTTTTCAAGAAAGACAAATAAGATTTTCTGACCTGATCTAAATATTTCCATGTTTCAAGTGAAAAGGGGCTGGGGAGAAACCAGTCAGGGAGGGTGGGATCTGTGGGAGATGAGCTGGGAGTCGTTATTCAGCAAGAGAAGTGCAAGGTAATGCGATGTGGGGAGACCACTTAAACTGTTCCTGCACTCCAGTGGTTTCGGAATTAATTGTAACCTGGCAGGAAAACACCCCGGCATCCTGCTGAATAACCTGATGGAAGGATCTGCTGTTAGCCAAGCAGCAATTAGGAGGGGAAACAAGTCATTAAGCTGCATTAAGCCAGGCATGGAAAGTTTTAATGCAAGGATAATGCCCAGCTGGGTAAATTTGTGAAGGATTGACTCTCTCCCTCTCATCTTGTTCATCTTTGGAACAAATTGTCCCAGGACACCCAGGGGACCACGGTCCCCATTGTGCTGAGGTGGGAATGCCTGTTGTTTGATGCAGAAAGTTTCAATGCCTGCCAAAAATTGGGAATAAATCTGAGGTCCTGCAGGTTCGTTGCTGCCATTGAGACAGATGAGGCTGCTCAGAGCTGGACACATCAGCTCCTGGAACTTTATGGAGTCAGCGAGGATCCCTCCACCTCCCTGAGCTGAGGGACAGGTATGGGAGATTGAAAAGGCTTAAATTTGTGTCTGCAATTTGGGTATCACATTTCTTAAGCCACAGGGATCAATTTGTTCTATCTCAGGGAGATCAGAGTCAATGTCCAACATAAATACAGATGAGAACCTGCACAGGCTCTGCTTCCCCTCCCTGCTCTAAAACACCCTGGCAGCCTCCTCTTAGCCTAATTGCTGCTACACACCGAGTTTATACACAGCATAAATATCTATTTATAATCTGCAGGACACCCTCCCTGCCAGCTGGTAAATCCCAGGGTGTGTAGATCACCCTTTGGGTGGCACCTGCTGGCGCCTGACCTTTGTAAGAGAAAAAACTGCAGCTGTTTCTCCGCCTCATTGTGCACGTGCTGATCCCTCTGGAGCACCTGAGCACGGGGCAGGGTCTGCCCATGGCTTACACCCTGAAAGGTGGCAAAGGGTGGGTGGAGAGCCAGTGAGGGGGCTTAGAACTGAGGAGCTGGAAAAGCACATTGAAGGGTGGGAGAAAGCTATGGAGAAGGATGGTACTTCTACACAGTGTCCCTTGACAGCTCCCTCAAAGGGGATTGCAAGACTTAAGGTGAGAAAACACCTCTTGATTCCCTCCAGCATTCTCAGGGAAGTTATCAACCCCATCCTACTCCATCTCACCCATCCCATCCTGTCTCATCTTTGTCTTGTCTTATATCAGTCCAGCCCAGCTCAGCCCATGCCATATATCTCATCTTATTCAAACCACATCATGCAATGCCATCCTGTTCCATCCTGTCTTGTCCCATCCCATCCCATCCCATCCCATCCCATCCCATCCCATCCCATCCCATACCATACCATACCATACCATACCATACCATACCATCCTTTCCTTACTGTCCTGCTTTCTAGACCCCTAAGGACTCTTTGATCCTTGATCACCCTTGAAGGTGACTGTGATTTCCAGGATGGAAAGGGCAGCAGCCACTCCTCCATCCTGCTCATTTCTTGGAGCAAAGCAGGCAAGGACAGGAAAAGGGGCCTGGGGAGATCCATGGTGTTTGCAGGAGCTGCAGCTCAGGGTCTCCCCTGGCACAACCAGCCCCGTTCACAGCAGGATCCGCCTGTCCTTCCTGGCTGTGCCTGGAGCACATCAACGGTGGGAAGCAGGAGGAGGGTTTGCCGATACAGTCAGGGAGAAAAGCCAAGGGTGACCTGAGCACTGACCATGATGCTCACAGAGAAACTGCAGCTTCACGGCCCTCCCTGGCTGCAGGAATCCCACAATCCCAGAATATGCTGAGCTGGAAGGGACCCAAAGGATCATCCAGTCCAGCCCTCAGCCCTGCACAAGACCAGCCCCAAGAGTCACCCCCTGTGCCCCAGAGCATCATCCAAACCCTCCTGCAGCTCTGGCAGCCTCGGGGCTGTGCCCACTGCCCTGGGGAGCCTGCTCAGTGCCCACCACCCTCTGGGGGAAGAGCCTTTCCCTGAGATCCAACCTAAGCCTGCCCTGACACAACTCCAGCCATTCCCTAGGTCTGTCCCTGGTCCCCACAGAGCAGGGATCAGTGCCTGCCCCTCCTCTGCCCCTCCCGAGGGAGGTGGAACTGCAGTGAGGTCTCCTCTCAGTCTCCTCCAGGCTGGTGTACTCTGGTTTGGAATTTTGGTCTAATAGGTTTTTCCCTATAACTGCTCTTCAGTCACCCTGAATATGGCCCCAATTCAGCCTTCACACCATTCTGCTCCTCTGGGATGGGTTGGAATCGGTCCACAATGAGCCAGGAGCTACAGCAGCTGGATCTAGTTAGGATGGACACACTTTTGGATTGCAATAACTCTCCCAGAACCCAAAACAACACCTCTCCCTGTGTGTTTGTCACTAAATCAATCCATCAGCTCAAATGGCAAAGCTCAAAACCAGTCAGCAACTGTTTGATGGAATCCACCTAATTTAAGGTCCTTTTAAGCTCAGAGGTGTCCACCCAGCCAGGGGAGAGCCACAGCCTCCCTCATCGTGTCCCTGCTCATTCTCTGCTCTGTCCTGGCTCCATCTCTGCAGTATTTTCTTCCCAGATCTGGTGTGACTGAGGGTTTGCTCCCTGCAGAGCTTGTCCAGCCCCTGTGGGATTTAATAGTTTGGATTTAATAATATATTTTGTCCAGTGGATTTTAAGACTAATTATTTTTACCAAAAATCCCCCCAAAAAGAGTTCAGCTGAATGAGAGTTATTTGTGATTCGTTTCGATAGTTATTCAATGACATTATTTTACAGCTCTTCCTTAAATGGCAAACAAATCCCAAGAGGAAAGGAAGAAAGTGTTTAAAACACAATAAATAAGTTCTCTGCCAAAAATTATGGCTTCAAAGTGGGAAAAGAGCCCTGGGACACATCTGCTCACTGGTCGCCTGCCTTGCCACTAGCCCTCACAGTAAGGGCTCTTTGAGAAAAACTGAGTTTAATTAGAGTCCTAAATACGGTTTCCCCCTTGCACAGATGTTTTCTCCATCATTTACTCCTTGCTTCATCCTGGAGTCCCATGGAAAGGGATGTAAATATCCTCCCTGCCTTGGTTGCGTGCAGTGGGGGCTGCAGACTTTCGGGATTTCACTGGGATAAAGTTGTCCAAGGCAGCTCTGGCTCTCCAACAATTTTCTATCCAGCCTCTTAAGGTCCATTTTGGGTTTTGCAACCACCAAACTGCAGCTTTTGGAGTAAGGACTGAGCCTTTGTGCCAACCCCAGAGGGCAGGGAGGGCAAAGGATGGGGGTACCCAGCATGTAGGTGATGGAGGAGGGTGGGGATGAACAGGGATTTACAGTGGTGAGTCCAAGCAGGAAAACCTCTGGTCACTGCTTATACTGCAGGCAAGAGGTTTGGAGAGGGACTTTTCACAAGGATATGGAGTGATAGTATGAGGGGGGATGGCTTGAAGCTGAAGGAGGGCAGGGTTAGATGGGATATTGGGAAAGAATTCTTGGCTGTGAGGGTAGGGAGGCCCTGGCACAAGTTGGGCAGAGAGGTTTTGCACTTCCCATCCCTGGAAGTGTCCGAGGCCAAGTTGGATGGGGCTTGGAGCAACCTGGAAGGTGGGAACAAGATGAGCCTTAAGGTCCCTTCCAACCCAAACCCTTCTGGGATACTAACAAAAAAAGCAAGGAATGGAGAACATTTGCAGTTTGTTTGTGCTCAGGAATGATGGGTTTGTCTTTATTGGCTGCGCTCGTTAAAGATCCTGGTGAGGGGAGAAATCCTGACATGAGTGATTGGAAATGCAGGTGATGGAAGACCGAGAGGAAAAGGGGTTTTTTTCTCCTCTCCCCTGCTGAAGACAGCAGGAATTGGGGAAGGATTGACTTTGCACTATCCATCAGGAAAAGACTTCCCATTAAAAAGTGAGCAAGAAAAATAACACCTGGGGAAAAGCAAGAAAAGCTGCAAGGAGAGCAGCAAACTTCTCCGGGGTCACAGAGGCTCTTTGGGAAGGATGGTGGGATAGAAGAACCTGAGCAAGGCAGGAGGGGAAGGCAATAAGAAATTGAGTGTTATAAAAGGACATGAAACAGGTGAGGAGGGGATGGAAGCAAAGAGGACCCCCTGGAGCGTTTTGGGAAGGGAGATGTTCTTTATGCAGGATGAAAGGCAAGGACGTCAGAGCCAGGGGGGAGGCCAGGCTGGGAATCGGGGGATCTGTCTCGCTCAGAGGCTCTTTGAAGATTTTTCTGGTCTCTAAGAGCTTAGGAAATATTGCTGTCGGCTCAGAGGGTCTGCTTGGGCCCTGGGAATAAGAGCTTTGGGAGATTGCAAAGGAAACATCCCCAGTTTAGCTCAAGGCCAGTCTCCAACCACCTGTTTTTGAATATTCCTGTCTCCAGGTGCCCCGCAGAGGATGGAGCAGGAAGGGTTTGAGGAGGGAAAAGCTGTGCCTGGCAGAAAATGCTGCAAAGACCTGACACGGCCCAGTGGGGATGGAAAGGCAGATTTTATCCAGGATCTCAGAGGAGACCTTGAAGAATGTGTTGCCAGCCAGGAAGGCATAGAAAAGTTGATGGAGTGAGGCTGAACTTGAAGACAAGAAGATGCCCTGCAAGGACAGTGAGATTTGTTACCAGTCCTTGCCATCCCTCTCCTGTTCTGTCTTTCCTCTGGATTAATCAATTCCTGGGTTTAATTGGCTTTGCTCCCACCCAGCTGCACCACAGGGAAGACACTCAGAGGCTCCCCTGGAAGGACACTGCCCAACCCCATCCAGCCCCAACATTCCAACTGGTTCAGATCCCACCACAGTTCTCACAAAACATTTGCATTATGCAAATTTGGCATATGCAGATCAGACTTTCCGAAAATAATATGCAATCAAGCAATTAGCAAGTGCCTTGTCTTTAGCTGACAGGTAGGCTCAGCTCCTGAGTCTCTTCCTTCTGGATTGGCTCTGCAACCCTAATAATGCCATTTTTAATTCCCTGGTAGCCTTTTTAAGATGAATTTCCCCCTCATTTTCCTGCCCCAAGCCCTCTCTGCCACCCACCAGTTGCCTCTCCAGTGGAAGGGAGGATGATAGAGGGATGTTTTTCTCATAGCAGAAAGTACAGCCATAAATTCCACTTATATCCAGTAAAATACAGGCATCCAATTAAACCCATAATCCTATAAACCTGCCAGCAATCAGACACACTTCTAAAAATCAGGACAGACAGATACTTTAAATCAATATATCCAGGTAACAACTTGCAGGCTGTAGGATCATCCAACACTGCATCTTTCACAGCTCCAGCACTGAGAGAATAAATATTACAGATAATAAATAATATTCCAAATAAGTGGGTATTCCACCACAAGTGGGTTAGTTTTATGGCTTTTCCCCCTTTTAGCTTCACCAGAGGAGATTCCTGAGTGATGGTCAAGGATTGAGGGCAATCAGGAGGAGTTTGGGTCAGTGTATTCCATGCAGTAACACATCACCCCTCCCTGGCTCCTTTCCCTTGGAGATGTCGGGGGGAATGGATGGTTTGGGATAGATTGTTATCCAGATTTTTTCTCCCAGAGAGAGTTTAATTTATGAGCCACTTTCCGATAAGAGCTGAGGGCTCTGCCAAATTTGGAAACCTTTTCTACCACAAGGTACAAAGTGGTTGGCAACAGGAAGGGGCAGGGCAAGTGATTGATGCTGAGGAGCATCATTGCCACTCATCATCCCCCCGGCAGCACCGGGAAGAGCGGAGTCGCCGGATCTGTGCTGTTCATCAAGTCACTGGAGGCAAATCGCTGGGATTCTGCTGCTTTTAGGGACATTTCACCCCAAAAGCAGTCCAACTTTGTGCTGGTGGCACTTCCTTGGGGCTCTGCAGACACAAGGCTGCTTGTGAGGAGCATTGGAAAATTGTAGAATTGTGGAATCATAGAAATGTGGAGTTATGGAGTCAGAGAAACATAGAATGGCAACGAGAAAGGAAAAGGTTTTAGGGCAAAATCCAGGAATTTAGGCTTCCATCACCAAGTTAATGTGGGTCAGCAAACCCAGAGGTTTGAGGAAGACAGAACCAGAGTTCCTCTCCCACTCCGCCCACAAGTCCCAGATTTTAGGGTGGGACAATGCACCGAGTGCCTCTGGCTCTGTCTTTCTATGATGCACCTTGAACATGCTCAAACTTCCTTGGAAATTATGTTTTCACCTCCATTTTTGAGGTCTCAGCCAGGCTGGAAGGCAACATAATTCCTGTTTTCTGCCTGCCTGTGAATATGGTAAATTATGTGTCATTTGGTGTTAAAATAGTTTGGTTTGCCAGACAGGAATTAGGGAGGGCAGGAAAATGGGAGTCAGGTGGACTTTCATGCCTCACATGCTCCTGGGAGCTCCTCCTGAGCCACCTCAAAGCCACCACTGAGCTTTCTGGTCAGCCCAGGATCCTTGCTGGGAGCTGAAACAGCCCAAGCACAGCAGCAGGGAAGTATTTGAAGCATATTTAAGAGTGTTTAAACAGTTTTATAGGGGCTATTTGCTTTGCGTCCCTTCACTTGTAAAACCAGGTACTTCCACCCTTGGACTCCAAATGCAATAAACACATGGTGGTCATAAAAAATCTTTTAGGCTGCCCTGGAATAGCTTTTCCAGAGCTCTGAACGTGGATGTTCTGCTGCTGGACCGTACGAGGAGCCAGCACGTGGCCCAGCCCAGTGACGGCACAATTCCTCTTATTTTTAAAGTCCTTTCCAGCAATAAACCATAAACTTGGAATTAATGATGGCTTCATGGAGAGCAAATGTACCCATTGACCTGGGACTGAACCTCAGCCACTCGAGGAGAAGCATTTGCTGCTCTTCAGATGTTCATTTTCAGGAGGCGTGGAACGAAACCTTGGTCTTCGGAATACAAAATGTTTCGGCTCTCATTCCCTGAAGTTCAGGGTTTTTGGGAATGTCCAACAGGTTTTCACTCATCTCACTGAATCACAGGATGTCGTGAGTTGGAAGGGACACACAAGGATCATCCAGTCCAACTTCTGGCCCTCCACAGGCACCCCAACAATCCCACCACATGCTGAGAGTGTTGCCTAAAGACTCCTTGAGCTCTGACAGAGTTCTTGTTGTGACCACTGACCTGGGGAGCCTGTTCCACACAAAAAGGAATCTCAGGCACAATTATCCCATGTGGCTACAGCTCCAAAATATTATTAAGTTGGTGGAATAATGATCCAAATGATGCCCAAGTCAAGGATCTCAGGATCTGCATCCCAAGGTCCATGATCTCAGCGTCTCCCTGGTTATAGAAAACCCCATTTTCTCTTTTCACAGGTTATTTACACCTGGTCAAAGCATCAACCCAGTGCAGAATACATGGAAAATCACACTCATATTTATCCCAAATCCCAGGTGAGAGAATCCCACCTCCCACACACCCCAGTAAAACACCGTATTCACAACAGGCACCATGAGGATGATCCACCTCATCTGTTGTGCTTAAACAGCTGCAGACCTGGAGCTAAGGGGGAAAAGAAATATAAATATGTCATTTAAGGAGCCCTGGTTCCTCTCCTGGCTAATAGGATTAGACAAAAATGTTGTAAATCAAAATCCCAAAGCTTGTTGTTGGTTTTCAAATGAGGCCGAGCCTTTCTGGTGTGGCTTTTTCTGATCTTTCTGCTGAATGCTGAGCCCAAGTCAGAGTCCCAAACCTCTGTGGGGGTCATAGGCAACTCTGAGCCAGATTGCTTGGAAAAAGTGGGGTCTTGGGGTCAGAAAAATCATGGATTTTCAATCTCAGCAGCCAGAGAAAGGACCCCGGGGGCTGGAGAGGTGGGGCAGGGTTTGGTGACAATACTGAGCTGCTCCCACCAGTCCCAGGGGATGCACCTGGCAAAAGGAAGGATGCTGAAAAATGGACCAGAGTGCAAAGAAAGGCCCAGAACTCACCCGAGGGCCAGGAAAAATGCCTTACAGTGGGAGCCTTAAAGAGCTTCGCCTCTTTATCTTATCAAGAAGAAGAATGGGAGTGATTTGATTACAGCACAGAAGCACCTTCTCGGGGAGAAAACACCGGGCACGGCAAAACCTCTTTAATCCATCAGCCAAAGGCACGACAAGAAGGAAAAGCTGGAAGCAGAAGCCAAATCTATTTGAATTAAAAATTAGGCAGTGCACTTCTATTTTGTTATCTTTTTTTTTCCCCCATCAGCACAAACAATTAACCATTAAACAAACCACCAGTGAAAGGGCTCATCCTGCAGAGGTCTGTCCTGGCTTGGTGGGATCAGCACAGGCAGAATGTTGGGATTTATCACCCTGGATCTGGGGACTCACATCCTCTACAAGGCAGAGGAGGCTGCAGATATTTCCAGGCCCTTCCCAACTCCTCCACTCTCAGATTTCTCTGCTAGACAGCAAAGTTTGCCACTTCACAGCAAAATTAGGCACTGGATTGTTATTTTATTTTAATTTTTTTCCCATCAGCATAAAGGATTAACCATTAAAACAAACCAGCAGCACAAGGGTCCCTCCTGCCCTGGTGCTGCAAGCATCAGTCTCATCTCTGCAGGGATCAGCACATGTAGAATGTTGGGATTTATCACCCTGGATTTGAGGACTCACATCCTCTGCAAGGCAGAGGAGGCTGCAGATATTTCCAAGCCCTTCCTAACTCCTCCACCCTCAGATCTCTCTGCTAGACAGCAAAGTTTGCCACTTTCCAGCAAAACTAGGCACTGGATTGTTATTTTGTTTTAATTTTTACCCATCAGCACAAAGTATTACCCATTAAAACAAACCAGCAGTGAAACAGCCCATCGTGCCCCAGTGCTGCAGAGATTGGTCCTGGCTCGGTGGGACACAAGGAGAATGTTGGGGTTTATCACTCTGGATTTGAGGACTCACATTCCCTGCAAGGCAGAGGAGGCTGCAGATATTTCCAAGCCCTTCCCAGCTCCTCCACCCTCGGATCTCTCTGCTAGACATCTAAGTTTGCCACTTCCCAGCCCCTCGCTCTCATCGCAGCCGCAGATGCATCTGATCCACGCTGCAAGATAATGATAGAAAATTACAGTGTAATAAGATAATGGGATTTATTTATAGAATTTGCTTTCCAATCACGCCCACATGATCTATGTATCCCCACACACGCACACACGGCACTTTCTATGTGTGTGTATTAGCATAAGTGGTTGGCTTTGTGGAAGCAAAATGCCACCTGGGGGATGTCGAGCTGTTCCCAAGTGGTTCAATCCCAGCGAGAAGGGTGCTGGCACATCACAAATAGTCCCCTCATCATCATAACAATGACACCATATTTCCATCACATTTTTATCTCGAAGCACTTGAAAAAAAAAAAAAAAAGCAAAAAGAGGGAACAAAAATAAAAACTAAGTGTAAACTGCTCCACAAACCCCGTGTACGGGAGAGGAGAATTGAATTGCAATGACAGACTTAACCGGAGACAAATCCCGTCTCCAATAGAAACAAGCCAAGGGAAATTTAAGGAGGAAGCACGTAATTAGCTGGGGATGGTCAGCACAGCAGGGCTCTTAATGAGCTTTCTCCCCACAGGGCTGTGTCAGGTTTAAGAACACGGAGGTGCAGTAGGTCAGTGGGTCTCCAGATCCCAAAGCGGAGTGAGGAAGCCCAGCAAACACAGACTGAGGGTGATGAAGCACCACAATAACTGAACTGAGGGTGCATTGGCTCTTCCACCTCTTGGTGGAATTTCCCAACCCACAACAAGGCTGCTTTTACCACTCAAACAACACCGTGGGGCTGTTAAAGCTTTGGGATTCACGTTCTGGTAGGATTTGTCCTCCTGCTATGAGATCATAAATCCCACAAAAATTTGCATCCCAAAATCCAGCTCCAGAGTGAGAACAGAAACTTCTAAAAAATGGTCCAATCGTCCCCTGAGAAGTAATGCTTACCCCTAAGAAGCATCAGCCATGGACACAGGGATGTTTGTGGGGGAAACCATGGTAAAATTGCTGAAGCTCATGGAATCACAGAAGGGTTTGGGTCGGAGGGAACGTTAAAGCCCATCTTGTTTCCAAGGGCAAGGACACCTTCCACTAGACCAGGTTGCTCCAAGCCCAGTCCAACCTGGCCTTGGACACTTCCAGGGATGGAGAGTCCACAACTTCACCAGGCAACCCCATTTCTCCAGGCTGCTCCTGCTCTGAACATCCAATCATGGGCTCACCCAGCACCCAGCCTGGTGCCACAGCCACCAACAGCCAGGGGACATTAGTACCAGTTTTTTGGGTGAAACATCAACTTTTTTAGAGCAAAGGCATTTTCAGCACCTGCAGAATTACCAGCAAACACATTTTCCCACACACTTCTCTAAGACATCCCTGCTCCACACCAGGATCGTAGCTGCCCATCTGAGAGGTCTGAGCAACCAGGGGCAGTTGCAGGGGGCAGGCAGTGGGTGAGTGTTCCTGCTCAGCATCCCTGCCCAGTATCCCTGCTTAGCATTCCTAGCCAGTATCCCTGCCCAGTATCCCTGCCCAGCACCCCTGCCCAGTATCCCTGCTCAGCATCCATGCTTAACATTCCTAGCCAGTATCCCTGCCTAATATCCCTGCTCAGTATCCCTGCTCAGCAACCCTTCCCACTATTCCTTCCCGGTATTCCTTCCCACTATCCCTACCCAGTATTCCTTCCCAGTATCCCTGCCTAGTATCCCTGCTCCGTATCCGTGCCCAGTATCCCGCTCCACGCAGTTCCCAGCTCCCTGGACACAGAAGGATGGCGGCACGGAGGGATGGCAGCACACAGGAATGGCAGCTCCTCTGTCTTCCCATCTGCAGAGAGGTGTAATTATTTTCCAAGGGCTGGAGCATCTCCACGGAGCTGCTTCACCAGGGAAGATCAAAGTCAACTTCTGATCAGGAGAGCTGAACAAGATCCCTGCTCGGGACGAGAGAAGTGGGAGGAAAAGAAACATAAAGAAAAGGGAGATAGCTGAGAGCAAGGGGAAGTTTTCCATCACTGGAGTTGGATAAACCCTAAACAATCCCCTCTGGATCAATGTCTCACCTCTAATGATTCCATCACGGAATGACTGGGCTTTCCCAGCCCACTGAGAAGCTGCTTCGTGCCCATGGCTCTGGGTGGGCAGTGGAGAGCTGGCCACCACCCTGTCCTCCAGCATCCAGAGCACACCTCAGCTTGGGTTTGCCAGTGGGGCAACCAAGTTTTGGAGGGCTTTTTTTTGGAAACGCAAAGGACCAAGAGGACCCAGATCATCTTTTATAGATGCTGTTGCCTCCGGCAGAAGAGCCGAAGCAAATTCCAGCACTTCACTGCTCCTTTGATTTCCACACTTTTAAGCAGAAAGGAGGGAAATCCCCCACACTGCTCCCCAACCCTGGAGCCCAGGTGGCTCCTCCAGGATGTCCCACCACACCATTCCCTCCTTCCACCCCCCGGCAACAAAAATCTCCTCGGCAACACCGATCTGAGGGCTCATTCCAGGCTGTGGGAAGGGAGGGGGGAACTGCAGGACTGGCAGAGGTTTCCTCTCCCTTCAAATGTAGTTGTGCTCTATATTCAAATGGCAGTTTAATGAGCCTTTCCCTATTTCCAGCAACTTTATCACATCATTAAAGCACAGAATGAATAATACATCTAGCGAGGGGTTACGCTGAACTCCAGACCTGCTGCAGCTTCAAACGGAGCAGGGAGGAGGCAGCTGGAGGACGGAGCTCCGAGTGAGGGCTGAGGCTGTGCTGGGAGGGCAGGGAGGGATCTGGGCTCTGATGTGCCCAGTCCCACCCAGGGGGACTATCCCAAGATGCCAAACTCCTGTCGTTTGAACTCAGCCATGAATAAGTGCTGTTCTTACCCAAAACATCCCTTTCTGGGCTGCAGAAATAAAGCAGCACTTCTTTTTTAATAGTTTTAATTTTTTTTTTTTAGTTATTTCTTGAGGTAGATTCACCCTCAGGCACTGCACAGGGGTTGATCCAAGACCAGAATCTGTGTGTGCCTCTAAAAATGAGATAAATGGGGTCAAAAGGTCTGATCCAGGTCACATCAAACCTCGCTGGGTGAGGTCTTGGCCAAATTATCCCTTTGCCAAAGTGGAGTGTTCATTACTTCCACATGGATGGGTAGGCAGATGAAGATGCTCTTGGAGGCAGGATCTGTGCTCCAAGCATCCAGGGGTGTCCTGCACCCCAAGGTGGCCTCAACACTCCAAGGAAAAGAAAAAAAATCTCATTTATTAAAATGAAAGCTCATTTAAAATGGGAGAAAAAGTCAAAAAAAATCCACCCCAAGAGGCCAAAACAAACCCATCCTCAGTTCAGGATGTGAAGTGTGTTCTCCTCAAGGGAAAACTGAGCAATTAATGCTGAAAAGATTCAAAGATTTTATGGTTTAGGGCTTTTTTGTAAATTGTCCTCATCAAAACTAGTCTTTATGTATTTTTTTTTGCCCCATTGTTTGTGGGCATTGATTTATTTTTCTCTTATTCTTTCTGATTGTTGTATTTTGGATGGTGCTTACTGATGTGAAAAAAGCCATCTCGTGTTGCTGATAAGGCTGGAGATAACTGCAGAGGTCAGGGAACAGCTGGGGGAAGAGAGAAGAGGAGGGGGGAAAGTTTCAGCTCCATCCCCACTGCCCCCAAACCTGCAGAAAAACCGCATCAAGTGGCCCAGAATGGTTGATGAAGTGGATTGTCCCCTGGGCCAACCCGGAGGAAGAAAGGAAGGAAACAATTTGACTGTATTTCCTCCTTATCTGATCTCAGATGTTTTAATTTGTGCTCTCTTTGAGGCTTCTCCTTTTTTCTTTTTCTTTTTTGGTTTTTTTTTTTTTCGGTGTGTTCATCTTCTCCTGGTGTGTGTTCAGCTGAGTAATGGACGACATTGCAGGAAAACAGGAGGGTTTTTGTGTCTGGCCCAGTAACCACTTCCAAGGTCGCACGTGACGGAGGGAGATGGCGCTCTCAAGGTGAGGCAGAAAGGAGGAGAAAAACCCTTCTCTTATCAGATCTTAATAAAATAAGTTTGCTGCTTTATTCCCGTCATGAGCCAAGAACAGGCTCATCCCTTTCCATTTTTATCCTCTTCAATGATGGTAAAGCTGGTCCTGAGCAACCACCCAGGGGAAAACAAAAAGTAATTGCTGGGTAAGAGAGCTCAGACTTTAAGGAGAGATTTGTAAAGAGAGAATCAAGGGCTGGAGGAACCTTAAAGCTCATCTAGTGCCACCCCCTGCCACGGGCAGGGACACCTTCCACTGGACCAGGTTGCTCAAAGCCCCATCCAACCAGGCCTTGGACACTTCCAGAGGTGGGGCAGCCACAGCTCATCTGGGCAACCTGTACCAGGGTCTTTGAGTAAAGAATGTCAATGCCCAATATCCAATCTAAATCCCTCCTCTTTTAGTTTAAAACTATTCCCTCTTTCCCTATCAAGAGGTCGAAGGGAATTGCATCGGAGCCCTGGGAATGCACAGGGCACACTGGGAGGCCGAGAAACAGTGGAATCCAGAAGCAGTGACTCCAAAAAGCTGGAGGAAGGCTCCTCGCTTGCTTTGAGGGCTTTCTTTTCATAGCATTTCAAAGAAGCAATTTGATAAAATGGCTATTAATTACGCCTGTCTTTGTTTGAGCAATTAAGGGGCCATTTCACTTCTGGGAGAGCCCAGACGGAGCCTGAACGAGGTCAAAGCAAAGCAAAGCCACCTCAAGCTTAATTATAAAAGCAGTTCGATGCTCTGAATTTGGCCTCTGGAGCTGGGTTTTGTTCCAAGACCAAGGGAGAGGTCTCTGCATCCCAAACCACTCGGGGAAGCAGGAAGGAGGCTGCAAACAAACCTTTCAGTCGCAGGAACAACGGGATGGCAGGAGCTGCCCAGGAGGAATCTCAGCCTCGATGCCGACGTGAGGACAGCCTTCCGGTGCCAATCCAGACACAAACGGAGCCTGCAGCTCTAATTAAAAGGGCTGCTGTAGCTAATGATCTGCCCAGTGCTAATTAACTCTAAAACGTGGCTGCTCAATACGCTCCTGCTCCGCTGCCGGGTTTGCTGCTCGTGCGTGGCGGTGCCTTCTCCAGGCTCCTCCTGGGGTCAGAGCTTTCCTGAGCCATCCCCAGGAAGATCTCCTGAGCACGGATAACTAAATCCTTGCAAACCTCTGAGGTCTCCCCTTCTCCTTCCTCTCTCCTTTTATTTCATCTTTTTCTTCTCTAATTTGCCCAATTCTGCTTCCAAGGCTCAGAAATTGGTGACTTATAATAGAAGTGTCTTCTCAGCCGTATTTATAGCGGCGTGCTCGCAGAAGGTTCAGGTAGCAGGGTAATTTAAATTTAGCTCAGAGGGCTGCAAGGATGCAGCCGTGTCCTTTGGGAGGGGAATTTCCCCACTTTCCCCCCAGTCTGGGTAAGAATCCGTGCACTGAACCTCCCGCGTGCTGCTCCGATGGGATGATTTGGATGCAGGGTGGGATACGGGATCTGTGTGGAAAATCAGGTTCCCCATCACTGTCTGATGGAGAAACCATCAGATTTGGGATTGCTTTTAATGTGATTGCCTGTCATAGGTGAGGGGCTATTGCTCAAGGGAGAAAAAGGTTTCCAAGCCCAAAAACTGATCTGTGGGGCCTTCATCTTTTCCTATATGGGTCCAATCCCATTCCATCATCTCCTCCATAGAGAAATACAGTCTTGTGGAAGCGTGACTGGCAGCCAGCCTTTGCCATCTGCTCTGGCCCCTCATTATGGATTCCCAACAAACATATGTGACAATTAGATCCGTACAAACATCTAGTGGCTCATATGGGATGAAAAGGCAGGCATATGCTCCCTGCCCAATAAATCCCACGCCTGAGCTGGGTCTGCTCCTGAAGAAGACACCAGGGAAGAGGGATGAGATGTTCTCCTCACCTACATTTGCACAACAGAGGGACGTTTTAGAAGAGAAATACTGCTCTGCTAGAGAAGAAGGGAAATAAAGGCTGGTGAGGGAGAATCACAGAATCAGAGAATCCCCGAATACACAGAGGTGGAGGGACCCACAAGGATCATCCAGTCCAACCCTCAGCCCTGTACAGGCCCATCCCCAAGAGTCACACCCTGTGCCCCAGAGCATCATCCAAACCCTCCTGCAGCTCTGTCAGCCTTGGGGCCGTGCCCACTGCCCTGGGGAGCCTGCTCAGTGCCCACCACCCTCTGGGGGAAGAACCTTGTCCTGAGATCCAACCTGACCCTGCCCTGACACAGCTCCAGGCCATTCCCTGGGTCTGTCCCTGGTCCCCACAGAGCGGAGATCAGTGCCTGCCCCTCCTCTGCCCCTCCCAAGGAAGGTGGAACTACAATGAGCTCTCCCCTCAGTCTCCTCTTCTCCAGCTGAACACCCCAAGTGCCCTCAGTGTCCTCACTGAGGCCTTCCCCACCTTCAACCATCCTTTGGACACTCTATAGTGGCTTCACATCTTTCTTCTACTGTGGCCACCAAAACTGCCCCAATATTCAAGGTGAGGCCATCCCAGTGCAGGGCAGAGGTGCTTGGAGGTGCTTCAGGCTTTACAAGGGGCTGAACCCGTTGCGTGACTAATTCCCTGGGGCCAAACCTCCCAGGCTGGGTTTGCTGAGGCCAAACTCCCAGGGAGGCTGTGCCAGCCGAGCTCCCCGAGCTTGGCACAAGGTCTGTGCGTCCCCTCTGGTGGAGAAGCACCTCTGCGCAAGCACTGCTGGTTACATGAGTGAGTGATTATGATGATCACTACTCTCAGGGGCTGTAATTGAATTGCTGCTCAAGAAGAAGAGAGGACAGACAGAATAATAGTCCCTGACTCCTCAGCTGCCCCCAGAGCCAGACGGCGTTGGCGCGGTGGCACCGCAGCTCCGCTGTGGGGACGTGCCTGAGGAGCAGAACATCAGCCTGTGTGACTGGAGATCCCTGTCGCTTCAAACCCATTGCAATCCAGCCAAAGACTATCATGGATGAGGCAAAAAGGGTTCTCAGAGCCTGGGAAAGCACCTGTGAATTGTCCAAGCTCCAGCTGCTCTTCAGCCTTTGGAAGGAGCCACTCCCTATGGTCTCATGTTGCTCCATGAATTCCTGAGACCCAGAGAAATGCATTTCCCCCCATATTTTCTCTGCCAGACCTATTCCTACTCTCTGCTCCTCCTTCACCCTCCCTCTAATAGGTAGGAAGGGGAGAGACCCCACCACACATGAACAGCCCCTTCTCTCTCCCAAAATTTTCATTCCATTGCTACCGCGGCTTTGTTGTAGCAATAAACTGGGAGTGTGACATCAGCATGTCATCCTCTTTCAAGATTTTGTTAAAAAGGAGGTCTCTGATACCTTTTTATTTCAGTTCCCTTCTGCCCCCAAAAAGGGATGTGCCATGAGGTGGCTGTGCCATGAGGTGGCTGTGCAGTGAGGTTGCCAGGGCAGGAAAAGTGATGGAAGGCTTTGGATTGTTAGTTTTCATTTAAAAGTTGAAATCATCACATCCCTGGAAGATGTTCCTGGGGTGAATCCAAAACAAAGGCTTTGCTGAGGGTTCTGATTGGTCAGCAGCTCAATGGAAGCCGAAACAGCTGCTCCAGCCAGGCTGGAGAAATGTTGGATATCCCAAGCCAAAGGATAAGAACAACAGTATTTCAGGAAGAGAATTCCTTCTCTCCTGAAAATGAAAACATGGAAATATGAATCAGTCTCAATCTCTGAGGAAATGAGACAAACTTGAGATTTATGTTAGTGAAGGTACAAAGCTTATGGATCAAAATAAAAAGGAAGCCTTGATAAAAGCCCCTCAAAGGCTGGGAGACCCAACAGGGAGCTGGGATGGTTGGGGGCTGCTTCAATGGAATGGCTGGGCTCTTCCTGGGTGTGAGGGATTTGCAATTCCAGGCTTGGCACTACTGATGGGAAGAGCCTCCCTGGAGGATAAAAAAGATGCTTTTAACACAAGTGCCCCCCTCCTGCCTCCGACCCAGACCAGGTTTATCCAAGCTTAGCACATTCACCGTCTGCAGTGAATATTTAGGAACATGTGAGGAATGCCAGCAGATGGATGGAGGATGCATTTTGTGCAGAGGGAACGGGGAGTCTGTCCAGATGTACCCAGAGGGTGGGTTTGGAAATTGCCTTTCCACTGCTCAGCATGGAAATCCAGAGATGCCGATGGGAAACAAGGGCATGAAGAATTTCCCTCCCCAGGGAGCAAGGCTTGGCTGCACATGAAGTGCAGAGAGGATTTTGTTTTCCCTCCCAACCCCTCTGGGTTTGCCAAGGAAGGGAAAAAGGCACCTTTTTGGGAATTGCACCGTAAGTCACGTCACAGAGGCCAGGGGGGAAGGGATGGGCTTGGAGTGACTGGTTGGGCAGCCAAGGGAGGGAAACAGCAGGACTCATGTGGATGCTGCTCCCCAGCCTCCCCCAGGTAATAAATCAACCCAAATTCTTGCAGTCAGGTGATCCCAAGAAGCTTCTCCCAGACATGCTCTCCCCTGGAGCTTAATCCTCCTTCGATGCCAGTGATTGAAACTTTCAATCACAACCCAGAGCTGAAAGGTCTCCCTGAAAATCACCCAAGGCCAAAGATGGAGGAGGAAAATTCATCTTTTCAGCCAGAACTTGTTGAAAATAATTCTTTGATTATTTTATTCACTACAATATCCCAAACTGGAAAAGAATCACAAATATTTTGTAAAAAAAAAAAAAAAAGGAAATAATTTTCTATGAAGGTTTTCTCATGAAAAAAATCAAGTTTTGTTGGGTTTTTTTTCTAGAAAAACTCCTTTTTTTTTTTTTTCACTATTGAATTAAACCCTCTGATAGAAAACCTGTCAGTTCCCTGAGAAATGTGGGCATTAACACCACAATTTTCCCTACAAAAGTAGAAACTGAGGCAAGAGGAGTTTCTCAACCAACTTTTGCAGAGGTTGAAGAACCTGTGCTGCACCAAGAGCCACGTCTCCCCAGCACAGTGAGAGGCACACAATGTTAAAGAGGTTCCAAAGTAACCCAAAATTCTCCTTTTCAGGACACAACAGCTGTGTGGCACCAAGAGGGGCCATGGGGAGATGAATCAGACACTGGATATTATTGTTCCCCCAAAACAGCTTCTCCCTGGACATCCTGTGTCAAAATAGGGGCAATGTTCCAAAAACACATTAAAATACACCTAAAAAAAAAAGTAAAGATCTAAAATCCATCTGAAAATCCATCTAAATCACCCCACCATCCCCTCCCATCCCTTTTCTCCTCCCTTTTTTTCCAATCCCTCAGCCCTCAGCAAATGCCACTGTTAAACACTGCCCAAGGAAAGGCTGAAGAAAGGAAAACAAAGTCACTGGACTCGGAGACAGATCATGGAAACAGAGGAGATAAATCCTGCGGATACATCAGGCACGGGGAGGGAAAGACAAATACTGAAATAAATATGAAAAGAAGACAAGTTTGGGCTACAGGGAGTGTGTGAGCCGGAGAGAGAGAGAGGAAATGGCACTAAAATAGACAAGGTTTCCTGGAGACAAAGGTAAAATTGGGAAAAATGAGATCTAAACTGAAGGGAGATAAATCATGAGGGCAGCAATGCCTGAAAATTATTGGGAATGAAGCCTTCCCAGTAAGTGAGACATTCCCTGGAAGATGGATCTGCTGAGAGCAACAAATACAGCGACAGAGACAAAGACAAAGCCAGAGGGGAGGAGACAAATGGGTTGGGTGACCCTGACTTGTCTTCTTCTCCTAAAGGGGTTTCTGCAGCCTCATTCCCAGGTGGTTTGGCCTTCAGGAAGCTCCTCCTGCTCAGCTTTAGCAGTGCATCCCCCAGAAAGAAAGATTTGGGAGGAAAACAATACAGGGAGGAGGTATTTTTGCACACGGAGATGTGTATCCAAAACATTAGAAGCTCTTTATTTCTAAAAGAAAAGGGGAAAAAAGTGGGGGAAAGTGTGCTCAGGCTGCAGCTGCCTCCTCTAGAGTAGGGTCCAAGCATGCAGATCATAGAATCATATTATTTATTATATGTTAGATATCACTATATATATAACTAAATGGTTATTTAGGTTGGAAAAGACCCTTAAGATTGAGTCCAACACTGCCAAGCCCACCACTAAACCGTGTCTTTAAGTGTCCCATCTACACATCTTTTCAATCCCCCCAGGCTGGAAGATGCACCCAACCCTTTTTGCCCAAGGTTTTTAGCAGAAATATTTCATTCTGCAGCTTCTTCAAAAGCAAAACCCAAACAAACCAGTTGCTAAACATCCAAACATTCCCCAAAGCCACTAAATCCTCCCTGGAGACACCGGCACTGGACCGTGAGTGAGTGCTGTGATGGGGCATCTCCTCAGCCCTGGCACTCCTGGAAGACCAGCAGTATTTTTACCCTCAGGCTCCTCTCTCTTCTCCTTATCCAGCTGACACCACACAGATAAATAACAGCAGTGATCCTAAATCGAGATCACAACATGCTTTACACTTCTGAGTTGCACTTGGAGCAAGGAAAGCTCTCCCCAGGCTGTAGGAAGACAGCATGGGATTTTTTTTCCCTCTGTGCCAGGCAAAGCTGTGACATAAAGCCTACGGCTTGTTACAGGCTTTTTTTTCTTTATCCACTTCTCCCCCACTTTGCTTTGGCAGGAAAATGAGTTTTCAGCTGGGAAGAGCGTATGTCATGCCAAACACACCCCCAAATTTCCACTGGGAAAGCAGAAATGTGCACACCAACACACGGAAACTTGGCAGCTCTCTTTTTTTTTTTTTGGGGGGGGGGGGGCTCGGGGGGAAATATTAAAGAGCCAATGGTTTCTGTAAAGAAAACAGTCTGTTTTCTGACAAAAACAACAACTTACTGCTTGCTCATAAACCTATTGCAACATCTTTACTCATTTTGCGGTAGTTTGTGGCTGGCACGAGTCTCTCAGTGTGATTTTTGGTGGAAGTCTGGAAATTCAGGGAGATTAAAGGTGGATTTGAAGCAGATCTAGATGGGGCCAGCAGGATGAGGGGAGTCTACAACTTCCTCCAGAGGAGAAGAGATGGGGAAGGCACGAATCTCTGCTCTGTGGGGACCAGGGACAGCACCCAGGGAATGGCCTGGAGTTGTATCAGGGCAGGCTCAGGTTGGATCTCAGGGAAAGGTTGTTCCCCCAGAGGGTGGTGGGCACTGAGCAGGCTCCCCAGGGCAGTGGGCACAGCCCCAAGGCTGCCAGAGCTGCAGGAGGGTTTGGATGATGCTCTGGGGCACAGGGTGTGACTCCTGAGGATGGTCCTGTGCAAGGCTGAGGGTTGGACTGGATGATCCTTGTGGGTCCCTTCCAACTTCCTGATATTCTGTGACTCCCCTTAGGTAGGGCTTATTGCCCCCAGAGGTTTGGGGACAAGCCCATGGTTGGTGACCCCCCCTAAGCAGCATCAAGGTGGTTTCTGAGAACACCAAATATTTAAATATTTTCCTTGGGAGTTTTCACCCAAGCCAAGCACAGAGAGGAAAATGCATGAGCCAAAAGAAAGAGGAGACACAAAAGCTGGTGTCAGCTCAGCTCAAATACCCATCCAGCACATCCCACTGATGTGTCCTCGTGTTTGTACATCCCACACCTGCTTCCCTATGCCTGTTTTGTTATCTGCCCATGCTCCCCCTGTGCTTGCTGCTCTCCTGGCCTTTCCCCTCTCCTCCTCTCTCTGATTTATATAATTTGAAGTCCTGGTTGGGAGCTGATATTATGACACGTCCAGACTTCAAAATAAACCTCCCTCTTGATACCAAGTTATTTTATTGGGTGCATCAAGGCTGAAAACAACCTCATTCATCTTAAGAAATGTATTTTCCCATTTGCTGTATAAATACATACATGTTTCCTTGCATTATTCACCTGGGCAAGGCAGATAGATGAGCAGCAACAAAGGCACCACATTTTTATTTCTCATTCTGTAACACAAAAGGCACCAGGGAGGTTTGTGGCAAGAGCTCAGCAGTGCGGAAAAATCAGCTGGGGCAAAGGGTGGGGAGAAAATGGAACAGAGAGGAGATATCCCATCCCCAAAATGCTCCAGGGATGGGGACAAGGTGTGGTCTTCAGGGTCCTTGTCCGGCTCAGAGACATGGTCTGGAAACCCAGGAATTAGAGGTGGAGAAAAAGCCAAAGGGAAGATGAAAACTAAAGAGAACAAAAAGAAAAGAATAGGCAAAGAAGAGGGAGGGATGACAAGAGAGGGGAAAAATGAATAATTGAAAGTCTGTAATAAACACGGTGTAGACACATGGAAAAAAATGCCTGTGTGAAAATGTAATTACTGGCTGTATCAATAACATCAGCACCAGGCCTGCTGAGCGGGGTTATGGCCAAAACAAGCCATAAGTCTTGTGATCGCTCAATTCCGATGTGCCGCAGAAATCATCCGTGTTCAGCGCCTTCGTCCTCCCCAACTCCGTGGGGATTTCATGAGGTAATAAAGGGGAAACTCAGCCCTTCTTAAACCACATATGAGGCTCATACAGGACTCTGAGTCCTGATGGGGTTTAGCTGCAGTTCCACTGGTCCTGTAGAGAGAACGTTAGGGGAAAGACACTTTTGGCCAAGACTCTGTGCCAACAAGTCCCATGGCAAATAGCTCTGATGGCCAACAGAACCAATGGTCAACAACCCCAATGGCCAACAGCCCCAGTGGTCAAGAGACCCAATGGCCAACAGCCCTGGTGGTCTACAGCCCCAGACATCAGTAACCCAAATAGCCAGCACCTTCAACAGCCAAAAACACCAACAGCCAACAGACTCAATGGCCAACAACCCTGATGGCCAACAGTCCCAATGATGAAAACACCCAATGGCCAACAAATCCAATGGTCAACAGAGCCAATGACCACCACTCCAACAGCCAACAGTCCCCATGACCAACAACCCCAATGGTCAACAACTCCAATTGCCAAAAGTACAAGTGGTCAACAGCCCCAACAGTCCCAATAGCCAACAAATCCAGTGACCACCAAGCCAAGATTTGCCAACACAGGCTGGGGATGCTCTTCATCAGCACTTCTGGAAGCTGATTCCTGGTCTGGCCTTGCCCTCGCGAAGCAGAAAGCACATGGAAAGAGTTAAACCCCCAGCTTCCTTCCTTTGGAGGCCAAGATGACTTGCAGCCAACAGCTGCTATTTTTAAATCACTGCTGGGGATACGCTGTGGATTTCTCTTAATTGGACATCACTGCTGACTGTAATGAGTCCAAAATAAGACTCTCTTTCTCTTCATTAACTTTCTGCATGAATTTGGAGTTTGATTTCATTGCACCAACATTCCTCACTTCCCAGTGGCTGCAGTGCTACCATGGGATAACGGTTTCTTAAACTCCTCCCTAGCAATGGGATGGAAAATCAAATTCTTTATCCTTAGAAACTCTGACCTGCACTGTCTCAGCCTGTTGCAGCCTGAGAACCTCACTGACCCTGTGGGTCCATCATCTTGTGGGGAACTCAACCCACCATGCAGGAGTCCTGTGGTGGTCCTGCTTTAGCCTCCCCCACACCCAGACCCCTGGGAGCAGACCAGAGCAGGAGGGGCTCCTGCCCCTCCACCCCATCTCCTCACACACCACAGCCTGTCCAGCACTGCTCCTCCCAACGTCCCAGCCCCGCCTGGCCCCAAAAGGGCTGATAAACCCCAGTGAGATGCAGATTTAATGTTATCAGGAGATGCAGGGCATGTTGAGCAGGAACTTGAAGGATCATAGCAAGAGGACTGGATGTAATCCAGGCTGCAACAGATAAGGAACTGAAAAGCCGCTTCTGCTTCTTCTTCTTCTCCTTTTCTTTTCTTTTTTTTTTTTTTTTTTTATTTCTTTTCTTCCTTTTTTTTTTTCCCCTAGGTTCAAGATTGCAAAGAGGCTGAGAAAGAAGAAAGGGAGACACGGGGACTGAGCGATAACGGGTGATGGACGTGACGCCACATCCTCCCTGAGAACACCAGAGATTGCAGAGCATTGAGAAATCAAACTGACAAGTGGGAACACAGGCTCAGCATAAGAAACGGTGCCTCGTTTTGAGCTCCTGCAGGCCTGGAGAGCTTTTTGCTTCTCCTCACGATGGATTAAGTGGATGTTGGTGATAGATAATTTTGAACTCCTTCTGCAATGTGTTCTGGCTTGTCATATCCTCGGGGAGGCCTGGAGCCACAGAGACAGCACCCAGCATGGTGCTCACAGCCATGGAACTCCCCACACAAGGCAGAGGGTTTGGGAAAAGCCAATCTTGCAAGGCTGGTGACTCCAGGGAACCTTTTTGTACCTGACCAGCATCAACTGTGGCTTCCCTGTCATTGCCAGGGGTGGCTGAGGAACCAGGCCAGAATTTCAGCTGCTTTGGCTGCAGAAGGCATCGGCCTTCGCCAATAAGCAGCTCAAATTCAGTAGACTCCCCAAGAACCCATGGAGATGGGAACCTCATCAGACTGGGATGGTTGCAGCAATTTTTGGCAGGTTTGGGAAGAGAAGCAACCCTGGAGCACAGCCCGGGGGTAGCAGCAGGAAGGTACAGCATGGCCACAAAGTGCTCCCTGTCTGCTGGGCTCACCTGGGCTCACCTGGGCTCGCCCTCTTTGCGTCAGTTTCCATCCCACCTCAACTAAAAGCCATTCCTACATCCTGCAGGAACACAGTGGGGGAAGCAGAACTGCAGGACGAGAAAACAGAGGTAAATCCCAATACAAACAGAAAAGAAAAATAAGAAAAACCCTCCCAGCATCAGGCAGGTGCAATGGTGCCCTGGGGGAAAAAACATCCCAATAATAACAAGTACAGAAACACAATCCTCCTTCCTGATTATTTTGCAGTCCCACATGTGCACACCAGCTCAGATTCAATCCTTGCTCCTGAGAATGTTATTTAAGCCTTTCCCACCTTCCCCTCTCCCCTCCTCACTCTCTTCTGTGCGGACTCAGCTCCTTCCTGTTGTTGAGCTTGGCAGAAAGAGCTGCTCCCAAAGGGCAGGGGATGCTCAGCGTGGAGATCAGAGCTGGAGGCTCCTTTGAAAATCCCCAGGGCAGAGGAGCAGGGCTGGAACAAGATGCCCTGGCTGAGTTAAAAATTGGCCGAGAAATCCAGTGCCTTTGATGGCAAATGCCCTCCCTGGCCTTTGATGCTCCTGTCCAAGCAGCGTTGGGTGCTGAGCCTGTAGCAGTTTCACCTGAGGCAGAGACAGGAAAAAACATGCCCAGAGAGATATTGTGTCCTCTGCTGAACCAGGGCAGTGATGGGGAGCATGGAAGCTTTAATTTATAGGTTTTAAAGGCAGCAGATGCTGCAAAGTGTCTATAACCCAAATGAGAAATAAAGATTGCAACGTGAAAGGCCCATCAGTGTAAGTAGTGATTGCTCATCCAGGCACAAACTGAATATTCCTGGGCCAGAAAACCAGGAGTGGAGAGGAAATAAAAACACAGAAAGTGATCCCTACACACATCCATGTAGAGACACATTATACCCAAACATCTGGGGTTTGTGACTCTTGGGGATGGGCCTGTGCAGGGCCAGGAGCTGGACTTGATGGTCCTTCTGGGTCCGTTCTCAGCACATTCTATGATTCTGCAATTTCAGAGCACCAACATGTTTTGGGGTGTTTGTAAATCCATGACCACCATACTTTTTTGTTTTAGCTGGTTTTGTAGATGCATAAAAAGTTTGGATTAGAAGGGACCCTAAAGCTCATCTCGTTCAACTCCCATCCATGGGCAGGGACACCTTCCACTAGACCAGGTTTCTCCAAGTCCCACCCAACCTGGTTGTGAACACTCTTCTCCACCTGTAAGGAATCAGTTCACACCCTGTAAGGGCAGAGTGGAAATATCTTGGAATTTTGATGAATCAGGAGATCTCCATATGGGATGCACAATGATCCCATCCCTGCCTGTGCCACCCAGTCAGATACAGGTCTGCCTGTGATACTGATCTCCAATAAACCCCTGAGCACTGGGAGAGATCCAGAGAGCTGAAGGAAAACGAATGTTGTGCCAATATGTAGGAAGGATAAACAAGATGACCTGTGTAATTACAGCCCTGTCAGCTCCACATTGATTTTGGGCGAAATAATGGGATGTCTGGTACAGGACTTGTTTAATAAGGAATTAAAGGGAATAACATAAAAGATGCCAATCAACCAGGATTTATGGAAAATAAATCTTGCCTGGCTAAGTTGATATCTTTTTTTGATGAGGTTATAAATTTGGGCTGATAAAGGTGACGCCGTCAGTGCAACGTACTCGGGCTCTGGCAAGGTTGGGTCCTGCGTGACATCTTGATTAAGAAACTGGGAGGGCAGGAAATCACTGTGGCAGAAATTGGATGGATTAAAAACTGCCTGCTTGACAAGTTCCAAAAGGCACCTCTGGAAGTGGGAATGAACAGTCTCCTGCTCCCCACTGCTGGAGAGGGCCGGCTGCTGCCTCCTGACATCCCTGTCATTGATGGGAAGGAAACATCCTGTCCCCCCTGGTGAAGTTTCCAGCTGACACAAAGATCAGGGAATGGCACCAGAGGGAGAGGAAAGGGCATCGGTACAAGATGTGTCTTAATAAAGGGATTCAGCTGTACAAGGAAGGCTCTTCCCATGGCAGTGGAGATGGGGCTGGAAAGGGCTGGGAAAGGATTGGAGCATGAAATAATAGAATCATAGAATCCCAGAGTGGGTTGGGTTGGGTTGGGTTGGGAGGGACCTTAAAGATCAACTCATTCCACTCCCTGCCATGGGCAGGGACACCTTCCACTAGACCAGGTTGCTCCAATCCCCACCCAACCTGGCCGTGGACACTTCCAGGGATACAGGGGCAGCCACAGCTCATCTAGGCAAGCTGTGCCAGGGCCTCACCACTCTCACAGGGAGGAATTCCTTCCCAATATCCCATCTATCCCTGCCCTCTGGCAGTGGGAAGCCATTCCCACTTGTCCTTTCCCTCCATCCCTTGTCCCAAGTCCCTCTCCAGCTCTCCTGGAGACCCTTAAGGCACTGGAAGGGGCTCTCAGGTCTCCCTGGATCCTTCTCTTCTCCAGGTGAACCCCACCAACCCTCGGTGAACCCTCCCAGATCTCCCAGCCTATTTCCAGAGCAGAAAGGCTCCAGTCCTGGAGCATCTCCATGGCTCTTGTGCGGTGCTTTTTGGGCTGTAAAGCATCTTTTCAACCTTTTTGTTATGAAATGGTAGAAAGTCCAAGATATTTGGGAGCAAACCCATTTTGGTTCTCCCCTGGAAAAGCCGTACAACCGCGTGCCCTGTGTGCACCACTGCCACACTGCTCTGCTCCCTCGACTTCAGCTCATTCCTCACTCATTCTGCAGGATTTCAAGGAATTGCAGCACTTAAATGCTATTGCAAATCCCACGAGGCACCTGGCTAAACCTTTAGGCTTCATTCTATATTAAAAACGTGTCCTGAAGTGACTTGCCCGAGGCCAAGCACTGGGGGAACTGAGGCTGCTCATCAGATCTCTGCACGGGGTGGGCTTTGGGCAACAGCCAGCCAAGCTCAACATTCCTTCCCTGCTCCCCACCTCCCATCCTATTTTCCAGGGTTGCATCTTCACCCTGGAAAAATACCCTCTTGCAAGCCCCAGGTAGGCACAGCTGGTGTGATTTTGCAGCTGCCTGGTGTGATTTCTCCCCACGCCAAGCACACCCGACGCTCCAGGGCTCTCCACAGTTAGCACTTTATTGCTTCCAAAGTGGTTTTTTTTCAGCTCCTGCAATCCAGTGCCCGAGAATAATGGACAGGCTTCAACCAAAGGAATTTAATTCTGCTCCCACTCCTTTCAGATCAGAGCCTGTGTCAGCAGGGTGCTCTTACAACAAGAGACTATTACAGCTTATCCAACACTTGGCAAGTTCTCAATCTGGAGAACTGGTTTGTACTACAGCATTTGCTGCTCCCGGCGCATGTTAATGGAGAGCCAGAGCTGTGACTGGTACCTGTAGGGGAAGGCAAAGTTTTGGTACCAAAAAAAATCACACTGGAAAACTCTGTGGAAGTCTGGAGTCAGTCTGAATTGGAAGACCCACACCAGGTCCTGTGGTCCAGCTGGAATTACTGAGCTAAGTCCTTTATATCCTGTTTCCATCCATGAGGAAATGCAAGAGGCAATTGCACCAGAAGTGGTTCCTGGCCCCAAGTCCATGGAGCATCATCAGCATTAGACCCACATTCAGACACAAACCTCCCACTCTTTTGTTTTTTCCCTCATTTTTTTCATTGCACCCACCTTCAGAAAAGCCTTGGGAACAAAGTGACCTGCAGACAAATGGCCCTCCTGACAGACAGCTCACAGCACCCTCACATCCAACCCCCACATCTTTTCCCCTCTTGTATTTCCCTGCTGGGGCCAGGCAGAGGGGAATGAAACCCAGGAATCCTGTTTCCTGTGCTCCTGCCTTGCCAAAATGAAACATCTTCCCTTCCTCTGACCCAAGCAGGCACCAAACTCCCTTTAACTCCAGCAAATGCTCCCCAGGCCAGGCCGGAGAGGTGACTTGAGGATGCTCTGCTTGTCACTGTGGATGACACATGCCTCTCTCTCAGGATGTGGTATAATGAGCTTCTTCGTGGTCTCCCAAGGCAGAAATGTATTTATGGCACAAGGGGAGATTTATAGAGTTTTTTCTTTAAAATCTGTCAGCTAATAATAGCCGTGGCTGGGGCTGGGTGAGCCAGGCTGGCACGCAGGTATAAATCAGGGTGTGCTCTCGAGCTGGGCCAGCATTTCCTCCCATTTGGACACCAGGGAGATAATATCATGTGCAAATGTTTGTACCAGAGAGAGAAGAGCCAGAAAATATTCCAGCCAGGTGCCTAAAACATGATACCTTCTATATATCCCCTGTGCTTCCCTGCCAGAGCATCCGGCTCCAAATCACTGTGATCTTCCTCCAGACCTGATAGTGCTTCCCGAGGCAGGAGCAGCCCAGCAAGGAGAGGTTATCCCTGCTCTGAGTGATTCATTTTTCCCTACCAAGTGACCTATATATCTTTGTCCTCAACCAGCAGCGAAGTCGATAAAACTCCTCCCGTTGTCCCCTGACATCCCAGAGCCTTGAATAGCACAAATGCCCTAAAGAGCATTTTTTTTCCCCAAACAAAATAGATGCATATTATATATTTTTTTTTTTTTTGGCAGTGGCGGTTGGAGTAAAAGAGCTAACAGGTTCCAGAGGGATGGATCCTGTTAATTCCGCTCATGATAAAGGTCTTTTTAAATGCCACTGCTGCCTGAAGCACTGATGAGTTTCCAGGTTTGCTTATTTGTGAAGTGTGGGCCGGGCTCCCAGAGGAGCCCATTAGGTGGCCCATGGACAGCCACTGGCATGCAGAGCCACAACGTGCATCTACAACAGTCCCAGGCTGAAAAGCATTCCCAAGTAATCCCAGGCATTTCCCAGCTCCCACAACAGGTTTCTGAGCAGCTCCTGCCTTTTTTTATCTTCATGTCATGATTATTTTAGTGTGAAGCTCAAAGCATGATGTTCTCCCATGGAAACAGGCTGGGAGAGCTGGGAATGTTCACCTGAAGAAGAGAAGGATCTGAGGAGAACTCAGAGCCCCTTCCAGTGCCTAATGGGGCTTCAGGGGAGCTGGAGAGGGGCTGGGGACAAGGCATGGAGGGACAGGACAAGGGGGAATGGCTTCCCACTGCCAGAGGGCAGGGAGAGATGGGATATTGGGAAGGAATTGTTCCCTGTGAGGGTGGGCAGGCCCTGACATAGGGTGCCCAGAGAAGCTGTGGCTGCTCCAACCCTCTAGGTGTCCCAGGTCAGGTTGGACAGGGCTTGGAGCAACCTGGTCTAGTAGAAGGTGACCTTGCCTGAGGCAGGGGGTGGAATGGGATGAGCTTTAAGGTCCCTTTCAATCCAAACCATTCTGGGATTTTATGATTTGCAAATATAAATGCAGGATTACAAATGGGCATTTCATCCCAAACTCTTGGGGAGCAAAACTTCCCCGACAGCCCCGTGCAGATGCAATGGGTCACCTGTTCCCCCCTCATCTATTTCCACTCACTAATTCCCTCCACTGCAAGCAAAACC